>JAOXNR010000013.1:3517621-3527727 GCA_028571225.1 Parsonsia alboflavescens
ATATATATGCATGTATGTAAACAATGGCGATCCAGTTTATGCAGATATGCAGTTAAAATTTATTATCTTTTACTGTGAGTGCTATACCTTGTCATGTGTGTACCTCATGGATTTAGAACTAAGCTATGGACAATTCAATCTATCTAAATATATGGCAATTCAAGCACCGTGTACTTCTGACCTGTGTTGATAATTTCATTCTTTCTTATGCTCCATAATCTTCTAACTGTTGCAATTTCACCATATATTTCCCACTGACTGCATTTGTTAAAAATTGTGTTTAGGATGGGCCTCTAGAACATTTTTTTCGGATAATGGATCTTCGGCAGTTGAAATTGCTCTCAAAATGGCCTTTCGGAAATTCTTGTTTGACCATGGAATCCACTTCGAGCTGAACTCTGACAATAAAAGAGATATTGATCTGAAGGTCACTTTTCAACCCTTTCGCCTACCTTGTTTTTCTACTTTTTGACTCTCTGTGTTTTTGTTTATTAGTAAAAGCGGTGGGGGTAGGGGAGTTCTTTTCCCTATCTGTAGGCTGTTTTATTGCCAGTTACAGTTTTCATTCATGATTCAGAGGTATATTGTATAGAATTTTATGTTTCTATTGTCTAATTAACCTCTGAAAATTTAATTATTTAAGATTATTAGTGCTACATGGGACTAAATTTGGAGGGTTTCCTCTCACTAATTAGGTATTAGCTTTAAGAGGAAGTTATCATGGTGATACTCTGGGTGCAATGGAAGCTCAAGCACCTTCTCCGTATACTGGCTTTTTCCAGCAACCTTGGTATGGATCCTTCTGAGTTAAATCCTTTTTGGGGAGGATTTGAGTGGGATTGGGTGGACAGACTTACCTGCTTGTTCTATATTTTCCTCCATGTTGGTTTCTTCAATATATGAATATTGATTTGCAAAAGAAATATATGAGACTTAACAAAATCACGAGAAGCCTGGGGATTGACTTCTTATTATCAACCACCTTTGTTGCATTTAACAGTTTGAATTACTAGTGTTCTTGACATGGATTTCCCACTTGGGAATATGTACCATTTGGTGCCTGAGAGAGTTGAACTTCATTTGTCATGGTTGGTAAAATGACCTTGAGAGATCAATGGCAATTATGTCATGTCTATATGGGTGATTTGTCTGTACTCCCATTTGGCTGGTATGGCTAGCAAAGTAATAGCCCCAGAATGTCGAAAGTTCCTTTAGGACATACTGGGGGAATACTCTATTTTATCTTTCCTGGTTCACTTTCGGGGAAAACCTTTTTTAGTGGAAAATATTGTAACATTTTTGAACTTTCGAGATATAATGAGACATCTTTACATGAAGTGTAAGGAGAGGCATATCAGGTCTAGAGGGTAAGTCAGCTTCTTGCAATTTGGTTTCCCTCTTCTTGCTCCTGTATAGTACCATGAGAGCGTCAAAGTTTTTTATTTATTTATTTTTTATCAATTAATTTTATGATTCTATAATCTTCTAATTATTATTACTGGGTTTATCACTAATTTCCCAGACCTCCATCCCGTGTTTCTAAAGCAATGTGCCCTGTATTTGATGACCTGTTAAAGTAGAAGGCTGAGCATCTTGTGATAACCATTTTTTGCTTACCTTTTAAAGCATCAACAGATTACGATATAGTTTGAGTCATGAAAAATAGTCATTAAAATCTGTATGAACTTTGGTTTTCTGATATTTTTTATTATCTTATCCTTCCTACACATGCATTTCAGACTGTTGCATGGGAATTGTTAAATGAATTTTGAAAATTTTGAGGAAAATGAAATGAATCTTCATTGTGCTAAGGTTCCTAGTAAACAAAACTTCAGCTATAAGATTCAGCTACCATGCTAGTAGTTCAACTATAAGATTCAGCTACTTCTAGTTACTTCTTGAAGTTTCATCATTGTGGTGCTTGTGCCTCTTCATAGTAGCTGAATCTTATAGCTGAAGTTTTGTTTACTAGGAACCTTAGCACAATGAAGATTCATTTCATTTTCCTCAAAAATTCAGAAGAGTTTGTCAGTATTTCTTTTTCATCTTAAGAATACTACCTAAACTAACTAGTCATAAGTACAAAAACTTTGGGCCAATTTATAGAGATAATATTGATTTAAGATAATTTCACAGGTATTCAGGAAGAGGTCTTTTTCTGGATCCCCCAACCGTTTTCATGATGGATGGTGTATGGAAACTTCAGCTTCCAGAGAACATTCAAGCTGAGAAATCAATGGAGGAAGATGTTTGTAAGTGAAACAGTTTATATTCAGTTCACTAATTGAACAAAGCTATTGTTCAGTTTTTATTGATAAAGAATCTAAAATCTTTGGCAGTTTTCAATGTCCGTGATGAAATTTTTGAGGGGAGCCGGGATGCTTCAAGCTTAGCTAGCATTTATTCATCATATATATCAAAAGAATTATCAATTGCTGATTCTGGGACCTTAACTCATATTGGAGCATTAATTATTGAACCAGGTAATTAGCTCATGTCTGCTTCTGGAGTACAACATTCTACCGATTCTGTATTATTGTCCTTTAGACTTGACATCTGACTTATTTATCTTGAAATTGTAGAAATAAAAAATTCTAACTTGATTGTTTGTGTTGGTTAAGAATTTGAAGAATCAAAGCCTTAGGTCTAAGCTTGTATTACCTCCTTTGTTTATCTTATTGCAATATCTAACATCCCAAACAAATAGGTAATATGAGAAATTAGGGTCATTTTTTCTGAATTTCTATCAGTTGCACTAAGTTCCTTATACTACATTGTTGGAAGGTGAAAGAGACAAGAACACATGTATGTCTATACTTATTAGAATCAGACTTATCATACTGAGTAAACATTAGACTCATTGAAGTGAAAGAAACACTAATCAATTTTTCCAAGTTCATTTTTTGTTTGATTGGACTATAAAATGCTTCTTGTTTTAGAAAAAGAAGTAAAAGTATGTTTTTAAAAAATTCTTAAACATGTACATTTATTTTTAATAAGTATGTTTTTAAGAACTTAGCCATTTTGAGTTTGTACTGTTGCAGTAATTCATGGTGCTGAGGGAATGGAAATGATTGATCCCTTGTTTCAACGCATACTTGTTAAAGAATGTAGAAGTCGAAAAATTCCTGTTATATTTGATGAGGTTTTTACTGGATTTTGGCGCCTTGGTTCAGAGGTTGGTTTCCTTTAAGTACATGAAAACTTGTTTACTGCTTGCATTCTGAAAATGATAGAACTCTTTTGTTTCTTCAGTCTGCTGCCAAATTACTTCGCTGTCAGCCTGACATAAGTTGCTTCTCAAAGCTATTGACGGGTGGGACTGTACCTTTGTCTGTCACATTAGCATCAGAAGCTGTTTTTGAAGTATTTAATGGCGACTCTAAGGTTAAGCCACTGCACTTGATTTTCTTGACTTTGTTTGTCATTTATGTGACAATAAAACTATTCAATGTTAGTCTTCACTTTTAGCAAATTCCTAATTGTGCATTTTTATCCTGTGTATTTGGGAAAGGGAGGGTGGACCTCTTGTATTGGCAGATGCCTTCTTTTCCTCTTTATCTTATTGTTTCCAAAATGTGCATATCGGGTGTTAAGTGGTCATAGGTTGATTCATGCATTCTCTTGTGTTTATGGGAAAAATAATGTTCTGCATCTGCTTTTTCCTTGATTTCAGCTCAAGGCCCTTTTACATGGGCATTCATACACGGCTCATGCCATTGGTTGTTCAGCTGCTGAAAAGTCCATTAAATGGTTTAAGAATTCTCAAACAAACATGAATTTGTTACCTGGAGCAGAATCACTCAGAGAGGTATCACCAAATTGAGTAGTTCTTATTTGTCATATCTTAAACCTGGATATATCCCATATGTATCTTAATGTTCGGATAGGAGAGAGTAACTTAAAGTACTTCCATAAGCCCCTCAAATGGGATCATATAGAGAGTTGTGGACAAGACTTATAGTCTTCGAAAATAGACACTTCTTGTCATACTAGCCCATGTCAAAGATTAAAGCAGTTTTAAGACTTATTTCTGTAAGTACTAAGCTATTTTCATGTGTTGGTTTAGTTTTTATATTCTGAACATTTTCCTGTTATTTGTGGTACTTGCAGTTGTGGGATCCAAAATTAGTTCATCGGATTTCCTCACATCCCGCAGTCCAAAGAGTTGTTGCTTTAGGAACCCTTTGTGCGGTGGAACTTAAAGCCAGGGGAAACAATGCTGGGTAGGTATCTTTAACTTCGACTATAGTTGTTTTCTTTTACCATGACCACCATTTCAGTTTAACAGATGGCTTATCCTTCACCGATTTTAAAGACGATTGATCTAAGAGTTTATTTAATATCAGTAATTAGAGATGGTTTTTTACCCCGAAACTGGTCAAATAACCACTGAACAACTGAACTGCAGGTATGCTTCTCTATATACAAGTTCTCTCATTCAGAAGCTTCGGGAGGATGGCATTTTCATGAGGCCTTTGGGCAATGTCCTTTATCTCATGTGTAACCCTTGCACTTCGCCTCAAACCTGCAATCAATTGCTGCAGAAAGTGTACACAAGAATTGAGGAATTTAGTTGAGTCCCATTACAACCATAGAACCCTCAAGTTTCTGCTTGTAAGTAACTATATCTAGTTTGCTTAACAAACACATATTTCTCTTTCTGATTCTTATTTAATGTGGTACATCACATTTAAGCCAATCTCAAAATATCAGAAATTCTGGGATGCAAAATGCCATGAACATAGGATGTTATCGACGAAAGCCAAAACTGATGGCCGCCATCCCAGGTGGGTGTTATATTCTTGAGCAGACTATGAATGATCAGAGCCAAGAAAGTGTGTCCTTGAGCTGATAAACATCCCGCCACCTGTAGTCTGATGTGTCCATATTGTCCCCAAGGCAGAGAAGAACCTTTCCACTGTTTTCTTTAGGATTATATGAAATTATCTTATTTGGTATAGATAAGACAACTTCTAAACCTTGCCCATCTTCACTTCCAACTATGCTTAATATCGAATACAAGAAATACTTAGAAAAATGGACGCTAAAATCATTCTCAAAAAATTGAGTATGCACCTCAACATGTCCAACCATGTCCGGGAATAGACAACCGATGTCGCAAAGATCGATTCTGTACTTCAAAAACCAACCAGAATAGTCACTCCTCATCTCGTAGATGTCCATCGGAGGAATGTGATACATGTTTACTTCACTATCAATCAAATGCAAATGCCTTCCAGCTTGGCCTAAATGCCTCGTTCTCTTTGTGGTGTATATATCTCCTTGTATAGGCGGCATAGGCAGAGTTTTCAAGCTCTCATGCTTCAGATCGAAGTAAATTGAATCACCCACTGTACAGAGCCAGTGAACTGCACCATTGCAGAACACTCCTTGATCGAAGGCTTGTAAAATATTGTACTGATTGCAAAATGAGCCATTCCAGCGTCTCCATAGCCCTGTTTCTGAAGAGTAAATCTCAACCTGACAATGGTGATCGTCGAGCATGCAGGATTGGCCGACACAGACAACTTTGAAATGGGGTGATTCTGATGGATCAAATGCTAAATTGACACCAAGAATCGGTTTATGCACAACCATTCCCGGTCGGGGAAGAGTGACGAACCTCTTGGTTGTGAGATTGCAAACGCAATAAGAAAAATTATGGACGTTAAAAGCAGAGCCCAAGTAGCAGAGAATCAAGCCATTGCATGAACCTAGAATCCTCAAAGTGAGATCTGGGCTGGCGTTCAAGAAGTTGAATGAAGGGATTCTAAACCCGGCAGGAGAATCATTGTAATTCCCCAAAGAGAGAATAAACAATGCTCGACTCTTCAGTATCAAGAGGCTGGATGTTCCTCCGGCCGAATTCCGCCGAGTGTGGCGCAGAGCAAAGAAGGGGCTGGAAATGAGGGAACTCCATTTCTTGGACACACATTTGAAACGAAGTAGAGATTTTACAGGCAAATGAAGAAGAATTTCTGCAATCACATCTTCATTTTCAGCAATGAGCTCGGCAGAAGAACAAGAATGTCTGTTGCATAAGCTCCTCCTCATCATTATTACAATTAACAATAGGAATTACAGTCCCTTCAAATTGAAAGATTGATTACAACGTTGGGCATCAAAAAGATTGAAATCCATGAAGAATCAAAAGAGTTTCTTTCTGTCTGAAAATAAACAGGCGAGTAAGTGAGGTGGGAAGGAGGTGGATTGGATATGAACATGATGAGCAAGGACTAGGTGGCAGAAGCGTGGGGTTGGTACAGCCACGTGGCCACTTGGGATGACACAGAGGCTTTAACGTGGCAATTAACAAAAATTGAAAAGACCATCTTTTGTTGCAGTTATCGTCACATTTGGAAATTGGATATACGTTTCTTTTTTTTTTTTAAATGCCAGACAGGAAAACAACAAAGTATAAACCTAGAGGCGCTTTGAGCCTTTTGTGCCAAAAAGGTGAAAATTGATGTTTGAAATCTTATTTCTACGTGTTCTTCTTTAAACCGGAACGAAGGGAAAATAATTGAGGATAAAGGGGATAGAATTTTCATTGCAGTTTCTTCATATGTTTATCTCCTTAGGCTCAGGGCCAATGATTAGTCTCTTTCTTTTTAGAATTATTTCTTTCCCAGTAAATTTTTATGTAACAGGAAATAAAAAATTTAGTTATTTTAATTACTAAAAATATACTTCCTTTGTCATTAAATATAAGTCACTCGTTTTATAAAAAATTTTTTTAAAAAAATATTCTATAATCATCCTTTAAAAAATCTAAATACTATTTTATGAGTATAATATTATAGAGTTAATATAATAAAAACATTTTTAAAAAGTTAATTAACTAATTACAATAACAAAAATAATTAGTTAAAATGATTTATATTCACCGGAGAGTTAACACTACTTTCTTCTCTCTATGGTTCATTTTATATGTCATTTAAAAATAAAAATAAAAGGAAAAACGGTGCTATTCACGTGGTTTTGTACTCAAATTCAAATGATGATGTAGGATGACAAAATATTCAGTCCAACTTTGAGCTAATCCGTTTAGATTGGATTTTACCTCATTAAAAATGTGACGGATATGGATTTTAATTTTCAGGACTCCTAGATTGTTAAGTCGGGTCTGACTTGATCTCACATGATCTACCTGTCCTATCAATATATTACTAATAATAATAATATCATGTATATTAAATATCAATAGAATTTAAACAAATATTATAAAATAGAATTTATATATATATATATATTTATATACATATATTATAATCATTTAAAAAATTATATTAAAAACATTAATCTATATAGCTAATGAGAAAATAATGGTACAATAAAATACTACTAGAGTAATACCGGAGCAATGCACAAAAAGTTATACGTAATCCTTGTAGTAAATTACGAATATAATACGCTCTGTTCGGAATTAAATGTTCCGTTTTGACTTATACGCATTTTAAGAAAAAAGGTTTGATTTAGCTAATTTTAACATTGTAATGTTATTTTTCTAAATAAAGTTTAACTAAATTAATAAATAAGACATTTAATTTTGAACCACTAAAAATGGAAAATGGGCATTGAAATAAAGGGAGTAATAGTATTGAAAATCAAAACCATAATTCAAAAAAGTTGTTTAAAGTGTCACCAAATAAATAGGATTTAGTTCAACAAGATTTCAATTAATTCTCGTTTCTAACCATTTAAATAGTGTAGTATCGAATTTGTCTCTATTAATTTGGTCAAACGATTGTTGACTAAAATTTCTTGTGATTTTTTTTAAAGAATACAATTAAAAGGATTAAGTTGTCCAATTATAATTTATCTGAAAACCAACATAACAAAAAATAAGGGGTTAAGAACTAAAGCGAAAAGTAACCAAAGTTTAGGTCATAAAATAACTATTTACTTGTGATCTATGTTACAAAATAAATTTGAAAACTTAAAAGAAGCCAACATTTCCGGGAGTATTTGAGGGATAGAGACATCTTATCTATCTATCCAACTATAGTACTAATGCACTTGGAATATTCTATTATATTTTTTACATCAAACAAAATAATAATTTCTCTATCCGAAAATTAATGTCTCACAATTCATTTGGAGTTATCCGAAATTGAATGTCTTATTTCATCAACTAATAATTTTTTATTATTAAAAAAAAAATTTATTAAGAAAATTAAAAATGCAATGTTTAATGAACTAAGTCAAACTTTTTTTTATTAAAATTTCTATAAGTCGAAATGAGACATTTAATTCTAAATGAAGAGAGTATATATTACCTAATAAAGATCAAGTAGTAATATGGTTTAGTATATCCTTTTAAAGATTTTATTAATAAAATATATTTACAAAAACATACATGCATAAATATATATATATATATATATATATATTTATATATTTATGTATGTATATTTATTAACTTCTAAATTTATCTGCCACTAATTTTCTTTTTTAATTTTATACTTTTTTAAACCTTATTTTCATTCTCTTTGTGAAATACGTTTGCCATCTTTTCTTCTTTTTTTCCCCCTTTCCCTTTTGATTTGTTATTATATTTTCTTTTTTTTCTTCTTCATCCACCAACAATTACTAAAAATCATAGCACAAAAAGTTTTGTTTAAAAAATACTCCCTTATTTCGGAATTGAATGTCCACATTTCCATTTTGAATTGTTTTAAAATAAATACCTCATTTCCTAAACTAGTTAAAATATTCTTAAGAAATGGATTTTGTTAAGTGTGAAATGAATTAAGTCAAATTATTTTTTTTAAATTTGTGTAAATCAAAATAGGACATTCAATTCCAAACGGAGGGAGTAATAATAATAAAAAAACAAATCATTCATTCATAATTTTGGCCAAGTTATGCAGTAACATGGAACATTTTTTCCCCTTTTCCTCATTATTCTCTTGGACTAATGTGAAAGCTTGCTACAGCTATCAATAGATGAACTTTGCATAACCACGCCTTGATAGAGATCAAATATCAATCATTTCATCAATGGAATCATCAAGGAAGACATTTATGGAGGATTTTAATGAAGGGAAGATTCATAGAAGAAAAGTTGCTTATAATCACCTTCATTCGAAGCCTGAGAGATTAAGGAAGATTTCAAGTAATTAAATTGCAATGAATGAACCAAATATTGATTTGAAGATTGATTACGAAGACCTGTATTTCAAATATAAGGATGAAAGAGAAGATTTACTTGATTTTGAAACCATTTTCAAGGATATTAAATTTGATGAAGAACAAGCAAAGAAGGAATACAACCTATTGATGATTCAAGACTTTGAAGATGATGTTGAGAAGAGTTCAAATGAAGAACAAGCCCTTGGGAGCCTTGAAAATGATGTGGGAAGGCTTAGGAATGATTTTGGTGCAATGGAACAAGTTTGGGGGTGGAGAACGAGTTTGGCGCTGAGAAAGCTAGAGAGCGTAGCAGATGACATGGCAGAGCGCAGTGCTACAGTAGTAGGGCGCAACGATACAATAACGTCCGATGCGATATAGTGGCAGATCCGACCCCGGATGCTCAAGACCGGACACTCCTCCATTTGTTCCAATGGCCATCTAGTGCTTCATTTGGTGCCATTCCTGGAACCGGATGCCCCCTACTTTGCACACCATATCCGATCTTTGACTATTCTTATTGACTTTTCTTCATTTCTTTTAGGAATTTAACTTATTGTGATAGAATTTTATAGGGGTGAGCAGCGGATCGGTTAACCGAACCGAACCGACTCGACCCGACGTGAAACGGTTTGAGATGGGTTGGGTTTTTCGATTAATTGTTCGGTTTGAAATCGAACTGAATTATACTTGGGTTGGGTTCGGTTGGATTATAGGAATGAGAAAAAACCGTCGGTTAACCGACGGTTTTTTTACTATTACAGGCTTCATACTTTCCAATATGTAGTCGTAGCTTGGTGGTAGAATGCTTGACTTTTGTTGAAGTGGTCCTGGTTCGATTCCCACAAGTATCATTTTGAATTTTTTTTATTTTTATTTTTCTTCTGATTATTTTATTTTTCTTCTAAAATTATTCTTTTCGTTCAACTACCGCTTTCTTTTCAACACCAATACATTTTTTTCCCATT
>JAOXNR010000013.1:3527827-3545037 GCA_028571225.1 Parsonsia alboflavescens
TTTATTCTCTTTTTTTAAAAATTATTGATCTTTACTATACATAATATATTATGCATTTGTAATATGTTGATTAATAGAACAGGTCAGGGCGGGGCAGGTCGGGGCGGGGCAAGTCGGGGCGGGGCAGGTCCAGTTAGGTCAGAATGGGCAGGGCAGGTCTCCAGCCAAACCCAAGCCCGACCTGCCCCGCGGCAGACCTTGAAATTTAAAAACCATACCTGCCCCATCCTTAAACAAGTCAGGTAAAATTCGACCCAAACGGGTCAGGTCAAGTCGGGTACCCATCGGATCAGGTTATTTTGCCATCCCTAATATTATTTAATTTCAAAACTGGAATTGCAAAAATAAAAACTCAATTTCAAATGAATTAATATTATTTAATTTAAATAAATTTGAATAGTTAATTTGACTCATAGTCAACTTTCTTAAGTGAGAAATTATTTTATATAGTAGATTATCCATTAAATTCATTGATACATAAATAGATATCCATCTGCATTCATTTAATTTTAATACATCATCCATATCTATATATCCTTATATGGATTTGAATGTCCAATAAAAATTTAATCAAATTGCCACGTCTAGGTATATATGAAAATAGGATCTACTAAATGTTTAGGTGAGAAAATAAGAATTTAGTCTGACATTCCTATTTTTTACCTAAAAATAATTGTGAAACATATTTTAGAGAAATGAAGGAGGGTTTATTTCTTAAATGTCATTTTTATTATACTCCCTTTGTTTAAAAATTATTATTATACATACTACTATTCTATTACAAAAGTACAGATAAAGTTGGACATTTTCTTTAGGCAAAATCCCTTATTTGACAGCATAATTTTTATTTTTTGGTCATGTAGGTCCAATTTTTTTCTTTTTTCCCATTAATTGTCTTTTAACCTTTTTAAGTCTAAGTCCTTCACACTTGAAAAATACATTTTTTGATCAATTTTACCAAAAAACATATCTTATTCTTATCCTTTATTAGTCAATAAGGACAAAATGGATATTTTACTGTTCACACAATGTCCTCATTCAAATAAATAATAAATCCCCAAATTCAAACCCATTTTTATCTTTTTCCTGTCTCTTTGTTTCTCATATATAAATTTATATATATATATATATATATAAAATCCAAAATCTCCCAAAATCAGAATTCTTCTTAGTTCTAATAGAATGTTAATAACATTAACTGTTTCTCTTTTACATTAGATGATGATTTTATCCCGGAATAGATGAATTTAAGATTTGGTGCAAAAAGGGGTCCTTTGGGTACTTTGGATTAAAGGGGAAAGTCCCTTACGGGCGAAACCTCTCTCACTAGTCACTACAAGGCCCCTCGTGCCAGCGGGATGTAAATCAGGTATGTGCACGAACTGGCAGAGGACTGACGGAAAGGACGCTACGGGGGGCAATGGCCGTTTGGAATGAACCAACCGTTGAGAGCCTTCGTTCTACATCCAATGGGTTTCGAATCCCCACCTGTCGTTGGAGTTAATCAAATGTCACGTCAGTCTTACCAACTCGCCTATGCCCCTGGGGCGGGTACATATAGGGATAAGAAGTGGTTATCAATGAAAAAAACCTGCATAATTTAATTGAGAAATTCCCTCGAATTTTGTTGAGATAAACATTATACATGCTTGTCCATGAAGCTGCCTTTTCATGTAGTATAAGAAAAGGGCCAAAAAGTAAACAACTGTTTTTTGGCCCAACAAGTTCAGGGTTTCTTTTGTGTTGAGGACGAAAGTTCTCATCAGTTATTTCTAATTTATGTTTTTAGACTTACCATTCGATTTAGTTTCAATTACTTTTAAGTACTTCTTCACTGAAAATCTTGAATTTGGAACAAGAAAATAGCTTCTATTCATCTTCATATTGAAAACATTGAGTAGTTAGCAGACAAGGAAAATTACTATATCATAATTTAAGATATATTTCATATTCATATAATTTTCTAGATAAAGTCATTATATAGAGAAAGCTAGTCGTTTCTAAATTTATCTACAGAGTTATCTGTGGCTTTGGACTTGCACCATATTGATGCAAGGGATCTAGACCCAAAGGAGCGGTCCCCGAGCTCCCAAATAGAGAGCAATGGAGAAAAGATGAAAATAAGTTTAGATTTGGGGATTTATTATTTTATTTGAACACATTAGGGTGAATAGTGAAATACCCATTTTGTCTCCATTGACTAATAAAAAAAAAGAATGAAATATTTTTAATTACAAAACTGATCGAAAAATATTTTTTAGGTAAAATGGACCTAAAAGATTTATCTATAAAAAGTTAAAGGATCTTTAATGAAAAAAAAAAAAAAAAACCTTCGTGTTCAAGAAATAAAAATAAAAGTTATGAGATTAAAGAGAATTTGGCCTTTTCTTCGTAAGGAGTTACAAATTTCAATGTCACAAAAAAAGAAAAACCAATATTCTGACGTGAAAAATCATTTGGTTTGCAGCCGTCACACACGCCTTGAATGGACGGCGAAGATCTCTAGACACTCCATCCAATAAGATCCCGCCGATGAAGTAAAAAACAAAAGCAAAATCGAAAAAGATCTCTCACACTTAATCCGCTGATAGTCGTCCGAGTAGACCTCACAGAAAGACACAGAGAGCCGCACCGCACACACTTGAGAAGCGACGCAGTCAGAACCAGAGAATCCTTCTGCCGGAGTTCTACTGTGTTTCTGTGTGTTTGGAGGAAGCCTTGCGGAATTTGTCAGCTGAGTGTTAGGTAAAATGCTTTTGTATGTGATGTATTTGGGGAAGGGGTAAGGGAATTAGGGTTTTTAAGGGGATTGATTGATTTTTGGGGATCTGCGGGGAGGGGGAAGGAAAATTGAATTTCTTGGGGAGTATTGAGATCTGTGAATTTTTTTTATTGGTTAATTTTGTTTTGGGGATAGGATTGAAAATGCAGACGAGGAAGAGGAGTTTGGAGGCGGATGATGACCAGCAGCAGGAGAGGAAAAGGCCTGCTCTGGCTAGGTATTATCTTTCAAAATTGCTTATTGTCTTGTTTGGTGGTTTTCAATTTTGTCGTAAGATGTTCTTCCTCTAATTTTCTCTTTTCTTTCAGGGTGAAATGGTTGGGGATTTTTGGGGGTTTATATTGTTGTTTGGAATTTTAAGATTGTGGAGTGTGTCATTGATGAATTTATTTAGAAAACTGTTGTTCTTTATTCCACATGTGAATATCTGCTACTTGAAATTTGTGTTCTAGTATTTAGGGCTTTGATCTTTTCTGTTCTGTGGTTTGTCTGTGAATGCTATTTTATGATGTTTTTTTTTTGCTTTGGTCATGGTTCTCATTGTTCGTGTTGGGAAAAAAGCTAAAAAGTATGACGGATAGGAATTATAAGTTGTCTTGGAGTTGAACTCCAAATATCAAACAATGATTCAACATGAAGCATCTCCAGTAGAGTATCTGGAAAAGCCTGGAAGGAAATAAGAAAAGCAGGTCCTATTAAACTCTAGGGTGCAAGTGATGTCATTGTACTCTGCCGTTGGATTTAGAGTAGTTGTTTCATGTGTTTTAGGCTTCTGGCTTTTTGGATTTAGAGTAGTTGTTTCATGTGTTTTAGGCTTCTGGCTTTTCTCAATGAAGTATAGTCTCTATTAATTTAGGCTAATAGCACCTCTCTTAAAATATTCTTCGATGGGTGAGACAAAATGGAAGCAGCACAATTCTATTGGATCCTTCTTTTGAAAGTTTGCTTTTTGTGCTTGAGTTCACTATTTTACTTATTGCTGTCTGGTTTGCACTATTTGATGCAGCGTAATTGTTGAAGCGCTGAAGTTGGATAGTCTACAGAAACTTTGCTCGTCTCTGGAACCAATTCTTCGGAGAGTTGTAAGCTTAAACACCTGTTATGACTGAGTTATTCTGCATTCCTAAATACTTATGCCTTCATAATGGTCATTTAGCACATCATAAAATATGCTCGCCAGAGCAATTACAATCACTCTACCTGTTTGATAAATTATTTTTGTCTGTGAATGATGATTCTTCTCTTAGCTTGTTGTTTTTGATTGGCAGCTGATTGAAAGTTTTCTATAATCATTTTCAGTTAAATTTTCATGTATGGCCCGTTAGAAGACCTGGACTTCATGACCTTATAGATGATATTTGTTCTAGTAAAATAATGTTGTGAATAGTTACTGATTTATGGTTTCATGAGTTAATATTTATACAGGAATCCAATTTTTTCCTTGTTTCCAGCATGAGCATTATTCTCCTTGAAGCCTTGAGCATCTCTTCTTCTTATAATATGAAACTGAAACAGGTTAGTGAAGAAGTGGAACGTGCTTTGGCAAAGCTCGGTCCTGCAAAACTAACTGGAAGGTGGGATTAATTTGATTTTATCTAAATTTTTGTATCTTGCTTGAACCTGATTTTTTGTGACCACCCTTGTTCTGAATTTTCATTCATTTCCTTTAAAAGTCATTGTGTAAGTTTTTGGTGGTTTCTCAATCCTATGTTCTTTTTGCTTTTTAACTTCAGAACTTTGGTGAAGATTGTTGAGCTTCATTTCTATAAATCTTGGATCTAAATATATATATATATATATATATATATATATATATATATGTAAGAGAGAGAGAGAGAGAGCGAGCGAGCGAGAGAGAGAGAGCTAAAATTTAGTGAACAAGTTGTTAATACCCAGTGATGACCAGAGTTACTCCTATCTTTTTCCGGTGAATGCTTTTTTGAATTTGTGACATAAAGAAGAGATTTTTTAGGTTGGTCTTATTATTTGCTTAAATTGCAAACTAGAAAATTGAAATTGTATTTTTTACTTTAGAAGCTTTAATGAGTAGAACGTGTTTTGGAAAGCATCTCTATACTGATTTGGCGAACAACATTTTGCATGTGTTTCTGAAACCAGAGTCAGTGACATAAGAGGCAGATTTGAACAATTCTAAATTGTTTTAACTTTAAAAAGTTTGAATTAACTTCTAGTTAACAAATAGTTACAGGGCCTATTACTGTGTAGATATGCACAGTGCAGGTGATTGTTGTATTTTCTTTGCCCAATGATAGACACCTGCAAAGTTTTACTTCAGGTTTCATGTTGTCTTACCTTATCATGAACATTTGCCGCAATTTTCCCAAATTTTGTATAAAAATGTTATATGCGTTATCTCATAGTTCAAAGATTTTAGGTTTTAACGGCTTACCAAAAGTCTAGTTGGTGTTTTGTAAGATTATTCCTTTACTTACATTATGTTTCTCTGTATTCAACCCTTAATCTGCTTTCGTTTATTTTGTATGCCTTTCGCCATAGTATTTCCTTCTAAAACATTTGCAACTTTCAGGTCATCACCTAAACGACTTGAAGGCCCAGATGGTAGAAATTTACAGCTGCACTTCAGGTCGAGACTCTCTCTGCCCCTTTTCACAGGAGGTAAAGTAGAAGGGGAGCAGGGGGCTACAATTCATGTTGTCCTGGTTGATGTAAATACAGGTCATGTAATAACATCTGGGCCTGAATCCTCCATTAAGCTGGATGTTGTTGTGTTAGAGGGTGATTTTAACAATGAAAATGATGATAATTGGACACAAGAAGAATTTGAAAGTCATGTTGTGAAGGAGCGTGAAGGAAAGAGGCCACTCTTGACTGGTGATCTACAGGTGTCACTAAAGGAAGGTGTGGGGACACTAGGGGAACTCACTTTTACAGATAATTCAAGTTGGATAAGGAGTAGAAAGTTCAGATTAGGCTTAAAGGTTGCTTCAGGCTATTGTGAGGGAATACGGATACGTGAAGCAAAGACAGAGTCTTTTACTGTCAAAGATCATAGAGGGGAATGTAAGCTGCCTAATCCTTGTATTCTTTTTTATTTTTATGATCATTATTATTATTATTTAACCATTTCAAAATGCGTTGGGTCAAAATATTGGCCTTTTACCCCTTCTCAATACTTTGATAATTGATTTTTTATTTTACCTCTATTTAATAACTTCAGCCTTTGCACAATTCCTAAGAATACAATGAGGGCATATTTGAAGCTTCAAATAAAAAATTTATTTGTTTTCATCCCCTTAATATATGTTCAAAAGACCAGAAGGCCATTTATTTTGCAATGGAGGGATTATTATTGTTGTTGTATGATTATTGTTCAATTGTATTTCTTCCTTGATAGTGTACAAGAAACATTACCCACCTGCATTAAATGATGATGTGTGGAGATTGGAGAAGATTGGCAAGGATGGTTCATTCCACAAAAGATTAAATCATGCAGGGATATTTACAGTTCAAGACTTCCTTAGGTTAGTGGTGAGGGACTCACAGAAGCTAAGAAATGTAAGTCTACACAATCCCATTTCTCTTCCTTTTAATGCCCCTTATTAAGAGTACTACAGTCATTTAATTCATAAATTTTCTCGTTCAGATTCTTGGCAGTGGTATGTCAAATAAAATGTGGGATGCCCTCATAGAGCATGCAAAAACGTGTGTTTTGAGTGGGAAGCTTTACGTGTATTACAGTGATGATTCAAGAAGTGTAGCTGTTGTTTTTAACAACATTTATGAACTGAATGGTCTCATTGCTGGTGAACAGTATTTTCCAGCTGATTCACTCTCTGACAGCCAGAAGGTTTGTGGTATTACTGATTCAAAATGCTTAAAATATTGAATATCTGTCTGTCCTGACTTGTAATTAAATGGAAAATAAGTTGCCATTCTGAACATATCATGGTTGCAGTCACTATATCATGAAACTCAACATCAATTGTTTATTTTTAAGTTGCAGCTATGTCTTTATTAAGTCCTTTTTAATGGAAAAAGGAGTGCATATGTTCACTGCTGCTAGTAGTGCAAGGCAAGGATACTTTGAAACTCGAATTATTTAGTTTTTAAAATAATGTGGCGGTGTGATAATAAGGATTTATATTGCTCTACCAAGGTGTTCTATTTACATAGGATAGGAAGCTTGTTATTGTTGACAATCTTTCTAATACTTTTTACTTTTAGGTATTTGTTGATGGCTTGGTTAAGAAAGCATACGACAATTGGAGCGAAGTCATAGAGTATGATGGTAAATCACTTTTGAACATCAAACAAAATAAGAAATCTGCTGCTTCTCGGAATGAACTTCCCATGGGACCTGTAGATTATCCCACTGCTTTGGATAATCCACTTTCAGCACCAAGATCAGTCCTGTCTGAGCCATCTGTAGTGGATCCAAATGTGCTGATTGGAGGTATGTTAGACATGATTATCTTATTGCCTAAGGTTTGTGATTTATCTGTGAAAAAATGAAAAATATGATGTTTGACAATTCTGCTAATTGCTTAGGTGTATTTATATGCTTTGGTTGCTTTTGCTGGTGACTTGATGTCATGCCTGTCTGTCTTCCCTTTTATAATGTACTTTTTATCACTGAAGATGCATGTTGATTATCCAATTTGATATGATGAATGCTCTTTATTGTCATCATGTCGAGTAACTGTTATAATCTGTTTTTGCCCAGAAAATGTTACATGATTTTTAGCTTTTTCTGACTCAAAAAGCATACTGATTATTCCATTTGTTATGAAGTATGCTTTTGATGGTCATCATGTCAGTTCAGAAACTATGTCAAATCTTTTTTTGGCCAGAAAATCTCAGGTAGTCTGTGCTTTAAATAATCTTTTCCTTCTGTTTGATTCTGAAATATTTCTGCTGTTCCCCTGATTCTGCTGTATGTGTCCTCCTGTTTTAACCATTTGTCATGGAAAAAGGCTTCATATTCTAACAAGTCTTGTGATTGTTTATGTTTCCTTTTTCAAGCTATCACAACCCAAAACAAACCTAAAGTGCAGCACATGTCCAGAGGCATATCTTATGCCTTCAATTAATATTTTTTGTGGTGGTGTTCTTTTTTGTGGTTTTTTTTCCTCTAAATAATAATTTTTAGATGCTAACTTTAATTTGAAATGATCTAAGAAGTGTTGTTTGTCCATTATTGAAAGATATAAAAGCATTCTCTCTCTTTCCTCTTTCGAACGTGGTACTTCCAGATAGTATAAAGTACGTATTTTCTGACTTTGTGGTTGTGGTAGTTAAACAATTTGGAATTCGCCTATCAAATTATATTAGCTACAATTTTGCATGGGTTTGTTGAAAGGTATCATGATTCATGTGAAATGAAGATATTTATGGATCGGATGCTTTTACTATTTTATATTCTTATTATGTTGATTCATAATCTTCAAAATCCCTTTTTGTACTAGGACATGACAAGATTTCACAGGGTGAACTGTCACTTGACAAGCCTATGCCATTTCATCCATTCCTTTATAGCAGAATGGATTTAGTGCTGTGATCTCATACATTATCTGTTTTCTTTTTTTTTTTTTTTTTCTCTTGAAAAAATAAACTATTTCAGAGCATGTGCTGGATATATGGTTAACTTGTGAAATATAAGGGGCACCACAGGCTCTTGGATTTTTCCTTTGCCTTATTATTCTCAACATGGATATGGGACGAACATTATGTATCATATGGAAAGTTGTTAGCTTGGTAGAACTGTTCTATTGCTGTTAAAAGCTAAAATAGTGATTGTGCGACAGCCATCTTGATTTGGTTCTACATTTGCTTATTCTTCTTTAGGGGTGTCTTTTTTCCTCCCAAAATTATCAGCATGTTCACACTTATCTGCTTTATGCTGCAATTTTTCTGTGTATTCAGTCGTGTCTAATGTTCTTTTTCTTCCATTATCTTTCCTACCAAATTGCAGGCACAGGTTATAATGACCATTTAACTGGAAGATACTCTAATCAGTCTCCACTCCAGAATTCTTCTCGCACTCAGTTTGGGAGTACGGAATTTGCTTTGGGTGGTCAGCAAGTCAACAATTCCCAACAAATTCAGAATGCAAGATATGATAATAGGGAAGCATTGGCTCTTGGTCCTCCGTCATCATCATCATTCCAGTCAGCTGGGACATCAGTTCAGCAGTCGAACGTGAATCCTTTCGAGGATTGGTCCCAAAATAGAGAAAAGGGTGTTGAGGACTTTTTGTCAGAGGAGGAAATTCGTCTTAGAAGTCATGAGATGCTTGAAAATGAAGATATGCAACACTTGCTTCGACTTTTCAGTATGGGGGGACATGCAGCTGTTAATATGACCGATGATGGTTTATCTTTCCCATCCTTTAATTTGCCTTCACCATCACAAAACTTCAGTTATGATGAGGACCGTACAAAATCAGGGAAAGCGGTTGTGGGGTGGCTGAAAATCAAGGCCGCAATGAGGTGGGGCTTTTTCATCCGGAAGAAAGCAGCTGAGAGGCGGGCACAGATTGTTGAGTTGGAAGATGAATAAAATCACGTTGATATATTCTTGCTCACGAAGCCTGATGATCCTCATCAGCCATACCTCAAATCCATGAGAGTTGATGAATCTTGATTGTCCAGACGTAGTTTCCTAAAGGGCTCTTGATGACCTGTATCTGTAGCAGACATCACATTTGTATATGATCCTGTACAGTGAGAAGCTTGCTTTTGACTCTCATTATTAACTTGATTATTGCTCACTCCTGTCAATTTGTAATGAGGTCTAGGGTTGAATGACTCGAGGTGTTCTGTATTTCAGTTTGTTACCTTTTCTAACATTGAGATATTGGAAAATGTGTATGCCTTGATAGATAGTAAAGCTAAAATGTTAAATTTACAGTGATTTATTATCTGAAATGCTCCTGTTTGTCTTTAAAGCCTTCTCAGGTTTTGCATCAGATCTGGGTCTTGCTCCCAACTGTAGAAGCTCATGACTTGAGTAGGCGAGCAGAAAAAGTTGGTGCCTCATGATCATCAGTGGAATTATGCCACTGAAATTGCCTCCGAAGAGTGCTCAAATCCTACTACCATTCTTGTGATTCTGGCACCAATTTGGTTGCAGTGTAATATCTCTATTCACTGTTGAGTCTTTACTTAATTTTAACACAACAATATAAGAAACTTTTTAACCATATGGACCCTTATTAAAGAATGCAGTTGGTATATTTTAGTACATGGAAGAGCCTGCGTTTGACTGGGGTTTGCGGATTAAAGGTGCATTTTATATAATGCGATGCCTTAGTCTGGACTCTCCACTGGAATAAAAAAAAAATGAAGAAAAGGAGAAATTAATCCCGGACTCTTGGATTGCATAATGATACGAATTTGGGATTATACTGTCCTGTAGACACGATAAATCGCAGAATATGCACTATTTATTTGGTTGGAGGGTCGAAGAAGAACATGTAAATGGTTCGGGTTTTTTATGGTAAAAATTTGAATTCAATGGGTAGGCTCGCTTATTAAATGAGTCAAGTCAGATTCATATGTATTCGATTCGTTAGATTCGAGAGTCCAAACAAATTTTTAGAGGTATATATATATATATATATATATTATTTATAATATTATAAAATATACTATTTTATCAAATGTAACTTTTTGTTTTTATTTATTATATAAAATATATTTTATTATTTCTTGAAGTTTTTTTTTTTTTTAAATAAAGATATAAAAATGAGCCTTCTATATATTTTATGAGCCGAGCTTGAACTTGAATATTTAGGCTCGTGCGAGCTCAAGTTTGAGCCAAAGGCTTGAAAAATATAAATGAGGTGAGCCTGAGCTTAACAAATTCGAGCTCGGCTAATCATGTGTCGTAATACAAACAAATCAAATCTATCTACCAAAACTGATGCAGTTAGGACAAGCAGGGTCAAATCCACAAGGAATTGAATTTCAATTTAATAAAAACCAATTAATAAGTAACAAAACGTTAGAAATTTTTTAAAGAGTTTATAAAATAAAATTGAACAAAGAATTCAAAAGCTAATTAAAAAGGAGAATATAGTAAGAAAGTTGCTAACCAGAAACAATATGTAGGTTAATTGCTATGGGTCAATCATTGATCAAATAAATTCCTAATTTAATCTATTAAACCTACGTCATAACAAATAATATAGCTAATCAATTAAATTGCACAAGCATGAAGGCATCGCCAAAGTCAAATAACATAAACAAATTAGTTTTAATTTATGCAATTTGATTCATATAATTTTGTACTGTCAAATAAAGTTATTAGTCAAACCAAATTTAAAAAATAGTTGCTACCTGTGGATTTACAAATCTTGGCAATAATATTAACCCCAATAGTATAATCATGCAAAGTAATCTAGGTGATCAGGCTAAATCAATAAACACAATTAATAAGATTAAAACAAGAATTGTACAAATACTTAATAATAAAGATCAAATCTTTAATAGAAAAACAAACCAAATCTCGTAACCCCATATCAAAATAACCTACTTTATGTTCTTATTAACAAAAGAGGATTACTCACAATACATGATTAATAAATCCGAAAAATACATAAGAAAAGAGAAACAGAAAATTTGCCATTTGTTTTCGGAAATTCTCGGATAATCAATCTTGAATAGTGTATCTAAGAGTATGACAAAAAATCTATTTATAGGAGTAGAGATCCCTTACAAATAAGTAATTACCAAATAAAAGTCTAATAATAAAATAGAAACCTAATACAAAAAGTAGTTTAGGAAAATAATCCAATTTTAATAAAATTGAAAGTTTTCGCCGCAGTCAATACCTTTGGTCAATGTCGTCCGGTGCCGACTATGGCTGTCCGGCACTGGATGACCTATTCAAAATCTAGGTAGATATCAAGTAGCGATCCGGTGCGGAGTCCGATGCACTGTTCGATATCGAATGGTGCATGCCTTGGCGCCGGATGGCCTGCTCCTGCTCCGGCTCCCACTGCTCTGCCTCAACGGTCTGTTCTATGCCAACTTGGTAATTTCTTGGTCATTTTTTCAAACAAATATTTCTAAAAACAAAAATCAAGTATAGGGAAGTAAAATATATAAAAAACAACATAATTAAGCTAAGTTACGTAAGATAATTATATAAAATAGATATAAAACTTGACATAATTATGTACAAATAATTCCCCCACACTTGGACTTTTGCTTGTCCTCAAGCAAATTTATCTTTAATCCCCAACAACAACAATAACACAAAAAACCAGCACAATGCCTCATATTTTAATCTCCAAATTAAACACAAGATATGAAACCAAAATATGTAATCAATTACTATCCCTTCTTAACCAAACCACAAATCCCATTAAAACAAGTAAGTGCATAAATTATGTGACAACTTCACAAAATTTAGGCAAGAAATACTCAATTCTTTATTCAACATAACCAAAAATCTTTTAATCTTCAAGTTCTGGAAATCATTTGAATCAAACCAAAGATAAGATCAATAAATCAAACTATCTCAATAAAGAATAACATAAGAAGCCTTTAAAGAAGATATCACAACCATAAGCTTGTCAATCTACGCACTCTCTACTAATGATAGAAACAAGTCTATTATGGTCAAATAGGCCTTTTGGCTTGTAATGTCAGGCTTTTGGAATTGGCTACAAATGAAGAATAAGAATAAACAAATTTATAATATGAGAGAATAGTTAAGTTTAAAATTTAAGGTCGAAACTCATATCACAAATATTATCAAAATGAATCAATAATCTCCTTCTTTCACCAACTCCTATTATTACTCTTTCTTTCTTTCTTTTTATAATAGAGCAATTTTTTTTCTTCTTTTTTTCATTGTACTTTTTTTTTTAAAATATAAAATCAAAGCACTTTCCCTTTTCTCTCTTTTTTTTCCCCTTCTTTTTTTTTATATATATATCATTCATCACCTTCCTTATATCCTTAATTTCACCTTCAATTATTCACTCTTCATCAAACATTCAATTCTTGCAAAAAAAAAAAAAAAAGAGTTCAAAAGAACGTGGCCCCTATTCTCTTAAGAACATAGGGTCGAAGAGCAAATAACGAGGTTTAAAATCAAAGAAATAGAATAGTTAGAAAACTATTCTCATCTAGGCTCAAATAAGGACCAAGGGATATGATGTAAATTGTAGGCTTAACGAAAGGCACAGTCGAGTCAAAGAAGACGTTATGTCATCCCCGAGTTAACCATGTTTTTATGGATTTCGTCTCAAGCATGTGTAAAGACAAGTTCTAGAGTGACAAAAAATAAGGTTAAAAGTGAAATTCAAATCAAGAAAACTCTTTCAATCAATCCTTCTCTTGAGCATAAAAAGATTCATAAATATTATTTAAGAGAAAAATTGTTTTTTAAAACTTTATGCAAGATTCAAAATCAAGTTTTCAAGTTTCAACTAGTAAAGTTGTATGCAATGAATCACTATGCACTCCCAATGCAAAATTCGGATGTGAGGTTTTGCTGGAAAAAAATATATGTGAGAATGGTGAAGAGAGAAAGAAAAGTGAAGATTCATGATGGGGGATGAAGTTAATAGTAGAAGGGAAGGGGTTTTGGATGGTGTTTGTGGTAGATTGATGAAGGATTGAGAGGGAAAGAAGGTTAGGGTTTCAGTGTTTGTAAGAGAGGGAGAGAGAAATTCGAATTTGAGAGGGAAAGAATGAAAAAAAGAAAGGGAAAAAAGTAAAAAGAGATTTTTGGTTTGTGTCCGGTGCCGGCTAGGTTGTGTCCGACCCCAGATGGTGCCTGTGGTGTGTGCCTCATTCACCGGATAGTGTTGCACGGTGCATGTCCTGGGTGTTGAATGGCGCTGCCCTATGCGTCCAGTACATAGCTTCTGTTTTCTTTCGTTTTCATTCCGTTTTGATTATTTCCTAAAAATTTGAAATGGAGTTACATCCTAAAATATAAAAAATGAATAAATAACTACTAAATGAAAAGAAATAAGACATAAAACTAAAAAATCTTATTCTTGGGTTGCCTAAAAAAAGCACCTTTGGTTAATGTTGTTTGACTAGAATTTATGCCTCCTTTTAAGGTTTATCATATGATGGCATCTCAAGGTCCATTATAGTCTTTATATGAGGTTCAAAACCTTCATAGAATGGTTTGAGACGATGTCCATTGACCTTGAGCACATTACTTGTTTTAAGACTGCACCATATGGCAAAACGTTAGTGACAACAAATAGACCAATCCACCTTGACATCATTTTTTTATGAAATAACTTAAATCTAGACATATAAAGTAGTACCTTTTGACCAACAAAGAACTCTTTATGAGACAAAAATTTATCATGATAGATTTTTGTTTTCTCTTTGAAAATTGAAGCATTAACATAAGTATCATTTCTTATCTCTTCAAGTATTAGAAAAATCAAAGTTGCATTGCTTAATAGCCCAATATTCTTTATGTTCAATTTCCACAAGAAGATGACAAGCTTTACCATAAACTAACCTATAAGGAGACATGCCAATTGGTGTTTTGAATGCAGTCTTATAAGTCCATAGAGCATCACCTAAACGTAAACTCCAATCTTTTCTATTAGGATTGACAACTTTTTTCAAGAATGGACTTTATTCTCTATTAGAAACTTCACCTAGGCCATTAGTTTGTGGATGATATGCAGTAGAAACTCTATGTTGAACATGATAATCTTTAAACAAAGCTTCAATAACCCTATTATAAAAATGAATTCCTCCATCACCTATGCTAGCCTTAGGGATGCTAAATCTCTTAAAAATATTATCTTTTATGAAATCAACCACAACTCTTGCATCATTAGTCCTTGTAACTTTAGCTTCTACTCATTATAGACACGTAGTCAACTGCAAGCAAAATGTAAAGATTACCAAAAGAAGATGAAAAAGGTCCCATGAAATCAGTTCCCCACAAATCAAATATTTCACAGCTAAGGGCATAAGATAGGGGCATGTCATCTCTCCTAGATATGTTTCCTTCTCTGTGTCATTCATTACATGCTTTAACATACAAATATGCATCTTTATTCAAATTAGGCCAATAGAATCCACATTCCAAAACTTTTTGGACAGTCCTTTTGGGATCAAATTGACCTCCTGCTTCATATGTGTAACAAAATGCTAAAATAGATGCAATTTCATTATCAGGTACACAACGACGAATGACATTATCAAAATAGATTTTAAACAAGTAGGGATCGTCCCATAGGTAGTATTTAACATCACTCTTAATCTTATCCTTTTGAGCTCTTGAAAGTTCAGATGGTAATTCCCAAGTCACAATATAGTTAACAATATCAATATACCAAGGAAGAAAATCATGAAATTTATATAAATGCTCTTCGAGAAAGAGTTCAGAGATTGGAAATACTTTCTCTTTGTAGGTTAGCCTACTTAGATATCAGCTACATAATTCTCAGCTCTTTTTTTATCTCTGATCTCAGTGTCAAATTCTTGAAGTAATAATATCCAACATAAGAGCCAAGGCTTAGATTCCTTCTTCTTGAGGAGGTACCTAAGAGTTGCATGATCAGAAAAAATTATCACTTTAGTACCCAACAAATAAGAACGAAACTTTTCTAATGCAAAATAGTAGCAAATAGCTCTTTCTCCGTAGTAGTGTAATTGCATTGAGCAGCATCCAATGTCCTTGATGCGTAGTAAATCACATATGGCACCTTGTCCATCCTTTGACCTAAAACAGCTCCAACTACCTTATCACTAGCATCACACATTATCTCAAAAGAAAAATCCCAATTAGGTGGTTGAATAAGAGGTGCAAAAATTAAAATTTAATTTAAAACATTAAAAGCTTTCTTGCTATAAATCATTAAAATCCAAAGGAACATCTTTTTGGAGAAGTAGAGGTTGTGCAATTTTAGAAAATTCTTTTATAAACCTTTTATAAAAACCAGCATGACCAAGAAAACCTCTTACCTCTTTTAAATTAGAAGGAAAGGAAGAGATTTGATGACATCTACCGTTGCTTTGTCAACTTTAAGTCCTTTTGCTGAAACTACCTATCCTCAAACAATGTCTTGTTCCATCATAAAGTGATACTTTTCAAAATTCAACATAAGGTTAGATTGAACACATCTTTTAAGAATAAGGTCTAAATTCTCTAAACATGTATCAAAAGTATTTCCATAAACGGTAAAATCATCCATGAAAACTTCAATGATATTAGTGACATAATAAGAGAAAATAGACATCATGCATCTTTGAAAAGTAGCAGGCACATTACACAATCCAAAAGTTATTCTTCTATCTGCAAAAGTTCCAAATGGACAAGTAAATGTGATTTTATCTTGTTCCACAAGGGTAATTGCAATATGAAAATATCCCCAAAAAACATTTAGAAAACAGCAATGAGATCTCCCTACTAGACATTCTAACATTTGATCAATGAAGGGAAGCGAAAAGTGATCTTTCCTGGCAAATGCATTCAATTTCCTATAATCAATACAAACACAAAATCCACTTTGTACCCTAGCTGGTACCTTATCACCTTCATCATTCTCAATAACAGTTATTTAGAATTCTTAGGAACTACATGCACTAGACTTACTGACGCAGGGCTGGCCCAGGAAGATATTCAGGAGGGCCCACGCAGGTCCAAGAGGCTGCAAGAGAAGTTTCAAGGCAATCGGAGATGATCTAGAGAAGTTCGGAAAAGTTTTTGGGGTCGAAACATAAAAACTGAAAAGTTGTGGGAGTGTCAGAATGGCCTCAAATTTGACGGGCATATCCGGGGCTGTCTAGGGAGTAATACTCACAATTAATTTGTGACTAAGGCCATTTTTTGGCCATCCGGAGTCATGTGGGTGGACTTTTGGGCCTTTTAAAAACTTTTAGGGTCTTTTTGTAATTTTTCATATTTTCGGTTTAGGGTTTATTTATTGCCGTTTTTGTTTGTTTTTTCGGCAGACTTTGTTCTTTCGACTATTTGAGTTTTCTCATTCAATAAAATTCGATTATCATAGTGTCTCAAGAATATTGTCGTTTTATTCTTGAATCGTCATTTCCTATAATAAGACTTTCGAGTGAAGTTGATTACAGTTGAGGTTCTACTTTTTCCCACCATAGTTTCCGTTTTGCTTCACTTACCCATTGAGAATTAGTTATAGGATAACAACCTCTTACATGGGTGGATTCAACCTTCTCTATGCTTCCCTGCAAGGTTTCGCCTTATCTTCCAACAAAATACTATGCATACATGTAGATGGACTAATACCCTTAATATCAGCCAATGTCCAACCAATCACAATTACATTTTTCTTAAGAACATTGACTAATTTCCCTTCTTGATCATTAGTCAAATTACTTGCAATTATGGCAGGCAATGAGTTCCCTTTACCTAAATATTTAAGATGAGAAGGCAAGGGCTTCAATTCAAGTAGGGGGGGGGGGGGGGCATTCAC
>JAOXNR010000013.1:3545047-3586167 GCA_028571225.1 Parsonsia alboflavescens
TTTTACCTATGCCATGATGCTCATAGGCAGCTTATCTCTAATTGGATTTCCTTTTCTTTCTTCAAAGATAGGCAATTCTAGCTTAAGATCAGAAATAGAACACTGACAAGTCATTCATAGTGTCAATTATGTCTTGGTCCATATTCAGAGATAATGCGTCCATGTTTTCTTTACCAATGTTATGAGTAAGAATGGCATGCAGTAATTCATAATCAAATAGCTCATGCATCTCATAAACCAAAGGATCTACAATATCTAGCATAGACACAAAGCAATCATCAAAATGGTATTTCATGGCATCAAAGATACAGAAAGAGATTTTCTCACCATCAAATTCCATAAATAAAGTTCCATCATGCACATCTATCTTAGTTTTTGCAGTTTTCAAGAATGGTCTTCCTAAAAGGATCGGAGGATGAGTAGAAGAGAAATTATTACCTTAATCCGTTTTGAGGACATAAAAATTTGCCTTAAAAACTAAGTTATTAACTTTAACGAAAACATCTTTAATAACTCTTTCAGGATATGCACAAGATCTATCAGGTTGAATGACTAGTCTTGTATCCCTTAAAGATCCAAGATTAAGAGAAGGGTAGACAGACAATGGCATGACATTTATTGATGCTCATAGATCTAGCATGCATCTTACTATACAAACATTGCCAATTATGCATGGAATAGTAAACATACTTGGATCCTTCTGCTTTTGGAGGAGTTCCTTTTTAAGAATTGCTGAAACATTCTCAACCACACTTACCTTTTCATCCCCTCTTAGTTTTTTCTTGTTTGTACACAATTCCTACAAGAACTTCGCATACCTTGGAATTTGCTTGATTGCATCTAAGAGCGGGATGTTGACTTCCATCTTGCGGAATGTCTCAAGAATATCCTTTTCCATCTCCTCTTTCTCACTTCGTGCAAGACGTGAAGGAAAAGGTGGACGTACCTTAAGGGGTTGTGTTTCTCCCTTTTTCTCTTCTTCTTTTGGAGAAGAATCCTAAAATGGTTTCAATACAACAATCAGCTCTTCTGCTTCAATTTCACTTTGCTTCAATGGAGGATCTTGCAATTCCTTAAAGTCATGGCACTAGCAATCTCAAGTGGATTCATGGATTGTGAAGGTAGGCTCATAGATCCTTGAGATTTGAGCTAGTTTACTTCAGAGGCAAATTGTCCCATTTGTCTTTCATGGCTTTGAATACTAGTTTGAGTGGTTTTCTGGAAGACCATGGTATTTGGGGTTACGGCTTTCACCATCTCTTCCAAAGTGGAATTGGGTGGGGCAAATTGTGAAGGATTGGGAGCATTTAGAGGTCCTTGGAGATTGACTTGGTAAAAACCGGGAGGATTTCTCTGAGGTCGGTTTTGGATTTGAGCTGAATTTCCTTCTTGATTCCATCAGAAGTTTGGATGATCTCTTCAGCCTTCATTGCACTTATTTGAATAGGGATTGAACCTTCTTTGAGGAACAGAGAAGTTTCCTGCAACATTAACACTAGCATCTTCTACATTAAAAGGACAAAGACCAGTAACATGTTCATAACTACAACAACTATTGCGAAAATTGATAGATGCTTGTGTGCTAGTGTTCATAATCAAAAACTTTTCAAACAAATTTGTGATCTTATCCAGTTTCATATCTATAGTATTGACTTCTCCATCCTTCCTTGGAATATTGTTCCTTATTCCTGTTGTTCAAACAGAAGATGTAAACTCGTTGAACAATTGTCGAGCATCTATTGGACGTTTTTCCAAGAGTGATCCTTGGCTAGCTGCATCTATCATCACCTTGTCTATATCATTTAGTCCATCATAAAATGTTGCATTAGATCGGCTTCCGATATCTGATTGTCAGGCAAAATAGTTAACAACTTTTTAAACCTGAACCAATACTCATGAAACTTTTCAGTAGGACCGTGTTTAATACCTGTAATATCTTTCTTAATAGATAAAACTTTAGAGGTTAGAAAATATTTTTCAAGAAAAGTTCTATTTATGGTTTTCCAATCAGCAATAAATCTAGAAAGCAATTCATATAACCAATCTCTAGCAAGATCTTGCAAACTAAATGGAAAAACACGTAACTTAATTACCTCTTCTGTGGTTCCCTCTTGTTTCAATGTAGCACAAATAGCATGAAAAACTTTGAGATGTTTGTGAGGATCATCTCTAGGCATTGCACGAAAAAACAGGTAATAATTGAACAAAACCAGTGTGCAATTTAAAATTCTCATCAAAATCAAAAAAATAGATAGCCAAAGGATGATAAGTAAATGTGGATGTAGTTAATTGCCTAATAGTGCGCATATCATTGTTACCTCCATTAGCACCATTATTACCTGCAGGAATAATATTCTCTAGGGGAACTATTATTCCTCTACCATTATGTCCATACTTCCATTCCCAACGTCGTTTTCTGAAATTGAAGAAGACGAACTTGAATTGCTTGAGATTTTTGAAATTGGATTTTCGTAAATTGTGATTTCAGCTTGGTATTCCTTTCCACTTTATAAGGGCATCAACTGGGCAAATTTCCTAAAAATTTGTGTTTAAGAAAAAAAACCCGAAAGATTAATTGGAAAGAATTAAACTTTAATAACAATTCCACGACAACGACGCGAAAATTTGACCGTGTGTCGTAACACAAACAAATCAAGCCTATCTACCAAAACTGATGCAGTTAGGACAAGTAGGGTCAAACTCACAAGGAGTTGAATTTCAATTTAATAAAAACCAATTAATAAGGGGGAAATTTTTGAAAGATTTTATAAAATAAAATTAAACAAAGAATTTAAAAGCCAATTAGAAAAGAGAATATAGACGAGAAAGCTGTTAACAAGAAAAAATCCGTACGTCAATTGTTATGAGGTCAATCATTGATCAAATAACACAATTAAGTAGTTGGTTTCAGAATTTGTCTTAGTGCTCAAATTCCTATCCTTTAAATAGATCTACTTCTCGTAGCGGAGAAATAAAATCCCTAATTTAATCAATTAAACCTACTTCGTAGCAAATATTAAATTTAATCAATTAAATTGCATAAGACTGAAGGCATCACCGACGTCAAAGTACATGAACAACATAGCTTTAATTCATGCAATTTGATTCATATAATTCTCTACTATCAAATAAAGTTGTTAGCCAAACCAAATATAAACAACAGTTGCCACCTGTGGATTTATCAATTTGAGTGATAATATTTAAAAGCTGACAATATAATCATGCAAATTAATTTAGGTGATCAGGCTAAATCAATAAACATAATTAATAAGTTTAAAACAAGAATTGCATGAACACTTAATAATAAAGATCCAATCTTTAATAGAAAAACAAATCAAATCTCATAACCCCATATCAAAATAACCTACTTCATGTTCTTGTTAACAAAAGAAGACTACTCAGGAGACATTATTAATAAAAACGAAAAATACATAAGAAAAAAAGAAGGAGAAAATCTACCCTTTATCTTTGAAAATTCTCGTTAATCAATCTTGAATTGTGTATCTAAGACTATGGAAAAGAACCTATTTATAGGAGTAGAGACCCCTTACAAATAAGTAATTATCTAATAAAAAGTCTAATAATAAAATAGAAATCTAATATAAAAAAAAAGGTAGTTTAGGAAAATAATCTAATTGTAATAAAATTGAAAGTTTTCATAGCGGTCAACATGCTTGGGAAATGCCATTCGGCGCCGACTATGTCTGTCCCACGTCGGATGACCTCTTCAAAATTTGGGCAGATTTCCAATAGTGATCCAGTGCGGCGTGCTGTCCGTCATTGGATGGCTTGCTCCTGTGCCCACTGCTTTGCTTCATTGCACCACGGTTTGTTCCTGACAAGATTCTCTTGCCAACTTGGTAATTTCTCCAATATTTTTCAACCAAATATTAGTACAACCAAAAATCAAGCATAGGAAAAGTAAGATATATCTAAAAGGACATAATTAAGTTAAGTTACATAAGATAACGACATAAAATGTATATAAAACTTAGCATAATTATATATAAATCATCGGCTGATTTACAACCCCATTCCTAACACCTGTTCTATTAAATTAACTTAATTTTTTTTCCCCCCTTGAAAATGAATACTGATTATTGTTCTTAAACTTACAAGACAATAGACATAACAATTTGGAACAGTTTGTAAGCAGACTATTAGTGCTAGTGTAAGAGTTTTACGTTAATTTATATCTGCAAGTTAGAGACTGATTCTATAGGTGTGATAGGAGTCTAGACCAAATTAAATTAGTGTCATTATTTTGAGGTGGGTTATCGAATGTTTTATGGAAAGAATTTTTTTTTTTTTTTTCAGAGTATTAGTTGCGTAGCAATTTTGAACCAGATTGGAGAATATTGAATGAGCCCTTTTTATCAGTATGAAATGATACGACAGAAACGTCGAAAGATTTTATTGCTTTTATAGCTTATATGAGCTTGGACAACCACCCTGAGTTATTGCACACGAATACGAACCGTAAGTGAAACAAAATAATTCTAAATCCTTAGCTAAATAACAAATGAAATCAAGAACTATAATGCTAATTTGAAACTTGATATTCTTTTTACAAAAAAAGAGAAATTTTTTTTGAGTTTCTTATGTGGTGCTGTTTAGTGCACACTCGGGAGGCAGTCCCTGTGGAAATCTCTTATTGTCAGTGCAGTAGTTGTAAATCATGTAATTCTTCTGCACCCATTTGAGCCTTTCTTGATCCAAGTACTTTTCATTTAGCCATGAATTGGCACCGGAACTTGAGGATGGTGTATTAGAATTGCAAGAAGATGAGCCCGATGAGGACCTAATGCATGCATTAGCTCTGTAGTTTCTGTATGAGGCAGTGAATGGAGCTTTGCTCCAATCAGTCTTTACAAGGCCGCCTTGAGTAGCCCAGTCATCTGCATTCCATAAACTAGAATAGATCCTCATTGCCTGGTTCTTTGGGTATGGAACTCCCACTGTTTCCGCATTCTTGAATTGCCTAATAGGTGTGCCATCCACAGAGAAGCTGTGGAACGATCGGAAATTGAATGGTCAGAATACTTTTCTCATTAAAAAAAATGTCAATAGTTCTTTTTTTTTACTTTTACTTACACAATATGTTGAGGATTCCAAAGGATGGAATAGGTGTGAAAGTCTGCTGTTGGATCAAACCAGAGGTAGAATTGTTGTTCCCTGTTGCCCTTCCCTTGGCTGAAAACATTAGTATGAAGAATATAAGGTTCACCAGTGAGATTTCCCAAGAATTCAAAGTCTATCTCGTCATGTGTTGGTCCCTGGGAAGACAACTGCAGAAAACAGGGAGGAAGCTAACTTTAGTCATGAAAAATTAGCATCACAATCATAAAAAACGATGATCATATATATGGGTATATCAAGAAATCTTACATAATAGGCTGTAACAGTTCCGGCTGAATTTCCAGGGACAAGTTTAAGCTGCATATCAATCTTCCCAAACAAGTACTCATTCTTGGACTGAAAGCCAGAGCCAGAGGTTTTATCCAGAGACAGGGTAAGAAGCTCCCCATTGTTGAGTATCTTTCCCCGGCCATCACCCCATGTTACTTCAACATCTCGATAAAAATTGGCCAATACCACCGTGAAAAGGTTGATCACAAGAAAAGATAGAAAAATCAAAGGGGTACCAGCCATTTGAACCCAGAAATCAGAACGATAGGCTTATAAGATATTGGCAAATTAAACAATGTCTTGTTACTTAGGTTGATGTGGAAATGAAAACCTTTGTGGTGTGTATTTATAGGGAGGCAGAAGAGAAGACTTAGAAATAGGAAGGTTCGATCAAGAAGCCAAAAAGTGAAAATGTGGGGTAGAATTGGAGTTTTGAGAAATTGTAAGCAAGGAAGCAAGCTGGACACAGATGGGGATAAGGAAGAGTTGTGGTGGGTGTTTCAGTGCATGAATAAAATGAGTAACAAGTGACCAACTTGATGGAAAAGCCTAAAGGTCTCATTATAAATACATATAATCATATATATAGCACTCAATTCTAGAGAGAAGTTTTAATTTATTTGTTGATGATGTTAGCGAGTGAGACTCTTGACTTGCTATATTTTGGAGTACTAGAGCATAGCAGAGGATGACATAATTGGTTTTCCTATCGAATTGAGCCATTTCCTTTGCCCACCAACCTTGAATTTTTACCATTCGATTTTTCAAATAGTTGGAAGATTTTTTTTTGGGGGGGGGGGGGGGGGGGGAAGGTGTACGTAATAACTTTAAAAAAACAATTAAAAAAAATGATCAAGAAATGTTCAAGGAAAGGGGTCACCTTCCTGACCATGAATTGATATTGTACATTTCAGCTCTATTGAACATAAATTAATTAAAAAGGTAAATACGTCTTCATTCCGTCTGTACGGTGCAAGTTCAAACCTTATTGGGGTGAACTTGCAAATTAAAAAATTTGCTATACATTTTGCAATTTACATGTTCCTTCTAAGGAAATTAGGTATTTTTATAAATTTGTGTTTTTTTTTTTTTTCCTATTCTTTTTTTTAGTGATCCACCATCCCTCCAATTCTTTTCCCTTTTTCCCACTCCAAAAAATTAGAAATCTGTCATCTTTCCTTCCATTTCCTTTTATTCCTTTCTATTTCGCTCTTTTCAGACTACTGTAAGTCTATCAATACAAGACAAGAAGACTTCCATGCTCCACCCTTTTTATGGGTCATCATAGGTGTCCTATTTTTCAAAAATTTAAAGATATTCTCTACTCTTTCTAATATTTATCTCATTCATTTATATATCTCTCTAATCTAATGGTATTTCATTTTCCAAGTTCTAAAGATCTTAATTTTAAAATAATACTATGGAGTGTTACGGAGGACACCTTAATTCTATCTTTCCCAAAAGAGACGGGAATGATTTGTTTTTAAAATTTATGATTTCAACCAAGCAAATTTCACTTGTCAATTTAAATCTAACATGGATTTTTTCCCCCCCAACTTTTCTTTTAAAAAATTGAAAAATTTTACCATTTATTAGTAAAAATTTTTACCAAGTCAGAAGCTCGACAACACAGGCATATACTAGCTTTAAATAATATTTTCGTGAAATTTTCTTCTCATGGTACTCTACTAATCAAAAACAATCTTAATTTAGCCCTTTCAGATAAAGGCCCAAACAACATTGTTATTCCCTCCATATCAAAATACCTATCATGTAATAATTTTTTCATCCAAATTAAGGTAATGATAATATAAATTACTTTGGACGAACTTATCCCTCCTCGAATTTATTGAAAATTGAAATTAATGATAATATCATTGATGAGTTTTAAAATTAAGATATATAAATATAATAAAAATTATAAAAAAAAATAATTTATTTACATGTTTTATATAAATAATAATTATTTTGAAACAAAAAGAATAATCATTTTTTAAACGGCGGGAGTATACGGAAAGCTGTAACATCATTTAACTCTACTCGAAGTCAAAACATAGATAGGGTCAAATTGTTTGCCAGCTGTTTCATGTTTTTCTCATCTATGTTTGGACTTTGGATAAAGATTTAACTTTTAAGAATCCTAGTCAGAAAGAAAAATGGAAACAAGTATTATGACCCTACAACATACAAATCCTTTCAACTTCAACAAGTTGTTTATTTATCTACTTAATATCTTCGATCTAACCACTAATTTATTTATGATTTCTATATATTCAACACATTGTTCACAAAAAAGTTGTATAAAAGGATAAATATGAAAATTATGTAATGGATCACAATATAAAAAAGAATTAGAAAACAAAATAAATAAATAAAATATTTGTGAATGAGTTTTGAATAATAGGCCATTACTACAAAGTAAAAAAATCAAACAATTATACAATATCAATAGAAAGATTTACTCTTATATTATTAATAATTAACTAAAAAAAATTAAATATAAAGATTATTTTAATTTTCTTTGAATTCTTAAAATTTTTAACTAATATTATCTAATTATTTATTTCAGCACGCGGCTTTGAAGAGTTAATTAATTAATTATCTGTCCACGTTAGTTTTACTTGCTCAAGCTACCTAGTTCTCTGTGAGTACATAGTTCTTAAATAGGAAGATTGGTATCTTTCATCTCTCAACTATTTACAAATTGTTATTTTTATTCATAAATTTTTATTTTTTGAGTTTTAGATACTTCAACTATTCTTTTCTTTTTCTCTGTGCAATTGGTCCTTTTGAACGGAAATTGAGATTTCTGAATTTTTCCTCTCACCGAAAAGGGGTATTTTTGTCAATGCACTACAAAATCCTGTTTTTTCCTATTTTCTAATCCAAAAGTACCCTGCCTCCAGTGTGAGAAAAATCTCTCAAATCTGAATTTCTAGTCAGAAAGGACCATTAGAGCCAACAAAAAAAAGAAAAAAAGAAAAAATTGTAGTTGATGGATAAAAGACCCAAAAATTAAAGTTTATTATAAAAATAACAATGTATAAATAATTTACGGATAAAATACCAATTTTCTTACCTATTATTACAACAATATAGGTCTTAAAGTATTCTTTGATCGTTAAAAAAAAAGGACCATAAGAGCTCCCACCATTTTTTCGATTTTTCAAAGTAATTTCATTCAGTTTTTAAAAACTTAAGATAGTTCAAAGTTTCACACACTTTTCCATTTTTAATTTTTGAAAAACCTGATTTTTTGCATATCCAAATGGATCCATGGGATTTGAAACTTTCTTAAACCACGTGCATAAATTGTTTTCCCCACCATTTTTTCCCTAGGTTTGTGCATTTTAATAATTTTACTCTCTCAATTCAGATTTTCAGATTTGAATGTTTATATTTTTATTTTGAATTGTCTTAAGATGAATGTCTCATTTTCTAAAATTATTTAATTTTTTCTTAATAAATTGCTATGATTAAGTGTAAAATAAATTAATTTTCTTAAAATTTATACAAATTAAAATAAAACATTTCAGTCAGATAGAGGAAATATACTTTATAAAAGAGAGATAGCCTCCCCCACGCCGCCGGGGCGCGTATAATAGTCTAATTAGGCTGTCTATACTAGGGCCCCTGTCCAGCCAAAGCCAACTCTAAGAGAGAGAATTTTATAACGTCAAGATAAGCTAGTCTTTTTTTTTTTTTTTTCAAGTGTTGTCAAAAGGTCGTTCATCTTTTATCACATCTTTTATATCGGATTTGTTAAGGCGCGCTTCGAAGTGCATCTTAATGCGCACTCCAACCATTACCGTAACGGAATTTTTGCTCCGCTTGATTGGCTGCATGAGCACTATAGCAAGAATTCTGTTACGATAACGGTGGGAACGCACATTAAGGCTCATTCCGGAGCACGCCTTAGCAAAACCGTCTTTTATATTATTAATAATAATATATATATATATATTTTTTAAAATATATTTATTAAAAAAATCCTAAATAAATATATTAAATTTTATGAATATTTGATCTTTATAAGGTAATATATGTTATTTATTTGATGGTGCAGAAAAAGTAGTAAAATATACCAAACTGTCAAAATCCTAATTCAACCCAATAAATTTCGATTTCCAAGGGCTGTCGATATATCATATTTATCAAGTTATTCATATAAATATATTACTACATTTACATCTAAAAAAATTAAATTAACAATAACATTATACTCCCTAAGTCCGAAATTGAATGTTTACATTTTCATTTTGGATTGTCTAGAAACAAATATTCTATTTTATAAATTAGTTAAAATTTTCTTGAGAAATTGAAATTATTAAATGTAAAATGAACTAAGTAAACTAATTTTCTTAAAATTTATGTAAGTCAAAATGGAACATTCACCGGAGGGTGATGCAAGAATAATAACGAATAAACAGCTAAATAGAAAGAAAAGCTAGAAATTGGTGAAAACTATCCAGTTTTCAATTCATCAACAAAAGTCGAAAATTATTACATTTTTAAAAGCTTGTTTGTATCTAAAGACAAATGCGAAATATATAACCTAAAACCTAACCTAATCCAAATCGGAATTAATTAAAAGAAACCTACTCAAAATTAATAAAATAATTCTAATTGAAATTAATAAAAGAATCCTACTAGGAATTAATAAAAGGATACCTAATTCGATTTGGAAATAACAAATAATAAAATTATGAAAACACCCCTAGAATATAAAAAAGCTCAAAAGTCCATAAAAAATGATCTTGGATGGCCTAAAATTGTCTTAGGCCATAGCTAAGCTATGGGCTTTGTCCATTGTACCGTTTCCAGTAGCTCAGCCAAATTTGAGCCTGTTTCGAGCTCAAGGCTAGCCTGCATCATCCTCCCTGGCTAGGAAAAGATTCACCCTTGAATTTGATTCGTCTCAAGCCTGACAAGGCACTGCCCTTGCTGAGACTGTTTGCTGATCGTGGCCTGGCCAGCATCGGTCTGGCCTTGGCGTTCTCCGACGAACTGTTTGTCCCTCCGGTGACTGTTCTAGAATCATTCCGACGACTTTTTTGGTCTTTCGGCTAACTATTACCTTAGAAGCGAAAATCTCAATTTTTATACCAAGATTCTGGAAAGAAGATTGCCTGCAAGGTCGTTCTGCTCGATTACATCCTTGGTTCAAAACCCCAAACAGACGTCTTCCTTCTCATTTTCGAATTCAATCTCTGATTCCGCCCCCTCCTTAGTTTGAACGTCCAACCTAGCCTGGGCCAGTTGCCGCTCCAAGTCTTGGATCCACCTTCTCTGTTCTTCGTTTTCATTTTCTCTCAAGTCTCGCTAATGAGGCTATTCGTCTTCCTCAAGAACGAGTCTACGTCCCCTTCCGGCATAACGCTGTCCACGACCAACATGATTCTATTCAGTAGTTGATGAAGGCAACCTAGTGCTCTGATAGCAACTGATGCAATAAACAGGAACGAATAAATGGCTAAACAAAAAGAAAAGATGGAAATTGATGAAAACTATCCAATTTTCAATTCAACGACAAAAGTCGGAAATTATCACACTTTTAAAAGCCTATTTGTATCTGAAGACCAATGCGAAATACATAACCTAAAACCTAACCTAATCCTAATCGAAATTAATTAAAAGAATCCTACTCGAAATTAATAAAAAGATACCTAATTCGATTCGGAAATAACAAACAATAAAATTACGAAAATACCTCTAAAATATAAAAAAGCTCAAAAGTCCATCGAAATGTTCCCGAATAGCCCAAGATTGCCTTAGGCCATAGCAAAGATATGGGTTTTGTCCATTGGGCTGTTTCTAGTAGCTCAGTCAAATTTAAACATGTTTCGAGCTCGGGCTAACATGCATCAAAAGGAGTAATAAATATTCACAATTTCACATAAACAAATTTTACATTGGTTTTTGATTTATCAATTATATGGATATATAGGAGCATAGGATTCTTCCCTACTTTCAAATAGAGACTCAAGCTCATTAAATTCAAATGGATATAATTGTCTTGATTTGTTCAATAATCATATCAAACCTTAAACTCTTTTCTAAAACTTATTCTTTAAAAAAAAAAGAATATTGTTTAAGAATTTTTCACTAGAATTAAAGTAATTAAAACATTACCCAATTGAAACAAATTTATTCCATTTTAATTTACCTTCAATTGCACCCTCAAATCCTCTTTCCTCCTTTATTTTCTCTTTCTTTCTCTCTCTTCTCTTCTTTATTTGATTGATTAGTTTAAAAATTGAGAAATTTAATGTATTTAATTACATTAGAAAATGTTAAAAGAAAGTTTGACGAAGTAAGGATAAAATATTAAATTCAATTGTAATTTTTATCTTGAATTGCGTAAACGATGAGCATTTTGAAATAAACCTCACTTCCTTAAACAACATTATTTTTAAATCGTAGGGAGCATCTTTCTTTTCCGTTGTCTCATAAAAGACAAACTAAAAGGCCCTTCAAAAAGCTGGGGTTGGACTCGGTTGACCGATCCAAACACTCTCAACCCATGTTGGAAGGTTAGCTCTAATTATAAGTTGTAAGTAAAATGGAAAACTATTACTCTCCCGTTCTTGATTACTATCCTGGTCTCACAATATAAAGGATTAAGAAATCTTGAAAGCAATGTATGTTATATCAAAAATATCACTTTCTCTCTTCTTAATGACGCCAGTTTTCTTTCTTTACAATAAGTGAGTAAGTATATTAATGGAGGATAAGAATGAAAAAAAAAATCCATTATAATGTTGCATTGATAATCATAAAAATAATCATATTGTGGGACAAATGAAACGTCCTTGAACGACTGATAATTTGGCACGGAGGGAGTACAGGTCATTTGATTATTATTATTATTTTTATCATTTATTATAAGTCATTGTTGGTAATACAAGAGATATTTAATTCATTTTTTTCAATATTACTTATACTCCCTATTTCTTCGTGGTCTCTCTTTCATTTTAATGTTTTTCTTCATAAAAATATTTTTTAAAAAATGGAATTTATCTTAATATTGATAAAATAATTAAAAATGATTCATAGTTAACTACGGAGTATATTAATCTATGTTGGAGGAGTGTCTAGTCTTCTTTCAAAAAATTATTCAATAATCACAACATTTTCTTAAGGGAGGTGCATTTCATGTCAAGATAAAAGGGATTAACAAATATTTAAAAATGAAGATATATAATATTATTCTATATGAAAGAGGAAAAGAAAATCATAACACTGACACCCAAACTCCCACTTATTAGAAGGCAATAATTTTCAAGTTTATCCCATATGAAGGGCCAATGTTGAAGTTGATTACCAACCTATTTAATTATAAGCAATTTTGAAGCATTCCTTAGCCGAAAGAAGATGAATAAAAGACTTGTTCTTAATTAGTAGTAGGGACAAACCACCGGGGCACTCTGATCCAAGTGCCGTATGTTATTCAATGGAATTGGTAATGGTAATGAAGGAAGGGTCCCTTTGGCAGATTAATTCAGATATACGTTATTATCTTGTTCTGTTGTGTTGACTCTTGCTGGCTCTAAAACTGTATTAATTTCTTCAATTTTCTATTCGAGCTGGGTAACTTGTAACCTTTGGAAACGACCGAAGCTGGGACCCTTTAATTGGTAGGATTGGATCATCAAATATTGTATACTTCCAAAGTTGATGGTTTTTCTTGATAAGACTAAACGTAGACGATATGGGATGGCTTGGTCATACACGAAAAAGTCCTTGTAGGGAATGCAAGGAGTCCTTGTTCTTGTTGGATAATTAAGCCGGCAAGAAAAAATTGCATGCATTCATTTCATTGCCAAAAGATATTAGAGTACAATTCAATAACTTCGTTATCATCTAAATTTCTATAAACCTTTAATTCTTTTCAAATCAACTTTATATATATAAATATATATATATATATATATATATATATTTATATGATGGAGTTTGGAAACAATCTTCGAATCATTCCAAACTGAAATGAATCCTGTAATTATAACTAGAAAGATTTAATCACTGGAGTTGGTTGTTACCCTAAGGAAATATCTGATGCCTAAGTCAGTATTCGTTGAGAATAAAATTGAATAAAATCAACGTGTGTAATCTGTGTGTGATGCGATATGTATATCAAATAAGAAGTTACCAATTAGGTGAAATTACTTTATTGGAATGAATCTCAATTAAGTGAAAGTAGACATTTTAGGATAATCGTGAGATGGGATCTCGTCAATTTCTTCTAAAATTGTGAAATTTCCATAATTTAAGGTGTTTTACCATGCACGTCTTTGGTGTAAGAGTTATGAGCTCGTTAATGACCTATGAACCAACTTGGCAACTTTCGAGTGAGCCTCAAAGGACTCGATGAGCTTTTTTAGAGTTCGCGATAAGCGATTTTAAGGTTTGTAATGTATATTAAGAGTCATAGATATTTAATTATGGTATGAAAGATCTACGAGACAGGTTAGAGTTTATTGGATCACATCTAGTGGTCTAGTGAGACCTTTCCTAAGCTCGCAGAAGGTCGATGACCTATGAGATTAACCATTCGGAGGTCATTGACCCCTTCTTTGTAATTTTGGATATTATCTGTTGTATTCGAGTTGGGTGGTCGGCTTTTATTAGCTTTACCCATCAATATATATATATATATATATATATATATTTATTTATATATATAGGGTAGTGTTATAAGGTGCACAATTAAATTTCTAAAGGTCAATAAAAAAATTATTCTTCGCAAATATATATTTTAATAATAATAATAATAATAATATATAAAAAAATAAAAAGGAAAAATAAAACAATCACAAAAGTATAAAATTGTGATGGGTTTGGGACATTTAAGTATGTATGGGTAGAGTGATCGTCGGTAGCCGTTTAGGGATTAAATTCAACCCTTTAACGTAAAAATTCCATGTTTGAAAAATAAGAGGGGTAAAATGATTAAATTCAATCCATCTGTATTAATCAGAGAGAGTAGATGGAAATTTAACAGTAGGGGAGAAAAATTAAATTTAGAAAATCAACTTCATTTTTTATCGTATAAAAATGACATGATATAATGAAGTAGAAATTAATATTTGTCTTAGAGCTCGGTGAGAATTAGTATCTGACTAATAATTCTAAGTATTGAAATGATTAAAGGACAACCATCCAGAATATGATTATGAGGACTGATGTGTACATCTAAAGTGAAACAAAAGACAACATGCACATATATAATAATCATACAAGTTGAAAAATGTTTGACAGCTAAACCCTAGCTCTTTCATGATTTGTTGAACATAAGGAACGGGGATCCAGAGAGTTTGTGGATTAGAAGAAGATGTCAAAATCAAGAACGTCGCTGGTACTGACCTCCTTCATCCGCTCCCCACATCTGATCCTCGGTTTAGGCTATATATATATATATATATATATACATATATATTTATATTTATATATGATTTTGCTAAGACGCGCTTCAATCGTTACCGTAACGAAATTCTTGCTACAGTGCTAATGCAACCAATCAAGCAGAGCAAGAATTCTATTATGATAACGGTTGGAACGCGCCTTAGCAAATCCGTATTTATATATATCTAATTTTATTATTTTTAATGATATCCGAACCAGTTTTCACGTATCTCAACATTTTACTTATCTAAGAGGATGTTGGTGAGTTTCAAAGTTGAGATCTATAATCTGTGAGCTCATCACTCCATCCATTGGGATGTCCAGACCTTTGTTTAGGCTATATATTTTACAATTCTATTTTAGGCACTGAGTGCTTTTAATTATCCATTTTTTCTTTTTTTATAATATATATATATACGGATTTGCTAAGGTGCGTTCCGCAGCGCGCCTTAATACGCGCTCTAACCGTTACCGTAACGGAATTTTTGCTCCGCTTGGTTGGCTGCATGAGCATTGTAGCAAAAATTCCGTTACGATAATGGTTAAAACACGCATTAAGGAGAACGCCTTAGCAAAACCATATATATATTTATATATATATATATATATATAATAGATAGATGGATAATAGATAGACAATCAACATCAAATTCGAATTATATCATCTATGAGTTGTTCTTCATTATGTACAATATTTTAAAATTCAAAGGCTCCAACTAAGATTTGCTTCAATAGACACCAGCCGGAGGTCTTTGAATTAGACACCAATGGGAGATAGAGAAAAAGAATCATTATATACGAGGAAAAAAAAGATGAAATGATCTGATCTCTAAAAATTGAAGTCCACAAAACTTTGGGCTTAGGTTCCTTGCGATTTGTGTTTTCGATTGCTTCATCAAATTTATGTTAACCTAAGAAGATTTTCCTGTCATACCGAAAAAGTTAAAATTCCAGCACAGCTTGAATGTTGATTCTCTGGACTTGCCAAATACCATAATTTGAGACATTGTTGAAAATATAGAGTTAAGGATGAAAGAGGAAAACTTAGAAACTTCAGGAAAATATAAAATTCTCATTAAGTAAAAATCTGTATAATATTCTCCTAGATATATATATACAATTTGTATGAAGTTTAAGTAATAAGCCTTTTCTATTATAATATTTTATTACAAAGAATGTGTACCACTACAAACAACTTCTAATCTAACTAATCAAGTACCTCTCTTTGACTTTGACTTGAGGTTAACTTCTCCAACATAAGTATCTTTATGGCTTCCAGTTTGCTTTCCATATTCTTGATCATCAACACCCCCTCTCAAACTGGAACTAAAGATATTACTCAAGGGCAATTCCTTTGGTATATTGTGTAAAGGCCTTCTATGAAGAGGTTTTGAAAAGACCTTCGCCAGCTGCAAACTAGACCTTATTTGCAGGGGTTTTATCACTCCTTTCTAAAATTTTTCCCCAATGAAATGACAATCTAGTTCTATATGCTTTGTTCTCTCATGGAAGCTTGGGTTCTCTACAATATAGATGGCTGCTTCATTATCACAATAAAGAGGAACCCATTGACATGTTGCTATTGCCATGGCTTTGTATTTAGCCTATGTAGAACTCCTACAAATTGTTGTTTGTTTCCTAGCTTTCTGAGCTATAATGATCCTCCCAATAATATGCAATATCCACTAACAGACTTCCTTGTAAGAAAACAACCTGCCCAATCTGAATCTGAATATGCCTGCAAGTTCAAAGTACTTCTTGCTGAAAAATTAAGCCCAACTCCAAGTGTTCCCTTCAAATACCTCAACAGATGGTGTCCTATTCTCAAATGTATCTTTGTTGGCTTGTCCAAATATTGACTAAGTTGTTGAACTGCGAAGGCTATATCTGGCCTAGTGTTGGTCAGATATAACAACTTTCCAATCAATTTCCTATACTGAGTAACATTACATAAAATGGGATATCAGTCTTTGTTCAAATCCACAATAGGATCCATGGGAGTACTCAGTGGTTTAATTTCAATAAAACCATACTCAATTAACAAATCTAAGGTATACTTTCTTTGACAAACATTTAACCCTTTTGCACTTCTAGCTATTTCAAGGCCAAGGAAGTACTTCAGGTCCCCTAGATCTTTGTTTTTAAACTTGTCAATGAGAAACCCCTTAATCATTTAACATCTTCCATCCAATTCCCTACAACAATTACATCATCTACATAGACCAACAAGGCCAAAAAACATTCAGAAGTTTTCTTTTTACAAATAAGCTGTGATCATTGGTGGTCTGACGAAACCCCTGATTTATCAATGCTTCAGTAAGCTCCAAGTTCCATTGCCCACTAGCTTGTTTAGACCATACAATGACTTTTTCAGTTTACATACCTTCCTTGAACTACCTCCCTTTATTGACCTTAACTGATAATCAGACAATTTTAAATTGATTTTTGAGTTGTCATATCCAAGGGGTAGATCCATGTAAACTTCTTCATGAAGATCACCATGTAAGAATGCATTACTTATGTCCAACTAATGAAAAAAACCAACTAGACAACACAGCAACACATATGAAGGTTCTCACGGTAGTCATTTTGGCTACAGGAGAAAAAGTTTCAATATAGTCAACCCCCCCCCCCCCCCCATTGTGTATACACCTCTTTGCCACAAGCCTAGCCTTAAATCTCTCCAAAGAACCATTTGCATGAAGTTTGACTTAGTATACCCACTTACAACCTATAGCATCCTTTCCATCAGGTAAAGGTACTACATCCCATGTCTAATTAACCTCCAAGGTATCAAGCTCCTTAACCATAGTACACCAATCCGAATTTAAAACAGCTTCACCAAAAATGTTATGCTCATGGTAAGAAATGAAGATTCAAAATAAGAGTGAACTAACCTTTCATAAGATAATACATGATGAATTGGATGAGGCACAAAAGTATCAGACAAAGTAGAGCATACATAATCAATCAAATACATAGAAGGTCTATGAGATCTTCTAGGAATTTGAGAGACTAAGGAATCAGTAGTAGAAGGAGAATGTGGATGAGCTTCTGGAATAGAAGATAAAGAATCAGAATTCGAGGATGGAGAATGAAAGTCATTAGAAGAAAAAGTTATAGAAGATGAGGATTCAAATTGCCCATTAGATGTTATAGAAAGAAAAGGATCAAGGAAAGGTCTTGGCAAGGGAACTAGAGAATTAGGTGGAGTGAAAAGGTAGCGGAAAATATTTTCATAAAAGATACATTCACGAGAAATAAGAATTTGATTAGATTTATGATCAAGAAGTAAGAAACCTTTGGTACAAGAAGGTTGTCCCAGATAAACACAAGGATTGCTCCTAAAACTAAATTTATGTCTATGCTTAGAAATAGTTCAAGCATAAACCAAAGATCCAAACACTTTAAAGGAATGATATCAAGGGAGAGTATTGTATAAAACAAAGAAAGGGATTTTATGTTGTAACAAAGGTTTTGGGTGACTACTTATAATTTGGATAGCATGAACAACTGAATGTCACCAATAAGATAAAGGAAGATTGAATTGAAAAACAAGTGCCTGAGCTACGACAAGAATGCGTTGGTGCTATCTTTCTACCACACCATTCTTCTAATGAGTATAAACACAACTTGTTAGGTGAATAATTCCATGATCAGAAGAGAATTGGGACATGTGGAATTCTGCCCCATTACAATCCTAAAAGATCGGATAGAAACAAAGAATTCTATGGAAACATATGAATAGAATTCTCTAATGCATGCTTTTGTTTCAGATTTATGTTTCATGATGAAAACCCAAGTATATCTACCATAATCATCAACTATGGTAAGGGAATATCTGGATCCATTAACAGCAGGGGTTTGAAAAAGATCCCAAATATCAGTATGTACAAGATCAAAGCATTGTTTTGAATGAGTAACACTGGAGCTAAAAGCTAATTTTTTTTGTTTGGCAAGGGGACAAATAGATCAATGACTGTGCTTGGGGATAACAAAATCCTTATGCTAAGTACAAGAGACAACAAAGTTGTAAAAGACAAATGCCAGTCTATAATGCCATAAAAACTCTGAAGGGAAAGTGGGAGATTGAGATTGATGAATTCTGATGAAGTGCACTAGAAAGTGGAGAAAGGAGTCACCTTTGGAACGAAATAATGCTTGGCTATGGAACAATGAAGAATATACAGACCATTTATTCATTTAGCTGACCCAATAGTCATGGAATTGGACATGTTCTGAATTATACAAGAAGTGTTAGTAAAGATTACATGATATTGAAGAGTGGATAAAAGTTTACTAATAGAGAGTAGATTAAAAGAAAGTTGAGGCACGAAGAGTTCAAAGAAACATAACCCTTTTTAATCACAAAAACAACAGCACCAACTTAACACACACATTAGAAATAGAAACAATATGAGTGAAAATAGATATGTCATTACACAAGTGATCAATTGCTCCCGAATCCAAAACTTTGAATCAAAACTTAAACACGTACCCTCAACAGTAGCACTATTGGAATAAGATTGAATGTTAAGGCTTTGGCATGAGCTACATTTTGATCTCCCTGATGGCCTCCATAATGAACAGTAGACATGGAATTTTAACCATGGTTATATAGAATTTCCCATAGATTCTTATGCTAGTCATTGCTGAGCATAAAACACCCAGAACCATTGTTCTCTGCAGTTATTCCTCCAGCCCTGAAGGATTCATTTCCAACTATATCTAATTCATTTAGATCACCTACCCTAACCATATTAGCCCTTACCATACTCTACTTGGACTTAAAACTAGAAGGATATCCATGCTTCTTATAACACCCATCAATTGACTGGTCATCCATCCCACAATAAGTGCAATGTCATTTCTTCTTACTAGGATTATACTTATTTCCTCTCTATTATCTTATGGATACATTAATAGTCTATCCAGTACCCAAGGAAAATCCAATATGAGAATCAATCGTGACATTAGAGCATTGCTTTTCAATGTTCACAGCCATAGTAAACACAATATTCATATTAGGGAGAGGTATCATAAGTATTACTTGATCCTTCAAACCAACAAAATTATCATTTAGCCCCTTCAAAAACCTAATAATATGATCAAACTCAATTTGTTCTCTCATTCTTTTCAACAGTCCACAAGAGCATTGTGGCTCACAAGTGCATGTTCCTATAGGCCTCAAATTCCCCATTTCTTCCCACAGAATTCTAAGGTCAGTAAAGTGATCTTGAATTGTTAGAATACCTTGTTTTAGATTATGAATCTCCTCCATCAAATTAGTGAATCGAAAGGCATCTCTTGTTGCAAACCTCTTGTACGTGTCTTTCCAAATGTCTCTGGATATTTTCAAAATCATCACGCTCCGTGCAATTGTAGAATTCACAGAGCTTAGAATCCAATCGATTATCATGGTGTCTACTTGAATCCATAAATCTCTTTTGCTATCTCCAATTTGAGGCTTCACAATTGAACCATCAACAAACCTTAGTTTCTTCTTAGCAATCAAACTTGACCAGGTATGGTAGATACCCACTCCGTTAAGCTTCGGCTCCACAAGAACTTGCATCAAAGTCCCACTTGGATGTAAGTAATAAGGATTGGTAAACATTTCATCTATCTCCATTACCGAATTAGCAACCAAAAAAAAAAAAAATCACAAGCAGGAAAGAAATTGTGAAATTCTTCAGCAACAAAGAATCATCAATCAATGATGAAACCAAAAGAAATTGAAACTAAGAAGTTTTAGAAGCAATCAAAAATTCAGCAGAAGAGCTTGGCTCTGATACCATCGTGAAAATATATAGTTTAGGAAGAAAGAGGAAAACTCAGAAGCTTTAGGAAAATATGAAAATCTCATTAAGTGAAAATCTGTACAATATTCTCCTATGTATATACAATTCGTATGAAGCTTAAGTAATAAGCCTTTTCTACTGTAATATTTTATTACAAAGAATGTGTCCTAATACGAACAACTTCTAAACTAACTAATCAAGTAACTCCCTTTGACTTTGACTTTAGCTTAACTTCTCTAACATCAATATCTGTATCGCTTCCAATTTGCTTTCTATATTCTTGATCATCAATAGATATGTCTAACATGCCAAGTGAGGAATATCTCAATAATCGGTTTGGGATCTTCTATCCCATTTTTACACACTCTATTAAATCATTAATGAAAAATACATGCATCCTTAAAAAGATCAATACGTTAGAATTTAATTTATCTTTTAAGGTTTAGTCTACAAAATATAGGGCTTTAGCCACAATGGTTCCTCATATTTTAATCAAAACATTGTTGGATTTATTGACATCCGTTTCAATCCCCAATCAATTTACATGTGGTCAAAATAATTCAAACCACCATATTCTGATCATTCTCATGGTGGTGGGTCACATGGGAAAAATTTAGGGATCAAATTATGAGGGACACGTAAATTTATAGGAACTAAAGGCGTTTGGGGGGTTAGGGAGGCTCAACAGTTTCTCAAGAGTAACAAAATTCCGCTATATCCAAGTAGATTGCAAATTTGATTGTAGCCCAGATTCAAGTTACTCGACCTTAGTCCTTCCTCAAATCTCAACAATTCAAGCTACATAAAAAAAAAAATTCATGGAAAAACTTAGGTCTATGAGAGACCTCCAAATTTCTGGTACTAGGAGAAAATCCCTCAGAGCATGAAGAGTTTTCATGAACAAATTTGGTACAAAAGTACTTACAACATTGTGTTTTTACCATCTAAAACTTATAATATATGAATTTTTATTGTTTTGAATGAACTCTTGACTTGTAATTATAGATTTTGAAGGACATATTTATATATTGATCGTCAAACTAAACTGGTTCAATTCGCTGGGGAGGGGTCTTGATTTTCAATAAGATGCCTTGTATTCTTAAGCCAAACCTTTGAACTGCTAGTGTCATGCACGACAAGAATTTGAATTTTATCCCTAAATTTAACAATGGAGCTTCTCACTTAACTCACACATTTTTAAAAGAATAAAATCCCCCACTTTCAAATAATAATAAAATCTCGATATTACACTTCCTTTTGTTAGATATTTATGTTGGCTATTATTTTGTTAGATATTTGTGTTAGCATTTTTTTTTGAAACCTAAAGCTAATTGGCTTTTGAAGATCCATTAGGATATTGATGAATTGGTTATGAGCTTTACAATAGTTCAAATCCATGGTTGAGTTAAATTATAAGATTATTAAAATCTTTAGAATTCTCTAAAGTTATCCTTAAGATTGAGAGTTGATTTGTTTGATATGTATCTCCTAAGTTAGATATTCCTTTTTTGATTATTCTTAATTGATAATTCCATATTCATCTAAATTGGATGTTTCCTGACTTATTAATATATTCTAATTATCTTTTAGAAAGGAATATCTCTTATATTTTTTTTATCACTGCTATACATTGACAGTATGATCAAATCAGTGGTTAAGTTGTATTAAGATTTATGAAGATAAATATTTTGTGATTGCCTATCATGAATTATTATCTTTATAATTATCTATTCTCATATCTAAGAATATATTGTGATTATCTTTTAGCAATTGGTATATTTAATATATCTTTCTACATTGTTATCTTTAAGTGATAAAGATTGATGATGATTGAATCACGTGCTGAGGAGTCCTTGCTGAAAATCCTCATAAATATTCAGGAGAATATTTATGGTAGTTCTGAACTCGGGAGGAGTTTCTCTACCTCACTATCGCAAACTGTCACAAGCGTGTCACGGGAGTGTTACAACGGTTCTTGTGGAATAGTTCCAGAACTTAGAGGGAATTCGGCTTCGGGAGAAGTTTTGTCATCTTCAGAGGGATTCTAGAAGATGTTGCGATATATGCAAGAGGGGTTCTTGCTGTGAGTTTATTAGGTAAAACTTTGTATAGGATAGTAATAGACTAGAGAGATTCTATTGTTCTATCCTATACTTATTATAATGTTTTTATCTTAGTGGATTTTTCAGGTGGACTTAGCCTTGAAGACGTAGCCTAATATTGGATTTCTTCCAATGGGGTGAACCTCGTTAAATCTTGGTGTTCATTTACTTTCTGAAAATATTTATATATTCAGTATATTACATAGAATTGTTAGCAAAAGATTCTTTCAATTGGTATCAAAGTCATACATTAACGAACTAGTGGAAGATTTTGGATTTAGAATCTCTTTGCGCTGCTATGAGTGGACTATTAGAAGGAGGATTGGTGAGTAGACCACCCCTGCTCAACGGATCCAATTATTCATATTGAAAGGCTCTGATAACAGTGTTCATCAAAGCGCTAGATGAAAAGGTTTGGAGATCAGTCAGAAAAGGATGGACTTCTCTAAAAGATGAGAGGACCTTTTGAAGGATGAAGATACCTGGACAAAGGAAGGAGAAAGGGAAGCTAATTCTAATTCTAAAGCTCTTAATGCTATTTTTAATGCTATCGATGTTAATCAGTTTTGTTTGATTGCTCAATGTATTTCAGCAAAGGAGGCCTAAACAACTTTACAAACAACACATGAATGCACGTCAACTGTGCGACAATCCAAATTGCAAATGATCAATTCTCACTTTGAAAAATTACAGATGGACGAAACTGAAACTATTGCTAATTTCTATGCAAAATTTAGTGACTTAGCTAATGAGTCATTCACTCTTGGAAAGGAAATGACTGAAGAAACATTGGTACGCAAAACCCTGAGATCCCTTCTAGAACGGTTCGCACACAAAGTAATTGCAATTGAAGAAGCAAAGGATATTGATACAATTAGGTATGACGAGTTAATTGGCTTATTACAAGCTTTTGAGATGAACTTAAAGCCAAATCGGAAGGACAAAAGTATTGCTTTTCAAGTTGTTGATCCTAGCGATTTAGAAATTGACTGTTCTGAAGATGTTCGACAAGCAATGTCCTTGATCTCGCGAAATTTCAATAAAATGTATAGATGAATCAAAGGCAAGCCAAACCTCTGTTAAATAAGGAATAATACCGAAAACAAAAAGTCTTTTGGTAAGCCTCACTATGATTTAACTGATTCTAATATTAAGACTGACAAAGGAATACAGTGTAGGGAATGTGAAGGTTACGGTCGTATTCAGGCTAAATGTGCAACTTATCTAAAAAAACATAAGAAGTCTTTTATTACTACGTGGAGTAATGGTGAACAAACTGATGAGGATGAGGAAAAAGCTGAACAAACCAATAATTTTGTTGTCCTACATGGTAAAGTTGATTCATCTAAAGATGACAATCCAGGTATGACAAAAGTTGAACTAGATGAAGAGACAGAGGTAAGACAATGCTTTCCAAAATTAACTGACATAGACAGTGACAGTGAACTCACTCCTGATAAAATGCTTGAAGCCTATGAGGAATTGTTCAGACAATGTATCAATCTTAATAAACTAAACAGAGAACTAGAGCTTAAGGTAAAAACACATATGTCTGAGAAAGAACAATTTGAAACTAAAATCTACTTTTTGATTGCAAATTGAGAAGCAAAAGAGCATAACTTTCAGAAACTGCCAAAGGAACATGACAATGCAATGAAAACTATGAGGATGATGAATGGTGGCACAGATAAACTTAATCAAATATTGGCAGAACAAAGACAGTCATATAATCGTCGAGGTTTAGGCTATGGTGAGAGTCAAAACAATTTTCCACCACAAAATCTCAAAACAGAGAAATCTAAGGTGATGAATTAACAATCACAAGGTATTGATATACAAAAGTTTATCACCAAAGGTAAGACAAAGGTATTTGTATCTAATTGTCACTACTATTTTCAAAGAGGACATATTAGACCCAACTATTTTAAGATGTTATGTAGTTATGTTTATCACATGTCACTAACACGACATCAACAAGCTCGGAATCACAAGATTAAACAAATTTGGGTTAAGATAAATAGGCATCACTCTTTAGCAGGATTTATGTCTTTAAAAGTATCTGATTTTGATTTATGGTTTTTTGATAGTGGTTGTTCTCGTCACATGACTAGTAGAGAGGAATATTTAAAAGATTATCATGAATGTAATCTTGGCCAAGTCACTTTTGGTGATGGTAAACAGGGACAAATCTTGGTAAAAGGAACTCTTGTGGTAAAAGGATTGTCTCATCTCCACAAAGTATTTTTAGTAGATGGTCTTCAGGCTAACTTGATTAGTATTAGTCAGTTGTGTGATGATGAGTTGTTTGTTAAGTTCACCAAAGATGCATGTCAAGTGTATGATGAAATAAGAACTGTGTACTGTCTGGTGCTAGATCTTCAAGAAATTGCTATACCACTGATACAACTTTACGTTGCAACAGTGCAAGTCATAATAATATTGAATTGTGGCATGAGAGATTGGGACATATAAACTTCAAACAACTAACTGAAATCTATATTACAGGTGCCGTCAAAGGAATTCCTGACTTTGGAGCAAATAAAGGTGCAATGTGTGATGCTAGTCAACTTGGAAAATAGAAACTTCAAACACACAAAGCTGTTAATTTTATAACTACTTCTCGTCCACTTGAACTAGTACATATGGATCTCATGGTTCATATGCAGGCTGAAAGTGTGGGAGGTAATAAGTATGTATAGATGATTTTTCAAGGTTTACCTCGGTAGACTTTCTTAGGGAAAAATCAAATTCATTTGAATCATTCAAAAGATTATCCATGTGATTAATCATTGAAAAAGCTGATGTTTATGGAAAAAGTGTTCGCATTAGAAATGATCTAGGAAAAGAATTTAAAAATACCATTTTCACTGATTTCTGTGATGATCATGGCATTTTACATGAGTTTTCTGCACCAAAAACACCACAATAGAATGGTGTTGTAGAAAGAAAAAACAAGACTCTACAAGAAATGGTTAGGGTAATGTTATGTGCTAAAGGAATACCATCAAAATTTTGGGTTGAAGCTATAAATATTACCTGTTATATCATTAATCGTGTCTATTTCAGAGTAGGAACAAAGTTGACTTCCTATGAAATATGGAAAAGAAGGAAACCAAACGTTCGTTATTTTCATGTTTTTGGAAGTAAGTGTTTTATTTTAAATGATAGAGATAGGTTTGGTAAGTTTGATCAAAAGAGTGATGTTGGTATTTTTCTTGGATATGCAACAAATAGTCAGACTTATAGAGTACTTAATCAACGTACTGGAAAAATCATGGAATCTACTAATGTTGTGTTTGATGAACTTATAGGGACTTTACCAAAGCTAGAAGATGAAGAAGCAGGGAAATCTTGTACCCAAATGACAGGACAACAAGAACAATAAATAGATGAAGAACAGGGTTCCTCCAGTAACTTAGGGAAGTCCAGTATCCAGCTTGAGACAGTTCAATCCATAGGAAATCAAACAAGTTCAACAGATGATAAAATCCAAGCAAGAACAGAGGCACAAACAAAAACAGATAAGAAGATTGAAAGACAAATCTCCTCTAGAATATAAAAAGCACATCCATTGAAAAAGGTAATCGGAGATTTGGAGGAAGGAATACGCACAAGAGGAGCAACTGTGGATTCAAGTCTATAGCGAAGCATGATTGGAAGCTTGTTATATCTTACAGCAAGTAGACAGACCTATGTCTCAGTGTTGGCAACTGTGCTAGATATCAAGCAAATCCCAAAGAATCACACCTGATGTTAGTCAAGAGGATCATTCGATATGTTAATACCACATTAAATTATGGCATCTGATATACAACTGACATTACAACATTTTTAGCAAGTTTCAGAGATGCAAACTGGGCAGGAAACTTGGATGATCATAAGCGCACTTCTAGAGGATGTTTCTACTATGGAAACAATCTGATTTCTTGGTACAGCAGGAAGCAAAACTCAATCTCACTATCAACAGTTGAAGCTGAATACATTGCTGCTGGAAGTTGTTGTACACAACTATTGTGGATGCAACAAATGCTAAAAGATTACAATATTGTACAGGATATGTTTACTGTGTCTTGTAATAATAAGAGTGCCATTGATATATCTAAGAATCTTGTTCAGCACACTCGCACTAAACACTTTGACATAAGATATCACTTTATTAGAGAATTGGTAGAAACTAAGACTGTTGTCATTGAGCATGAATCAACGGAAAAACAACTGGCTGACATTTTTACTAAACATTTAGATGCTAAAACATTTGAATCATTAAGGAAAGCTTTAGGAGTCTGTTTTATTGACCTATAAATAACACTAGTATGGCAGTTGCCTTATAGCATAATGGTTCGGGAGCATTATCTTGTTTCAATTCCTTTTCTTCATCATTATTAAAGATTTTTCATTCTTAAATTTTGCATATAGACAGATTGTCAAAATATCTTTCATAAAACTTGAATTTTTGCTCCTTTTACACAGATATGATTGATTTTTTCAATTTTCTTAAAAAAAAAAAAAGGATCATGGAGGAACAATGGAATGTCATATGATTTCGGCAAAGAATCACTTATTTCTATGAGAAAAGAGTTACCTTCACTATCTCAGTAGAAGTGTGAAAACTATCTCAGATTAGATGCGAGAGAGGAACAAGGGAATGTTAATTAAGTTTAAATTACATATTTTCTGATAAAAGAGTTACCACCACTTCTGTATGCAATAAACTAAGCATAAACATTCTTGAAATGAGCTACATTAGTGGGTGTGTGAAAACTATCTCAAATTGAAGGATCTTGCTGATTTTCGTCATGTACACACACCTTCACTAAAATTCTGGTACATTGATAAGGTATTTTCTCTCTCTATATTCTTAATTTAAGTTTAAAAAATCTTTAACATGAGGAGGAAATTTGATTTTATCAGGATAATCAAGCTAAACTTATCTTCTTGAAGGAGACTATCTTACTTATTTAAAAATAAATAAAATAAAAAAAAATTTTCTCTCTAAAGTTTTTCCGGGTGATATTCTGTTTAAAATTCTATTGGTTAGTATAATGTCAATGGCAGTTCAAATACCTTGATTCATGCTCAAAGTCTATTAGTCTCCATTTTATATCAAAATATTTATCTACATTAGGAGTTTTATTCTCTAATAAATCTATCTTTACTTCACAGATATTACTTGCATTTATCTCGAAGTTCATCTACCATACTCATAATTGTCAAAGAAGGGTTTTTCTGTGTTCTTCTCTTCCAAGTTTTCTTCACCATGTGGTTGTATTTCTTCGTCAATCTTCACAAGGTTTTGCAGAAACTATTTGTGGGTACCTTTGATTCCACTATGGTGTGTATCTGTATGAAATTCAAAATGTTGAAAGTCCTTTTTTTGGGAGGGTTTATGTCAGTGGTCATGTGTTTGCTTTTTCTCCAAACTTGATTCAGGAATATTTGGTTTTTCCAAGTGCTGACACTATTTCTAAGTCTGGTGCATCTTCCTCTTTGAATTTTGATTATTCTGCTTATGAGATAACTGGAGATGGCCCATTGGTTTCCTTGTATTCATTATACTATTGTTCAAAGTCTCTCCAAAGTTGTTCAAAGGGAAACGGGTAAATGATATGAGATCATCCACTCCTTCTGTGCCGACCTCATCCACTGGCTTGTCTCCGACTAGCCTTGTGCAGCTGCACTGAGCACTTGCACCTTTACCCGTTGCACTCCTATAGGTTCAACAGTCCTTGCTCATTAATCAATGTGATGATACCTCCTCTGCTTATTCCTTACTTATCTGATACTTTGACATTCTTGTTGGCAACAAGGGGGAGAAAATTTGTGGTTTTTTATGTTACTGATACTCTGGTTATATCTGGTTATGCTTTTTAGTTTTCTTTATTGGTACTGATTTGATTTTGCATTCTTATCACTGCTATTGGTATTCTAAAAAAAATTACTGGTTTTTTATGTTATTGATACTCTTGTTATATCTGATTATGCTTTTTAGTTTTCTTTATTGGTACAGATTTGATTTTGCAGTCTTCTTATTACTACTAGTGGTATTTCTATTGGTATTGCGTTGACTCTGGTTTTTCAATTTACAGCTTTTATGCTTATGATTCAAAAACTTTAGTGTTCGTGTGTTTGCCAAAACAATGCCAAAGGGGGAGTTTGTTAAATATTTGTGTTGGCATTTATTTTTAAAACCTAAAGTTAATCGGCTTTTGAAGATCCATTAGGATATTGATGAATTGGTTATGAGCTTTGCAATTGTTCAAATCAATGGTTGAGTTGAATTAGAAAATTATTAGGATCTTTAGGATTCTCTAAAGTTATTCTTAAGATTGAGAGTTGATTTGTTTGATATGTATCTCCAAAGTTAGATTTTCCTTGTTTGATTATTCTAAATTGATAATTCCATATTTATCTAAATTGGATTTTTCCTACCTTATTAATATAGTGTAATTATCTTTTAGAAAGGAATATATCTCATATTTTTTTTATCACTGCTATGCATTGACAGGATAATCAAATCAGTGGTTAAGTTGGATTAAGATTTATGAAGATAAATATTTCGTAGTTGCCTATTCTGAATTAGTATCTTCATAATTATCTATTCCCATATCTAAGAATATATTGTGATTATCTTTTAGCAATTGATATGTTTCATATATCTTTCTATATTGTTATCTTTAAGTGATAAGGATTGATGATGATTGAATCACGTGTTGAGGAGTCCTGGCTAAAAATCCTTATAAATATTCAGGAGAATATTTACGGTAGTTCAAAACTCGGAAGGAGTTTCTCTACCTCACTATCACAAACTATCACAGACGTGTCACGGGAGCGTTACAACGGTTCTTGTGGAACAGTTCCAAAACTCAGGGGAAGTTCGGCTTCATGAGAAGTTTTCTAGAAGATGTTGTGATATATGCAAGAGGGATTCTTGGTGTGAGTTTGTAAGGTAAAACTTTGTATAGGGTTGTAATAAACTAAAGGGATTCTATTGTTCTATAGAATGCCTATTGTAATGTTTTTATCTTAATAGAATTTTCAGGTGGACTTAGCCTTGAAGACGTAGATTAATATTGGATTTATTCCAATGGAATGAACCTCGTTAAATCTTAATGTACATTTACGTTTTGAAAGTTACATATTCAGTTTATTACATAGAATTGCTAGCAAAAAATTCTTTCACCTTTCATTAAAAATTGTTATCCAAAATACACTTTCTAGAGATTTGCAAACACAACTAATAGTCATGGCTAGAAAATCGTACAAATTATGGTTGGCAACATAGTAGACTACCTACTCCTCTGCTACGTTGATCTGATTCTCAGCAAACCTTAATAACTAACCATTTATTTCTCACATAATTTAATTTATTAGTACAAAATATTTGGGATTGTGCTCCCAAAAATTAAAGCACTAAACAAAAGAACCAAAGAATTAACAAATTATACTATGTAAACAGTGACAAGAACATCATCTTAGGAGTTGTTGTTCAGGGCACACTCAGGAGGCAGGCCTTGTGGGAATCTCTTCGCATCTGTGCAGTAATTGTAAATCATGTAATTCTTCTGAACCCATTTTAGTCTTTCTTGGCCTGTGGCGTCCATTTCTTCATTAAGCCATGAATTGGGACCAGAGCTCGAAGATGGTCTTGCATTAGAGCTGCAAGAAGATTTGCCTGATTTCCAAATGCAAGCATCTGCTTTGAAGTTTCTGTAGGATGCAGTGAACGGAGCTTGACTCCAATCGGTCTTCACACGGCCCCCTTGTGTAGCCCAGTCATCTGCATTCCACAGGCTTGAATAGATCCTCATTGCCTGGTTCTTTGGGTATGGAACTCCCACTGTTTCTGGGTTCTTGAATTCTCTGATAGGTGTGCCGTCCACAGAGAAGCTGGAAAACAGAAGATGATTTTTACGTTAAAAATAAAAGCAAAGCAGACTTTAATTTAGGGCCTAAATATTTATAATTTAATTTTTTTATATTTATTTGTACTTACACAATGCGTTGAGGGTTCCAAAGGATAGAATAGGTGTGGAAATCCGCAGTTGGGTCGAACCAAAGATAGAATTGTTGCTCTCTGTTTCCCTTGCCTTGGCTGAACACGTTAGTGTGAAGAATATAAGGTTCACCGGTGAGATTTCCCAAGAATTCGTAGTCTATTTCATCATGGGTTGGTCCTTGTGATGACAACTGAAATTAAAAATACGGGCATCAAATTAATAATAATTAATAAATTAGAAGTCTGAATAATGCAAATGAAACAAAACCAATCAAAGAACAAACTAGTAATTAGCTGAACTTACGTAATAAGCTGTGACAGTTCCAGCTGAATTTCCAGCGACCAATTTGAGCTGCATGTCGATCTTCCCAAACAAGTACTCGTTCTTGGACTGAAATCCAGAGCCAGAGGTTTTATCAAGAGACAGGGTAAGAAGCTCTGCATTGTTCAGCATCTTTGCACGCCCATCGCCCCATGTGATGTCGAAATCATTATAGAAATCATTACCATTTGCAAGCAATATCATAGAGGAGCTTGCAAGAAGACATATAACAACAAAGACAAGAAGATTTGAATGCAAAGAAGAAGAAGACGAAGCCATAATTTCTTGAATTTTCGATGATAAACCAAAGATATAAGAAGATTAGAGTTCTGTGGGATGATATAAAAATTTGGTAGCATGGTGAGTATTTATAGGGAGGCCAGGCCATAGATGAGAAGAAATTCACAGGAAGGTTCAAATTCAATGGGGACCATGCCAAAGTTAAAGAAGTGGGATGTTAAAAAAAAAAAAAAAATTAGTGATTTTGAAAATAGTGATAGTTCAGCTGGACACAGATGGCAATTGTAGAAGTGGTTGTGTAATCCACTTGTTTGTTCTTTGGTAGCAACGAATTACTGGGTTTTTTCTCTGTGGGACGCGTTTCTGGGATTTCTTTGCTGACCTAGTGGGAACTTCTCTGTATGGTACGGGTTGCTGCATGGCCATACTCCACCGCCACGGCCCCGATCTCACCTTTCTCTTTCTTTTTCTGGTTTTTTTGTTTTTTTTTTTTCCAGTGGTTGAGAAGAAATAATAATGATAATAAATTAATGGAAAAAGTTATTGCAAGTTCCCAAACACGTAAGGTAACGTAAGAGGATAGACTCAGAGGACCGCTGAAATGAAACGATAGTCAAATTAGTAAAAAGAAAAATCAATTCAATCGTAACTTTTATTTATTTAAATTTTGATAATAAGCATGGGAGATTAATTAAAGATATCAATCAAACAAATTATAATTTTCAGTACTTTAACTTAATTGAGGTAATTTTGTTGAAATAAATGTTAGTCCCTCTATCCCTAATTTTAAGTATTTTATTGACATTTCTTTTTTTGTCCATTATGATGATCTTTCTTTACCGTCTTTATTCATTCCTTTTTAACTGTATGTTTGTATTCTTTTTTTTTTTTTTTTCCCTTTCATTTTCAATGTTCTTTTTCAATAAAGACATTTTTTTTTAATATTAATAAGATGACTACAAACGAATTATAATTAGGGATGGAGAGTATTTATTTTTTAAACTTAACTATGTTTAAATCAAAATTCATAAACTTGAATTTCAATTGTTTGTTATCATACATGATTATTTACTTTCATTCTGTAGTATAAGTCTTTAACTGCCGTTTTCTATTCCAGACTTTTTTTTGAAATATTTATTACTTCTCTGGTCTCATTTTATAGGTCTACTTTAAACATTACATAAAGACTGAGATATATAATTATAGTGTCATAATTTTTTAGTAATTTGTTAAGATCTATTTTTGTTTTTTTTTCCTTGAAAATAAAAAAAAATGGTAAAATAAGAAAAACTGCTATAAATATTCCCTAGAGATTTGATTCAGTAGACAATTATTTCAGAATAAAATTTAATTTTCCAAAATGGACTTACAGAATGGGACGAAAGGTTTTTTTTTAAAAAAAAAAAAATTATAATGCTCCCTCAATTTGGGATTGAATGTTTTTAGTTTCATTTTAAATTGTTTGGAATTGAATGTCTCAATTCTTAAAATAAATAGAGTTTTAATATAAACTCTATTAATAACCTCCTTCCTTGCACTCAAAGAATTTTATGGATTTACGGTGCAGACATAGTGGCGTTGTTCACAAAATTTGAATATATAATAGAAGGTCTTACAGATAATTATGAATCATGGCAGCAGTTCTTTAACCGTCGTTACTATTTTTTGAAAAAATTTAAAACCAGTAAAATTTTTTTTTTTTTTAATCCTCAACCACCAAAAAAAATTTAAATTTTAGATAATATTATTACCTAACTATTAAATTAAATGAGAAAACAAAATAAATAAAAGGCAAATAACCAGTGAGATGAATTCTAGGTGATTAATTTTCCCAATATTGTCATTAATAAATCTACCTATTCACTTAATTATTTATGCATAATTCTTAACTTAGCATTCCAAATTATTTACCAAATTCTCCCAAATCAATAGTGAATCTAATTATTAAAATCATTTTCCTATATTCTTATAGTAAATTCGAATCCTAACAATTGCATAAAAGGCTAACAATCTTAACAAGAATTTATAAATTCCTACTCCTAAACTAAATCTACATAAAAGGCTCAAAAACCAAACAAAAATAGATACAAAGTAACTCTGTAAAGTAGAGTTATCACAATCCCAAACTTGAGAATTGGCTAAGCCGTAAAAGAAGGGGAAAAAAAAAAAACAAAATCAACAGACTCTACTAAATAGAACACATCGGGTGCATTTGGATAGTGATTAAGTTTTCTATATTTCGAAAGTTAGGTTCTTTTTAACTTTTAAGAAACTTTTAAAGATTTTAAACTTCATTTTGGACTGATGTGTACAACGGAGTTTTACAAAAATATATAAAGATACCCTAATTGTTGACATGAAATTACAAAATTATCCAATCATTCTTGATTCAATCCAATGCCACAAGCCAACAGGCCGTCATTCTTGAGAACGGCAAAGAGGTCTCGCCGGTGGCAGCTATTGATGATGGAAATTGGAAAAAATAACAGGATGTTCATTTTTTAAGGGAGGCGAAGAGCTCCTGTTAAACGTGGGGTCTGTCTCTCGCACCATACCACAATGTTTGTGATGCCAAAGGGGAAGCTATTCTTTCCAGGGCTCAGATCTGAGTAAAATCTTTTGTTCTTCGACAAGTTGGGCAAAAGGAATAAAACCGGATACTTGATTTCAGTTGAGGTTTATAGGTTGATTAATCCTCATAATGTTCATGAGGTAAGTATAGATATTTACAGCTCCTTTCAGTGCTTGTTCTTGGAAATTTATGTTCAATTAATTGAGATAATTTAGGTTTGGAGTTAGAAGATTGAGGACAGTTGGGAACAAAGGGTGGTAGTGAAGTAAGGAAGAACGGAGAAGAGAAGATTGGGGGAAGAAGAAAACTTGCAATCAGAAAAGGGGTAAAACACTACCTTTGACTGGTTTCAAAGGTGGAACCACCCAGTTTGAAAATATGAAAACAAGGCTGTTTTCTGATTTTGATATAAGTAGGTCTGTCAATTGAGCCAGTCCATCCCAACCCAATCCACATAAATCTTGACCCTCTAAACTTTAAAGGAACCACATATTAAAGTTCATAAATTCCCATATATTTTAAAAAATATTTTAATTTATTAATTAATATTTTTAAATTACAAATAAAATATATACTACACAATTATTTTTTAAAAAAAATTAAAAAATATCAATAATAAAATTACATTCATATCATACAAATTTTATTAAGAAAAATTCCTAAATATTCAACAAATATCAAAATCCATATTCCATCAAAGTAATACAAGAATTCAAATTCAATTTTCTAAATAACAAGTTTCTAAATTCAAATTCCACAAGACTTTAAATCCTCAAATTTAACTAATACAATAATTAAACAAGAATTCAAATTCTAATAGTAAATTTCTAAATTCAAGTTTAACAAAACTTAATGGATTACATATTCCTCAATCTAGATTCAACATATTCAAGAATTGTAGCATATGAATCTTTTGTTGAAAGCAATGAGACCACAAGGCTAAAATCATCAACGCCATCTAAAAAAATAGGAAAGAACAAATTAATTAATTCAATATAAATTTAAAATAATAAAGATTAAAGATTTTGAAATTATACCATCGGGAGCTAAAGTAAATCCAGATAGCCAATTCTTTGTGCAAACAAGCATTTGGACATGCACATGAAGAAGAGAACTCCTATACTTAGTGAAGATATACATGAAGAAGAGAACTCCTATACTTAGTGAAGATATACCCACCAATACTAAATGTAGATTTCGATGCCACTCTGGCAGTAGGAATGCTCAACACATCCCTTACCATGATAGAAAGGTTAGAAAAACAAGCCGCGTTGTCCTTCTAATAATTAAGAACATCCATAGATTGAAAATTTTCATAATTAAGCTTAGACTCCCCTAAATAAAGATCTAATTTAGGTTTTTCAGTAGTTGATGTTGGTTGAGGTCTTAAGATAAACTCCTACAATAGATTAAATACACAAAAAAGAAAACAATAATCAAATATAAATAAGAAATAATAATAAAAATTAGATAAAAAGAACCAAACTTACTCCAAATAATATTTCAGCTACATCTTGATTATCAATTCTCCTTTGCAGTGTCTTAGAAACATCAGGTGACAAATGACCTGATGAAGATGCTTCACTTATATGCATATCTTCTTGAAATTTTTTTTTTCAAATTACTCATCAATGTTTCTGTCTTTTCATCACAAAATAGGGATCAATCTTCTCATAGCAAAAATTCACGAAGTCAAATGCACGTACTTGACTGTAATCTCCCCAATACTTATCAAATTTTGAACTCATTTCCGAAGCCATTGATGTAACAATTTCATTCTCACTATTGAAATATGAGGAAATAATCGCTTCAATTTTCCAAACTTGCAAAAAGTACAAGTTAGAAGTAAAATAAGAAGTCCCTGACATCAAATTTGTAATCTCATAGAAGAGTTTCAAAACATTACAAATTATCTTTCCCCTTCTCTATTCCTCTTCACTTGGACAATATTTATAACCTCTATCAACAATGATAAATGCTTTAAAAACTTTCTCATATTTAATAGCATTTGCAAGCATCAAGTATGTTGAATTCCACCTAGTTGCCACATCTAACCTCAACCCAACACTCAAATCAACCCCAACTTGTTGAATACATTCTTTGAACTTTTTCATACTTCCAGCTAATCCCTTTACATATTTCACACTCTCTCTAATTTTCAATAAAGCATCATCAATCACTTTCAAACCTTCTTCGAGCATGAGATTTAAAACATGTGCACACTAACGTTCATGAAAAAATTCACCATTACATACCAAATCATTATGCAAGCGAAGATGACTTTTCATAATATTTTGCATATAATAAGCATTATCCAAAGTCATAGAGAAAACTTTTTCTCAATTCCCCAACCTTTCAAGCTACTAAAGATAGTAGAAGCCAATTCTTTAGCAGTATGTGGAGGAGATATACAAGAAAAACTAAGTATCTTGCTGCATAATTTCCACAAAGTAAGCAATCAAAACACATATAACCCTCAGAAGTAGAAGCTGTCCACAAATCAAAAGTCAAACAAATCCTATTTGGGATCTTAACCATCAATTGTTTAAGGTTTTCCTTCTCTTTAATATGAATTTTACGGACATAAAAAACAACTGTATTTCTAGAAATAACTATAGCATCTGGATTTAATTATTTAGCTCAAGCTCTAATCAAATCATATTCAACAAAAGAGAAAGGCAAATCATGCTTAATTATAGCTCGAGCAAGTACATCACGTGATCATATTTAGATGCTCTTACTTTTCCGTCATGATCAAGAGGCATTTGAAGCGAATTTAAAGAATTCATATTAATATGTTTACAATTTTGGACACGACGTCGCAAATGAGAAGTCCTATAATTATTTCCACTAGATGATGCACCAACCTTAAACTCTTCCCCATAACTATTACAAGCTGCTCTCTCAATCCTATCCTTTCCTTTACCCACTCTCATCAAATAATTCCAAACATATAAAGTTTCTTTTCTTGCATTTTTAGAACTACTGCCCTCACCCTCAATCTCAGATACACTAACATTAGCATCATTAGGAGTACTTCCACTACTAACATCCACGAAAGTCTCAAACTCAACTCTTCATTCATTATCTAAATCACAAACACAAAATTTAAATCAACACTTTTAGAACAGATGCAGAAACAATAAACAATTTAGGTCTTTATTCACTGTTGTAGTAATTCCTAGCAGTGAACAGTGAACAAATGAAACAGACACAGTAAACAATTAAAAGAAATAGAACATTGCTAGACTTTTAGAAAGAAACAGTAAACAGTAAATATACAGTAAACAGATTAGTAGCTGGAATAGTACCAGATTTTCACATTTTACTCACTACCATATCCACATTTGCAATAACATCCACTACCATATCCACATTTGCATAAGTCATCTTCCTTGTTTGAATAATCAGGAAGTTGGTAGAAAGAGTTAATGGTGCTAGGAGTAAAGGATACCTATTTTTTACGGCTTTTACATTCACCCTCCTTAGCTTTAGGTAAATTCACATAAAATTCTTAAACAAGATTAGCACAATTGTGTTCAAGTTCACTGATAAAGTGTTCCCAAACTAAGTTTTCGATGCCATATTTTAAAGGTTCGGTTGGATACCTAGTCCAAGAGTCTTTAGGATGTTGTTTGGCAGACACCTCTATGATCATACCTCGCTCATGAATGAATGGAACAGCATGCAAAGCATTATATCTCTCTTCCACCTCATCAGACATAAATTTATCAGAATTCCACAATTTCCTTTTAGCTTTCTTTGAAGATGTCATCACACACAACCAATGGCTAAGAAATTTAACCCAAGTCAGTATTTACCAAATGAAGACCAATAAATACAATTTCAGGCACCACCCACAACCCAATCAATAAAATTCAAGACCAATCCAACAAATACACCATCACGAAGAACAAAAATCTCCAGCACCCATGGATTTCCAACAATATTCACATTGAAGTTCTAAAGCAAACTTTAAGAAGCTACTTCCAAGCAGCTGCTATTGTGAGACTTACTCAAATTGAAGATGAACTCTGACATATAGAGGAGGAAAAGGGTAGAGAGAAGCAAAGGCTCAGGTTGTCCTGGGTTGTCCTCTCATTCATATCTTGCAAAAGATATTGAAACAAGTAAGGTATCATAAACAAGAAATTGTATCCAAATTTATCACAAATATCAAAATAAAAACTGTCACAAACTCCCAAAATTACTCAACAGCTATGGTAGCTAATGAAATTAAGTGGAGGAAATTAATAAAGGGGACACATAATAAACCAAAGAAAATAATAACCTGCACAACCATGAAATACTAGAAACTTGGGAATATACAAGATGTAAGATTGGTATACAAAGCCAAAAATATTTCACTATCAAAGCCATTTACAAGAAATAAAATCTATAACTTAATAATCATGTGCAAGCCTTGAAGAGAATGTCAACAGAACCATTTCCCTTGTATTTTAAAAAGAATTAAATCCTAAATTTTCCAAGGTGCAACACTATAATTTATAGCCATACTACTTGTTAACATGTTCGGGAAGAGTTGATTCCAGGAAGAATTTGTCATTTATACAGAGGGAAGGGCCACAATGCAGAGTCTCAAAATGCTAAACATATTACTAGACCTAGGTTGTAATCATCCAAAACACCTTGAACCTTCTTTTGTCAAATTAAATTAAATATAAGAAAATACACAGAAATCTACCATCCATGTCAAATTTCAATTAAAAAAAATTATATAAAATGAGCTTTACTATTAGCTAGAAAACAAATGACTATAAATTAATTACCTTTTCCACATGACCATGTGGTTTTGCTTTAACTCACGGCCGTGTGATTACGTAAAAATGCTTCTTATTGGTCAAAATACCAACATAGTATTTAACTTTAACCATTTACGCTTCATTCCAAAAGAAAAAGAGGTCAACCTACTCTTAAAAAAAGGCTTAAAAAAACCTTTTAACTTTGACCTCTTTTTAAACAAAAATATAGGGGAAAAAAAAACATAAACATAAACTTAAATTTTTTCAACTTTAAGGGGAGGCTTGGAACTAGAAGGGAGGTCTTCACCCTTCCCTTCCCTTCCCTTCCCTCGTAAATTAAACTTTCTCATTTTCTTCCCTTAAAAACTCCCAAACCAGCTGGATAAATCCATCTCTGAGTATCAGAGCTGACGACTCTGATGCTATATATTAGAAATCAAAATCGGATGCAAATAAACTTTTCAGGTAAAAGTTTAAGTGCTATAGCAAATTCATTCTATACTCAATTAATATTATGATCCATTGCTAAGAGAAGGGGAACTTATTAAATAAATTTCCAATGCCTTCCATATCCAAAATCAGTCTTCCGCCTTTTTGCTTTAACTTGATCCATTTTGGCGGTAACCAAATTCTCTGTAATAAAAAGAGATGAAACCCAAACACGAAAGAGATGTTCGCTACCTATAGAAAAGACAAACAAAAAAGAAACAGAAAAGACAAGGAAAAAAAAAAAAAAAACCTGAGCTAGGGCTATTGTTGGCATCGAATCGAAGATTCTTCCCTTTGCAACAATTTCCGGGTGAAAATTTTCCTCAGCACATTCACCAGATCTGGGAAATGTTTCTTCGAAACAGCCTCTCGAGGCTAAGGTTACAGACTTGGCTTGTTTGCTTCGGTATACAAAAGGAATCCCGTGGAGGCAACCGGCGAGAGAAAACAAACCCCAAAATATAGTGGATGGAATGTACAAGTAATACAGTAGAGGAAGAAAAGAAGAGAAATCAGGGGAGAGTGGACCACCGGTGTTGGCGTGTAGCTACTGTCCAACTCAACACAGATCAATAATTACTGCTTCGGTCACATCACATCCATTAGTCACGACAAGGTACCTCGTATAAGTGGAATGTAAATTAGGGATATGTATGAACTGGTAGAAGAGTGACGGAGAGGATGTTACAGGGCAATGGACATTTGGAGTGAACCAACCATTGAGAACTACACCCGATAGATTTCAAATCCCGCTTATCGTTGGAGTTAAAATATACTCCTTCATACAAAATGTGGTTAAAGAATTTTTTATCAAAATTAATATATTCATTATATTATTCTTTTGAGATAAATTCATCATTTTTTAATTTATCTTAAATTATATTTTCAAATCAACTTTCCTTTTTCCTCCTTTATTTTTTCTTTTCTTCATTCTCTTCTTTCATTTATTTGATTGATTAGTTTAAAAGTTGGAATATACAGAATAGTTAATTAAAAAGAAATTTGATAAAAAAAAAGGTAAAATAATTAATTGGACTTGAATTAGGTAAACAACAATTATTTTGAAAAAAGATTTTCTTTCATAAATGATATTCTTTTTTAAAAGGCTTTTAAACTATTTGATTCCAAATGTTTGGATCAAACTCTAGTATGATCTCATAAATTTTTTTCCAACCATTATGATCCTTCAACATTTTATGAGCAACAGTTATGATCCTAACTACTATTTTTCAACGAAACACTAGTCGTAATGAGTCATTTATCAGTAAAGGATAACATTTTATGGGAAAAATTATCAAAATCATTCTTACATCTCAAAATCTAACTAATTCCCTTTTATAAAAAAAAAATCAAATGTGTTTGAATTAACAAAACCAAATAAATTAACTAGACAACCAAAATTCATTCACAACCCTTGGATTAGTTGGATTTTGAGTAGAAAGGATGAGATGGACAATTTTACCATTGAAAAGTTATCCCATACCAATAAAATGATCGATTCTAAAGAATATTTTGCTAGAAAAAATGACAGTTGAGACTAAAATGAATATTCAGCTTCCCAATTCAAAGCTTTGCCATTCCCTTTTCTCTTCAAACAGATGCGGAGGATTTCATTCACGAGTTGAGATCGGACAAAGACATTTCCAGACATTAGCTTCCCAATTCAAAGCTTCGCCATTCCCTTTTCTCTTCAGATAGATGCGAGACTTTTTCAGTCACGAGTTGAGATCGGACAAAGACATTTCGCAACATTAGCTTCCCAATTCAAAGCTTCGCCATTCCCTTTTCTCCTCAGACAGATGCGAAGGATTTCATTCACCAGAAATTAACTCACATCTCGTTGGAAGAAGAAACCCACGAAGCAGACAGAGAGCAACTCTGAAAATGACTCCCGCAACGTTGACGGTAGTGGTTTTCTTCATCGTTGGCCGACGAATCTCTGTGTTGAAGTTGACGGGTGTTCTAGGTTTTGAACCTTTGAGGAAAATCTTCAAGCCGCGACTGAATCTTCAACCTTGGGC
>JAOXNR010000013.1:3594128-3621758 GCA_028571225.1 Parsonsia alboflavescens
AGCTTTGAATTGGGAAGCTAATGTCTGGAAATGTCTTTGTCCGATCTCAACTCGTGAATGAAATCCTCCGCATCTGTCTGAAGAGAAAAGGGAATGGCTTGGGAAGCTAATGTCTGAAAACCCACGTCTTTGTCCGATCTCAACTCATTGTCCGAATTCAGCCTCTTTGAAAACGACGTCGTTTACTGTAGTTGCTTTCTCTTACAGAGAGCAACGTTGCTTTCTCTAGCATTGCTCTATATATATAAATATATATATATTTATATATATATCTATTTATATAAACATAATACTACTAAAGAAAACTATAATCGAAAGCTATCTCTTATTCATTCGATTTCAAAAATCAAAACCATTCCAAAACTCAATATTAATTATTTTCTAAGAAAAATTCAAATTCCCGAGTTTTTTCTACTATCTCATTAGATGTTACACATATATTATTACTTATTTGATAAATTTCTACATCAAAAAATCCTTAATTGTTAAGATTTATAATGTTGGTATTTTTTTAAAAATTTTTTTTTAATAAATATTAATCTCTTCGCACAATTTTCTAAATTGTCAATTAGGGATTTTTAACGATGTTGGAGCTGAAATAATTATCAAAAAGTCCAAAATAAAATTTTTTTAAAAAATCACAAGAACAACTACAATAATTTCATTTATAGTTTCATATTTTTGTATGTACACATATTAAAATAAAATCATTTACACATCTTCAATTTTACATTATTTTCTTAAAAATATTTGTTATTAATTGTGTGTCCCACCTAATATACAGTGCCTAGATCCGACACTAATCACAGGATAAGCAAAGTTGAAGCTGTAGAGAATGCTTTGTCTTTTACATTCTCCTTTTAACATGTGATTTATCTGCCTTCGCGAAAGCTTTTAGTGCACAAGAGAAGACAGACAAAGTTTGCACCCGATTCTTTTGGGGGGAAAAAAAAGGAAAATTGAAATTAAAACCCTAAATAGGACTTCAATATCTGAAGCATGGGCAGGAATTGCCTCAAAGCATTGTAATATATTAATTTTATATGGTACAGGAGAGTAAGAATTTTTTAAAAAAAATATAAAAATCATCCAATTGTTATTGTGTTGCAATAGGAAAATGAAAAGAAGAAAATTTGACAAATCATGTCAAGACTTTTAGAATAAAAAGAAGGGAAAATGGCCTTCTTCATCTCCTATGTTTACTATTTTGGCCACAAAAATCCTTTATAGTCCCCCTATGAATAAAAAGACGTCTAAGTTTTTACATTTTAAGTCTCCTATGAATTTTTAATCTACCTTCAAAGTCTTTTTGATTTTCAGGTCAAGTCAATGATATAGTGCTTCTTTTTTAATCAAAACCCAAGGGGCAAAAATGATATGACGTTGTTCCTTCTTCTTCTTCTTCTTCTTCTTTGTTTTTCCTTTTTTTCCTGTTTTACCTCCCTCCCTCAATGACGGTGAATTCCAAATTGATTTTTTCCCCAATCTTCTAATCTCACTAAGGTTTGCAATCCCTTCCATTTGAAGTATTTTCACCAGGGTTGAATCATCAAAGGTCTTGAAACCCATCAATCTCCATCTTTGTCATGGTGACATTGGTTAGGGGTAGTGGCTTCTTCGGCCATGAACAACCAACCATGGTTTCAAATCAAACATTATAGAAGGCATGCTAAGCTCACAGTTGTTTGAAGATTACATGGTGTAAGTTTGGTTTTAAATTCATTTTTGATTTAGGGTTCTAAGTAGGTATCTTTCAAATTATTGAGAGAGTCTGCAGCAATAGTTTAGAGCATGTTTTGCTGGCTTCTTTATTTCTCTGTTGGTCCCTAGTGTTTTTTGTTCGCTCTTGATGATGCCTGTTGTTTCTGGTTGGGTCTAATTTTCCATCCTGTGGGATGATTTTAACTTTCTTTTTTATATTCTGTGCTTTGATTTATTTTTTGAAACTGCATGACTTTTTGGACCGCTTGAAATTTATAATTTAGAAGAGAGTCAACCCCCTACCAAATGCCAACATCTTCCTATTCACTTCTAGAAGGCACACTTATAGTAGTCATTCAAGTTCTTGTCTTAGATCCATTCTATTCTTTAAACTGGATTAGGTTAGATCGGAGTTTAGTATTGACTTGGCTAATTTCAAGCTGCTAAGAGTTCTAGACCTAGAGCACTCTGGTTCCAAAAAAATGAAAAAAAAGAAACGTATCATTTTTACCGCTTAGGTTTTGACTTAGAAAAGAGCTATATCATTGACTTAGTTTGAAAATCATAATGTAATACCACTTTTTCTCCTTGGGTTTTGACCAAGAAAAGAGCTATATCATTGATTTTCATGCCAAAAAGACTTAAAAGGCTAGAAGAAAATTTATCAGGGACTAAAAAGTAAAAAATTAAACTTAAAGGATTTTTGTGACCAAAATGATAAAGATAGGGAACGAAAAAGGTTATTTTAACTAAAAAGAATTAACAGAGACAATGATGATTTCTTATTTACGTTACTCTTAATACTAGGAGGGAAATAAATTTCTTTTCATTTCGAAAATAATAAACCTTTATACATAGTGGAGAATGAGGACTTTTTTTTGGTTACCGTTTGAGTTTTGTGCATATCCCAAAAGGTGGACTTTGGCATGTTCCAAATCCCTCTCATCCCATATTAGTGGTTGATAAGTTTCTGATTCAGTAATCACAATTTAATATTTTTTGGCTAATTCTATTTCTAATTTTTTTTTTTTTAGGTAAAAGATCATTTGTTATTGAAATTCGAATTAACATATGAATAAGAGATTCGAGATTAGACTAACTTTGAATTATATTACACCAAAATTTTAGATATTCTAGGCCGAAGATGTCTAATTCAAGAACCAAAACGTTTGAGAACAAATTCATGATCAAACATTAGCTTATTCCTCCATTACCAGACACTATGAATAACCACGGTGAAAAACCTTACTCCAAGGAGTATTGATATCAGTGACACCCCATTCCTTACTTAAATTCATGTCAATTCAACGTTTAACATATCTCTCATTATTATTATTTACTTTAACCCCTTATTGTATCAGTGGATCGAGGTCGACCTTAACGGGTCCGAGGCCCAATCTATCAATTTTTGTTTATGCTAGAAGAGAAGTTGGGCTAGGCTAGAGATCGAGGAACCTAGCTTGCCGAGCCAGGTTGGTTCACCATGGGTTAGGCCTAGGTAAGTTGGACTAGGCCTAGTGAGCATTTAAAAAATATATATATTATTATTATTTTACTATAAAATCTTAATTACAAATATTTGAACTATTTATTTTGAGTCAAAATCAATATTGAAGTTATAATAAACCAATCTAATTAAAAGTAGATTAAAAAAGCCTAAACTTAACTATTATTAAGTTTTGAAATTTATGAACTTAAACTTTTAAATTAATTTTTAAACTTAAAGTTAACTTCTTTTTTTTTTATTTTAATTTTAGACTAAGTGTAACTAAAAATGAGTTTAAATGGTTAAGTTTAAGTTATAATTTTAATTCTTAAATTTTTAAACTTACTTAGTCTTAATTTTAGAAGTCTAAGTTGAATATTTTTAAAACTTAAGTTGCATGAGTTGCTTTATAGAAAAGAAAAAAAAACCTTAAAATTTGAAAGAATTAGTTGGAAATTGTAAAAGATGAAAACTCTAATTTTTTCACTATTCTAGCCAAAAAATAAATTCTTCACAATAAGAGGATGTAATTGTAGAGATTGGAGAATGAGTAGAGTGAAATGGCTGTTTTTGGTGATTTTTTAAGGTTTAAGAGGGGTGTTTATAGTCTTTTTAAAAAGAAATAATTGTTAGGTGCATTGTTATAATTTTAAACATATACAATTTGTTTTTTTAAAAAAATGTGTAAAACTGTCAAAATCGTCAGGTTGAGTTGGTTCACGGATTGGGCTAGGTTGGGTCACGAGGCCAATTCTATTTGCAGGCTCAAACGAGTTATGGATTGGAAAAAATTAGGGACAGACAAATTGGTGGAGTGGGTTGAGATACTGTTCACATGGATTATCCATGAGTCGAACTCTAATGGGTTTGGCTGAGCAAGTTGGTAGGCAAGCCCAGCCCACTTGATAGTGCTACCTTATCCCTATCACCTTCTTTCCTCTATCTTATCTCCTCTTATTAGTTGGTTCTAAAATTGAAATATGTGGAGCAATAAAATTATTTGGGAAAAAGTTAAAACAAAATTTATTAATGAGGATTAGATTAGGTAACTTATTTTCATTTTTCATCTTGACATGTGTAAGTGATAATTAATTTGAAACAAAACTTTCCTCTAAGTGACAAGTAATTTAGAAAATAGTGAAGTACTTCCTCTATTACACTATATTTGTTATTTGAGGTAATTTCACCAAGATTAAGGTCATAATACATTACCTTTTCCAGACAATTTTGTCCCTTATTGTTGCCATTACTTTCTACTCTCTTGTCACTTCTCTCTCCTAATTCAACAAAGATTGGTGGGTAAATTTAAAATGAATTAGGAGATTTTAAAAAAAAAAAGTTTAAAACAAGATTTGACTATTAAAGGTAAATTTGTATTGAGGGGTATTTTGAAACAAATACTACCCCTTTAAGTGATAAATGTGACTCATGATCTTTGATTACACAATTGTGTGTCAGCTCTGAATATTCAAGTACTTCTTTTACACCATCCAATAAAATAATATATATTACCTAATATAGATAAAGTATGCTTAGGGTTTAATATATCTTTTTAGGATTTATTAATAAAATATATTTGCAAAAGCATACATAAATGTTTATAATTGGTTGTGTAGAATAAGGTGCAGAAGAAGTCCTAAGAAATTTGAAGTCATGTGTGGCACTCCTTGTTACATTAGTAGAAATTTGGCACTTGATTCAATTGAATTTAGTTTATCTTTTCAGGATTTAATATATAAAATATATTAAAAGACAATGGTCAAAGGCTACAACTATGATTTTTATTAATATCTTATTAATATAATTGGAAGTGACACACAAACAAATGTGTTATAGTAAATCCGAACCCATTAAACATATTAGAAGAGAGGGAGTATCCACTTTTATCTTGTATATTATAAAAATAAATCAAAACTTTAATTAATTTAATTATTAAAACTAGAAGTCTAGAATTAGGAGAACTCATATATTGGATTTTGATGATTTATTTGTCCTTTTTGTTTTTTTTTTTCTAATATAAACTATTAATTATATTTATATGGTTAAATATAATTTTATGGAACCGGGTTGGATCTGGGAGGGTCAATGGGCCAACAGGCCGACCCTATCATTTAATGGCTTCCTCCCAGCCTTTATTAAAGAATAAGCATTCATGCTATTCAGGCCCATCTTTGAGGCCTGATTCCACATTCTGATTGGACTTGTGCTTGGAATGAGATTCTACAGTCCTAGTTAACTCTCCTCTAAATCTTTTTTTGGTCAGGCAAAAATTTACATTATTAATAGCACAAAAAGTAAAAAAAGTGAATTAGTGGAGGACTAAAAAAGATAAAGAAAAAAAATTATGATCAAACGTGAAAAAGAGAAAAAAGTGGAGGACATAAAATGACAATTTACCTTATAAAATTCTTAAAATACCCTTCTTCACCAGCTCAAAAAACTCTCAAAAAAATGTTTTTTGACCAAATGAACCAATGATGTAAAAACATATAAGGTTGAGGGAAAAAAAAAGTCTATAAATTGATATGGACCAAAGTCACAAAAAAAAAAAAAAAAAAAGAAAAATGAAAGAGAATCAAAAAAACTTTTTTGTAAAATAAATAATTTGGACTAGATTTGTAAAAATAAAAAGGAGAGAATCATAACTATCAATCTTTCTAACATTTAGTTATATAAAATATATATGCCAAGTAATAGTTATAAGTTGGAAAATGTTATCACAATACAATTATTTATTATATGTTCAAATTCCAAATGTGTAATTTTATAGATTTTAAAAGCATTTACAAAAAAAGAAGAAAAAGAAATATGCCCAGGCATTGTCCCACTTGATAGGCTTAACGGGCCTTGTGAAAAGTTTAGATTTGGCCTTTTGCATTAACTAGGCCTAAAGAAGAGCCCAAGCTTTAGCCTTTATTTGAACAAGTCAAGTCGAAGTAGATCAAATATAGACTTAGCCATAGACCCTTGATAGATTGTCTGACTTATTTTCACTCTTAAGATCCACGAGTCCAATCCATTAACATTTCTAAATGGATATAAATAAATATTCATTTATTTTTATATATTTTATGTAATTTATTCATAACTTTTATTTAAGTGTTGAAATTTTGAATTATTATGGACATGTTTGGATGGGTTTATAAAAAAGTATTTTTTCAGTAATGCCTTCTTCGTAAGTTAAGTTGTTTTGAATTTGAATGGGTTATTTTATAAGTGCTTTTCAAAATTAAAAACTATATGGATGAAAAACAATTTTTAAAAATTTTTTTTTGTTTTTATTATAAATATTTTAAGATTTAATAAAATGAATATATTTCATAACTCATAATTTTAACAATCACTAGTATTTAATATATTTAAGTAATTTAAATGATTTTTAATGCAATATATTTAATATTAAGTTTTTATATATATTAAATATCATAAATTCAAGATGAATCGATAATAGTAATGATAAAACAAATAATAATCTCTAAATATCTAAAAAATATTTATTAAAGTTTTTGCATTTTATACATATTTTTTTAATTTTCCATAAAATATAATATACGTGAGCTAAATAAAATATAATTTCAAAATAGTTATGAGAAACACAAAGAAAAAAAGGGAAATATATATATATATATATATATATATTATATATATATATAGAGAGAGAGAGAGAGGGGGTTCACAAAGAAAAAGAAGACTGCTCGGGGATTCACAATAAAATATATTTTCAAAATATTTATGAGAAAAACAAAGAAAAAAAGAGAAAAAAAATAGAGGAACCTGGAACTGGAAGACTGCTGGGGGGTTCGGGGTGAAAGGGAGGGAGGTAGGTTGCTAGGTAAAAACTGGTTAAAAAAAAATACTTGAAAGAAGAAAGAGTGAAGACAGAAGGAGAAAAAATTAAAAATTAAAGGGAGAGGAACCTGAAGGTGGAAGATCAGGGCTGATTATGTTATTAGGTGAAAGTGGGAATTTCTTGTGTTAGAGTTAAAACTGAATTTTTTTAAAAAAGAGTTAATATAAAAATTGAATTGTGGGAGTACTACAAAATTTGATTTATTTTTCAATTTGTGTTTTTTGTAAAAGTCAAAATTGAAGGATACTTATATCCTCTAAGATATAGAAATAGATTCTGATAATAACTTGCCGAAGACACGTCCAAGATCAAATTGAATCACTGATTAGAAAGTATATCACAATTATGGACATACCTTATTAACCATAGATTATAAGCCTCTTTACAATCTTGAGAATCAATGTCTGAGAAAATATGATAGAGGGAATATATTGTTCTCTGTACTATGTTTTCTTTATCTGTAAAAACATAAGTAAAATAGAAGACCTATATCCTTCTTTTATAGTTGTCTGAAAAGGAGTTATCTGAAAAGAAGTTCTCTGAGATAAAGGTCATATCTCTTTCTTTTCATTAACTTCTATTCATTATTTGAAAGAAATATCATATCCTTTCTTTTAATTAACTTCTCTTCAACAGTTGTTCTCATTAGGGACATATCCCATCGTTGGTGACTCATAATTCTATCATCCCCCACTCGCCCATGATGGGATAAACAAGATTCTCATTCTTTTGCAAAGTTCATATTGACAAATAATCTGTGCGACTAGGATACATGAAAGCTTGTTGTTATACATCTGTTAGGAATATTTAACAACTCAAATTGGAAATAATCATTTTGAGTAGATTCAGCATGCAGTCCCCTAGATCAACCAGTCACATTTTTTTTTTGTCTCTTGATCTCTAAATGTATAATTTATTATTGTTATCACAATTATAATAAAACTCAAAATCATAATTGGTCAACCTGTGAATAAAACCTTAGAATGTGACATCATCATTGAATTGATCTTCCTCTTTCCTTAAACCTCACCATTTCAGTTCAATTCGCTTTTCTAGAAATGCTCTGTTAGATCGAATCGTTCGTGATTTTTGATAACATGCTAAGATAGCAAACATTGAATAGAAATTTCGAGAATAAGTAAGAGTCATAAGGGTACTTAAAAGAGGGATACTTATCCTCAAGAATCTCACACGGCAATAAAAGTTGAGATAAAAACTTTTCCCAACTCTTTTTTGGTCGTTTTATGCATACGTAATATGAAATACGTATTACAGTATCCTCTCCTTTTCCCATGGAGCGTATGTCTTGACCTTCAATACTGTACAGATGATAGTTCAGACATATACAATGTCTAACTTGAGTTCACAAATCCACTCTTACTTTATAAGATCTATCAAAACTCTCATCTAGCTTCCAAAAAATAGATAAAATAAAATATGTGGATTATTTTACTTTCGACATAATAAATAGTAAGTCCTCATCTTAATATGTAGTTAAGGCGACATTCATATTTTAAGCTTAAGCTCTCGATTATCACTTAGATAATAGGTTTAAAATTGTCTCATTTCGATTTATCACCTAGTAAATGGAGGCGATTACCCATGGGAGTGGGCTAATCTTTTATTTGCTCAACATACTTTCTCAAACATAATGCACTAAGCACTGAGATGCATAAATGTTAAATAAAAAACTCATAGTCAATAATAATGATAGAACACCTCATCAACATTGAACATTTAGGGAAAAACAAAGTTCAGTACATCAGTGTCTATGCAATCCTAGAGATTTCACATGACCACAGAAAACATCTCTAGGTATTGGCTTCATCATAGGATCTGCTATCATTCTATGTGTAGATATGTATTGCAAGTTCACATTTTTTCTTGTAACTATATCCTTGACAAAGTTATAATTGGTATCTATATGTTTGGTCTTTGCATGGAATTTCAGATCCTTGGTGTACGCTATTGCTGCTTGGCTATCGCAATTAACCAATAATGAATTTGTAGCATTATTAACACCTAAATGATAAAAAAATCTCTTAAGCCAAATACCATCTTGTACAACTGTTGATAATGCCACGAACTCAACTTCCATCGTGGACAAGGCTGTACATGTTTGCTTCTTACTACCCCAAGATATAAAGCCATTATTCAATAAGTAAACAAATCCAGAGGTAGATTTTCTTTCATCCAAATCTAGAAGATAACCAACTCTTAACATTATTAACAAACTCCATATTGCTTCGGCAATTAGTATATCATCAACATATAATGATATGATCACATATTGATCTTTGGATCTTTTGATATATACACAATGATCCTCATCAATCATTGTAAAATCGTATGCCATTATGGCATTGTGAAAACGTATATACCATTGTCTTGATGACTGCTTAAGGCCATATATTGATCTTAAAAGTCGACATACCTTTTGTTCTTGGCTTGCTGAAATGAAACTATCAGGTTGTTTCATATAAATTTCTTCTTCAAATACTCCATTGAGAAAAGCAGTCTTTACATTCATTTGATGTAATTCAAGATCCATGCTTGCCACTATTGCCAAGATAAGGCGAATTGACCTAAATCTCACAACGGGAGAAAACGTTCCTCATAATCAACTCCTTCTGGTTGATTATACCTTTTCGCCACAAGACGAGCTTTATATCTTTCTATTGAGCCATCAGCTTTAAGCTTTATTTTGATAACCCATTTGTTCCCAATGGTTTTTCGTCCTTTTGGAAGATCAACCAATTCCCAAACATGGTTTGACTTCATTAACTCCATTTCGTCTGTCATTGCACACATCCATTTTTCTTTAGCAGGGCAATTTAGAGCCTCATTTACATTCTTGGGCTCATCATCCCCTTCTGGAGCAACTTTAAAAGCCTCCCCTTCAATGTCAAAACGTCGACGGGGAACACTTTTACGATTCGTTCGTCGTATTGGGGACTGAACCCTCAACATATCATCGGTCCCACTCGGATTAGATGATGATGGTATGGTCTCATCAAGTGGTTGCAATTGAGACTGGTGCAAAACTAATTCTCCATTTCTAGCATTGCTCCCACTTGGAATAATGTCAATGGTACCATCATCCTTATCCAAGGTATCAAATAAGAAACAATCTTCACCTATTTCGCGCTTCTTAGGAAACTCATGCTCTAAAACTTTGACATCTCGTGATTCAAATTCAGTTATGCATATCCTTTTGAGGTTTTCGAATACCTTATGAAGATACTCTTCTTACCTCTAGGACCTAATTTCCCATACTCATGGGAAGATTCATGTGTATAAGCAGCACAACCCCAAAGTTTCAGAAAACTTAAATTGGATTTTCTATTTGTCCATAACTCATACGGAGTAGAAATAACTGATTTAGAAGGCACTCGATTAAGTACATATGTAGCAGTTAACAAAGCATCACCCTAAAAAGTTATAGGTAAGTTAGCTTGCCATCATGGACCTAACCATTTCTAAAAGAGTTCTATTTGTCCTTTCCGCAACACCATTTTGTTGAGGAGTATAAGATATAGACAATTGTCTTTCTATCCTTTTTCATCACACAAATTTCTGAACTCATCAGATAGATATTCTCGACCTCGATCGGATCTCAATGCTTTTATTTTCTTATCTAATTGATTTTCTACCAAGCTCATAAATTTCTTGAAGAAATTAAGAGCCTCGGACTTATGAGAAATCAAATAGACATGTCCGAATCGAGTATAATCATCAATAAATGCGATGAAATAAATAGCACCATGTCTTGCCCTCACATTCATTGGACCACAAATGTCAGAATGGATTAACTGCAAAGGAAATTCAGCTCTTGTTCCTTTTTCAAATGGTTTTCTTGTTGTTTTCCCTGTTAGACAATACTCGCAAGTAGGCAAATCGACTTTATCAATATTGCCCAATAAGCCCTCTTTGGCCAATCTATGCATTCTTTGTTGGCCTATATGACCAAGTCTAGCATGCCATACATTCACATCATTATCATACGAAGTAGAAGACGTGAAGTGGGAATAACAAATATTGACATTAACATAATCAACATCCAATACAATAAAACCATCTATAAAATGACCACTACCATAATAACTAGTAGCTAAATACAAGTCTACACCATTATTATGAAAATTCAAATTGAAACCAAGCTGAACCAATACGAAAACAGACACTAAATTCCGTCGGATTTCCAGAGCATATAATACATTATTATGCAGGAACAAAGTACGTCCACCATGCATAATCAACTGGCAAGTGCCAGTTAGTCTAACTTCAGTTCTAGAGTTGTTTCCTACATAAATCCACTTAATTCTTGATGGAACTCGTCGAAATTCAATGAAGGCTTCTTTATCCTTCGCTACATGGTCTGTTGCTTCTGAGTTTGCAGTCCACAAAGGATTGGATTTAGTTAAAAATATAGAACTTGATAAATAAACAAAGTTCTTAAGAATACAAGAGATATTTACCTTCTTTGGCTCACGACAATCGCAAGCAAAATTTCCTTTCTTGCTATAGTTGTAGCACTTTACCCTTGACATCTTTTTCTCTTGAGGACGCTTTCATTTTTCATGTTGGTCAAACCTTGGTTTCTTCTCTGAAGAACCCATTCTCTTGCCTTTCCACTTTCTTTTGCGCTTAGAGCCCGAAGCCCCTTTTGAGTCAAAACCTGCATAGAAAATATCAATTACTTTCCTGTCTGCCAGGAGGCGATCGTCCTCTAACTCTAGATGGCGCTTTGCATCCTCAAAGGATTCAATGTTTTCATTGTGTGTCAGGTGCAACTTCATATGCCCCCAACTCTGAGGCAAGGAATGGATCACTGCTTGCACTTGCTGTTCATCAATTAGAATATGGCCAACATCCTGCAGCTCATTGATCATGTTTGACATTTTTCTGAAGTGTTGTTTCATGGACTAACCACTAGGCTTCTTGTACATGTCAAACCTGATAGTGAGTTATCTTAGCCTGGTTATAGAAGTATGACCAAACCTTGTTGCCGGTGCATCCCACATTTCTTTGGCATTTTCAAAATGCTTGAACTCTCACATGACATCATTTTCCATGCTACTCAGCAACGTGATGCGAGCACGCTAGTTCTTCTTTTTCCATGCAGCAAATGCATCCTTGTCTCTTTTATGTTGTGCAGTGGTTCCATCTTCTAGCTCTTTCATAACAAGGGTAAGAGCTTCAAGAGCCTCTTCCTCTTCCAGCACATATTGGATTTTCATATTCCAAAACTCATAATTATCACCGTTAAGCTTCTTTCCTTTGTTCAATTCAGTCACAATGTTCTTAGAAGCCATTTGTTCCAAACAAATCAGACGCACAAGCACGATTCATTAATGCCTATCATTTATGCATCTCTTTTACATAAAACTAATTACATTAATAAATAATTTCACATTGGGTTTCAAATTCAAAAGTTCACTAAGTTCCCAATCATCATCTGAAATCCCCACTAAAAATTATCATTAATATAATTATTTTTAGTAAAATTGAGTTCTCTTAAAAGTTACTAAAACCCTTTAAAACTCTCCACTATTCATTACACTCATAAGACAAAATTAAATAGAATTATGTCATAAACAATAATAATTAAATGTATTACAAAGATGTACACAAGATAGTAGGGAATGATTCAATCAATTCTTTAGGTAATTTCATCTTTCAACAGTAAAAGCTTTCCTAACCAAGATTCAAGGAAATCAAGAAATTACCAAATAAAGATTGAAGAACCAGAAATTATATATAGGAACTTATGTTTTCCTTTGTTATTCTGTTACTGACATACAGAATATCTCAAATACTTTGTTTTTATTTTATTTTTTAATTTTTAACGTCAATGGTCAATAAAGATCGGTTCGGATCAACTGGTCTGATCGGATCAGGCCAAAGTCAAATGGGTCCAAAGTGCACTGTCACTATCTGGCAAATGGTAACCAATTTTTTTATAGATATGATAATTATCAATAGCAATGAAATCATCTTTACAGGTAGTGGAAATACAAGTATGACCAAAAAGTCAAACGATCAATATTACTTATGTAATCAAAGTCATAGTACATATCCTTATTGCGCTTTTCTACCGTCAGAAATTTTGGTCCGAAATATATATATTTTTCCAGAAAAAGAATATAACCCATCTCACTGATAGAAATAATTAAAAAAATCAGAGGGTCTTTATTGTTGTTACTATTTCCTAGTAGAATACTTGTCAAATCTTTATCCAATTTCTTAATTGTTTTTACTATTGCTTAGCATTCTGTGTATCAGCATTACAATTGCAATAGAGGAGAGAACCAAGAATCGATGTCAGCATCTGCAGGTCTCAAACTCCAAATTCTTAATAGAAAAGAATCTATTGGGAATAGTTTATGCAGCCCACATAAAATAATACAGTAAACAGGAACAGGAACAGGAACAGAAAACATAATATTCGCATAATATCACATAATCATCCATAACATTAGTAAATCGAATAGATGATTAGGAATCAATAACACATTGGCTCTGATACCAATAAAGGATACTTATATCCTCTAAGATATAGAAATAGATTCTGATAATAACTTGCGGAAGACGTGTCCAAAATCCAATTGAATCACTGATCAGAAAGTATGTCACAATTATGGACATACCTTATTAATCACAGATTATAAGCCAATTTGCAATCCTGAGAATCAATGTCTGAGAAAATATGATAGAGGGAATATATTGTTCTCTGTACTATGTTTTCTTTATCTATAAGAACATACGTAAAATAGAAGACTCATATCCTCCTTTTATAATTGTTTGAAAAGGAATTGTCTGAGATAAAGGTCATATCCCTTTCTTTTCATTAACTTCTATTCATTATTTAAAGAAACATTATATCCTTTCTTTTAATTAACTTCTCTTCAACAGTTGTTTTCACTAGGGACATATCCCACCATTGGTGACCCATAATTCTATAAAAAACAAACAAGATTTTTTTTCATTTAAATACTTATTAAAAAAAAAGCTTATTTTTTAAATTAAGTTAAAACAAAAGGATAATGATATACCCGTGTCTGCGGTACCCCTAGCAAGTGTGGATTTTACTCAAAGGCAAAAAAAAAAAAATCATAGCTATCATTTGGTTGCTTCCTTACTTGATATATCTCCCTAACACAATTGCTTTACCCATACAAAAGGAAAGACAAAAAGAATTAATGCATTTGGTATTTACTTTATATCTCACCCTTCTCCATCACATATACATGGATGAATATGCAACACACAAGGAAAACCAATGGACGGAGATAATTTGTTCTAATAAAAAGAAGTAATAACTAAAAGTATAATAAACAAATTCTAAAATGTTAATGCGAAAATGATTCTGCTCATTTTCAAGAACAATACTAATATTAGCATAATGCAATGGCACCGTCAAGAAACTCAAACCCAACTAGATCATCATCAAGGACTTCCTTTCAATATCTGGCCTTTCTTGTCTTCGCTGCAATTTTCGTCTTCAAGGTTTGTTATTGCAAAAAAAAAAAAATGCAGTTATTTTCTGAAGATATATTGTTTATGTTCAGGGCAATTGTGCAGGTGGACGTTCTCATCTCTCAATCCATCTTTCGCCGCAATGTAGATACTGTTCCGGTGGTCCAAGTTTTTCACCCCACGTTTTATGACAAAAGCAGGTATTCCATGCCGACATATTCTAAATCTATTTCATCTACTTTCTTCCAAGTTCAGCTCAATAGATAATAGCTTATTTTCAATGGTTAAGTCGGTTATATTCTTTGCGAGGCAGAAAAGAAATTTGGTCGAAACGGATAGGTCATGGTTGAGGAATCTAACAAAGTCAAGGTATTTCAATTGTCAAGTCACATTTTGACAAAGAAAATGTCCTTAGTCCCATCTGACAAAGTTGAGTTTAGGAGGAACAAAGTCACCTGTTTGGATTGCAACAGCAAAAACTAGGCACAGGAAAAGTCACAGATATCGCTGTCCAAAATTTTTTCTCAGATCTTTAAAATTTTAACTCTTTTCTTGTGGTAAAGTTCACTCTGCTTCTTCTTTGAGAAGGGATTCCATTAGGCAGATTTTTTTTTTTGGTTTTTTGCTCAGAGATTATATAGCTAACGAAATCTGTCTGGAATTAGCTTGAAAACAAGTTTATCAAATGGAACATTCCATCAATACTTTGTCCTCACATGGGGTGAAACAAGGGGTAAGATGCTGGAAGGAGGTGAACTTTTAACCCTGTCTCTTGACAAGGCCTCTGGAGCAGGATTTGAATCAAAGAAGGAATATCTATTTGCCAAGATTGATATGCAGATCAAGCTTATCCCTGGGAATGCCGCAGGCACTGTCACTACCTATTATGTAAGCTTTTAAATGAAAATGAAAATCCTTTATTCATTCAAATGATGTATTAATTTCTGGGTTATGATCCAATCCTTGTGACTTGTTTCAGTTGTCTTCAGAAGGGTCGGCCCACGACGAAATAGACTTTGAATTTCTGGGTAATTCATCTGGTAATCCTTATACACTTCATACTAATGTCTTTAGCCAAGGGAGAGGAGAGAGGGAACAACAATTTTTCTTGTGGTTTGATCCTACTGAAGTTTTCCATACATATTCCATTCTTTGGAACCCAAAAAACATTGTGTAAGTCAATACGTTTTGAAGATTAATGAATTCTGCAGTCTGAATCAATATTCTCAGTTTAATGACATTTTTTTCTCTGTTTTCTATTTGAATTAGGCTTTCTGTAGATGGCAAACCTATCAGACAGTTCAAGAATATGGACTCAAAGGGGATACCATACCTTAAAGATCAACCAATGAGGATATATTCTAGTCTATGGAATGCAGATGACTGGGCAACACAAGGTGGCCGTGTCAAGACTGATTGGAGCCTAGCACCTTTTACAGCTTCATACAGAAATTTCAGTTCTCAGGCTTGTGTTTGGTCCTTTAGAACTAAAACATCATCTTGTGAAACAGAGGACCCCGGAGAAAATTCTTGGCTGACAGAAGAGTTGGACACTAAAGACAGGGAAAGCATGGAATTATTGCAGCAGAAATACATGACATACAATTACTGTGAAGACAAGATGAGATTTCCTCAGGGACTTGCCCCAGAATGCAATCTTAATCCTAATCCTAATCTTAATATTCCAGATGTTCCTAGGAAAGCTAGAAGAGGTAGACGAAGAGGGAGATCGAGGCGGGGGAGTAAGGGTTGATCTCAAGAAGCTACAGAAACACTACTATACTCTGAAGTACAAATTAAATTGTCTAAAGTCAGGCTATCCTTTCAACATGTATGTTAGAAATTCAGTATCTAGACATCTTGGTTAAGTTTCATTTTAGATTTTAGTCTTATTGTTTATAAAACAAATGAAAGGATGGCTTTGATTGATTTGAACAGAGGAGTGCTTGCATTTTAATTGCAGTTCTCTATTCTTAATTTGAATGAATGGACTTTCCCAGGTTGCCAATCAAGAACCAATTGTACTAAAGACCATTCCAAATCAATGCTTCTATTCCTTTTCCTTTCTTAATTTCCCTGGCACTGAGAATCATTTCTCTGATAGATTTTCTTATCAAAATAAACTTCAGATGTTTCCATGTACCGCCACCAAGAACTGATGCACTATTTCCAATGTGCTGTAGAACTCGAGCATTACAATTCTTGTGTGAATATAAGCCCCTCCCTAATGGGACTACAATTTTGTGCGTGGTTTTCAATTGAAAGAAGTTTGATTCCATTTCCAGGCCAATTGTTTTTTTCAATGCTTACCTCGGAAGATCATTCTAGTAAAATCAGAACCCATTATAGGATAATACTTTTTTATACAGTTTTTTTAACAAACAAATAAATCATTGGTCAACCAAAGGCACTGGTGGCCAATAGATATCGTTCATCTTTAGGGCCCTCCAATACCTCCCTTGGTTAGAAGCTAACGCCTTTTGGCTCTGGAATGTGCATCACCATCATTTTCACTTTCACTTACTCAAACCGTGTGAGAATTGAGAATTTGAATTTGACTTTTTTTTTTTTAATTTCCATAATGATGAGTATGATTGCTTAGAATACTAAATAATATCCACATGGTAGTCTTCAAAATTCAGCACATCAGATTTTGAGCCCACCACTTGTGTAGTGGATTTTACCCATGTTCCAGCTGTTCTTCATCTATTTTTCCTTGATTGTTCCGCTAAAACACTATAAATATCTATTCAATTCCCTGCCAAGAACATCCAAGGAAGTTTTCTATATGCAAACACAAAAGAAAAACCCAGTAAAAGAAATGGCTAGTCTTTCTTGGTTTTCTGCTAATGAAAGATCAGCAATGTGTATTATTCTTGCCTTGACTGCTTTGGAAGTTGTTATGGCCGGGGATTTCAATCAAGATTTTGATATCACATGGGGTGTTGGACGGGCTAAGGTGCTGAAAAATGGGAAACTTCTCACCCTTTCGCTTGACAAAGCTTCGGGTTCTGGGATGCAGTCCAAGAATGAGTACCTCTTTGGCAGCATTGATATGCAGCTCAAACTTGTCCCTGGAAATTCAGCCGGCACCGTTATTGCTTATTATGTAAGTTCATCTCCCGTGCATGCCAAAAATAGCCACTTTTTCTTTAAAAAAAATTAAAATTGGAATGAAATCTTGCGATGTTTCAACATTTTGAGAAATTAATGTTTGTGTCCTGTTGCAGTTATCATCACAAGGGTCAACCCATGATGAGATAGACTTTGAATTCTTGGGCAACCTAAGTGGCGATCCTTACATTGTACACACCAATGTGTACACTCAAGGCCAGGGTAATAGGGAGCAACAATTCTACCTATGGTTTGATCCCACCGCCAAGTCTCACACCTATTCCATTCTCTGGAACCCCAGAACAATCATGTAAGTTCCAATATAATTCATCATTGTAATTTAAATCATACAAATAAAAACTTTTTAAGTATACGAATTTTACCTCTTTCTACAAGTTTAAATTGAAATTTTAACCTAGTTATTTTTGTATCCCGTTGGTTTTAAAATGGCTTTATTATTATTATTATTATTATTATTTCTTTCATATTTGAATTCTGCAGATTCCGTGTTGATGGTACACCCATTAGAGTGTTCAGAAACAAGGAGTCTCAAGGCATTCCATACCCAAAGAACCAAGCCATGAGGGTCTACTCCAGTCTCTGGGATGCAGAGGACTGGGCTACGAGAGGTGGACTTGTTAAGACGGATTGGTCACAGGCTCCATTTACAGCTTCATTGAGAAACTTCGTGGCTAATGCATGCGTATGGAGCTCCGGGAAATCTTCTTGCGGTTCAAATTCTTCGATGCCATGGTTCTCGCAAGAGCTTGATAATAGTGGCCAAGAAAGACTCAAATGGGTGCAAAAGAACTTCATGGTGTATAATTATTGTGCGGATACAAAACGTTTCCCTCAGGGTCTTCCTCCAGAATGCACCTTTCCATAATAGGAATATCCCGTAATGTTCCAATTCTTGTGATCAGTCAAGTATTTGCCCAAGTTCATTTTTAATTTGTGAAAATCCAAGAGATGTAATAATATAATTTTGTACAAAATATCATTGACAAATAACAACGGAAAATTCTATATCCTTAACAAGTTAAATAAAATACTACTTTTGTACCGTCATTTTTCTTCTTCCTTAATAGTAAGTCTTTTTCCACAATCATCGCTCAATCTTTTCAATATTTTTCATGTTCTTTTTTATATATAAAATATTTTTATCTCTTTTATACTTATTGTTCTCTCCTCCAATAGAGATATTGGGAAAAAAAAAACTTTATGCCAAAGTTAACGGCCAAATGAATTTTTTTTTCGAAAAAAAATATAATAAATTTGATCAATTACTTTTAAGGTTTAATATATAAAATATAGACAAAATCTCTTATTTAATCCTATAATTTTAATCGTTTGGCCATGCAGATTCATATGTATTTTTTTTGCCATTGGGTATCCTCTAACTTTTTATGGACAAATCGTCTAGGCCCTTTTCACCGGAAAAGTACACTTTCGTTCATTTCCGTTGGAAATATTATTTTATTTTAAAATACCATTGGTATTTTATTGTTTATCAATATTTTTTAAAGCAAAATCCCCGATTTCATCTACAACATTATTTCTTGGCCTATCGAGTGGGGCTTGTCCTAGTGGCAAACCCATTGATATCTATTGCCAAAGGTCTCGGGTTTGAGCCCTGTTGGTAGTTAGGTCCAAATACTTTTATTTTTTTTCTTTCATTGGGACTTCTTTAACTTTTTACGGGCAACCTTCTAGGCCGTTTTCACCATAAATGTACATTCTCTATACACCCCCCCCCCTCCCTTTTTGCCTAAAAAAAATGATTTTATTTTGAAATATGAGAGGCATTTTCAGTGTTTTACTATTATTCAACATTTTCACATAAAAATAAAATTTCGTATTCTCAACCATTGCATCTTCTTCTCTTTTCTTGGTCTATTGTCTACAGATAAGAATTACTAACTAGAATTTCTGAAGTAAATGAAAGTAAAGATTTGCAAGAGGAACTTCAGAGCTAGCCTCCACCTACGAAGAGAATATATTCTCTTAAGGGAAGTTAGGAAGGGAAGGTTAAGTCGGGATGACAGACAATGCTGGCAGTAAATGCAGTTAAAGAATTTCTAATATAGTGATTATTGGCAACGCAGGTACTTATAGAAAGGGTATTATCTTAGACAAATTCACTGTAGGAATCTCTGATACAGACAACGTTAGAATCACAAGTTCAACGACTATAGATAAATCTGGATCTAAAAACTTTAAAATAGGAGGAAATTGGAAGTTGTGAAACAGTCTTGACTATTGAGAGTCTTTTCACTCTCTCTCTTTTCCCTCCATTTACTCTGAGTTTGAAATGACCAAAAACTCATTTGTAAACTACAAATTTGAATGACGATGTTAGAAATAGGTAGAAGATGAAACAATTGAGAATAAAGAAATTTATATTAAAAAAAAATATTAGTCAATAGTAAAATACTGAAAATGCCTTTAATATTTTAAAGTAAAATAATTTTTTTTTGGAAAAAAAAAGTGCAAATACTGTACTTTTTGGATGAAAAGGATCTTCATAAAAAGTTAAAGAAGTTCCAATGGCCCAAAAAAGAAGAAGAAAAGATTTGAACCTACATGATCAAGAAATAATTGTTGTAGGACTAAATAGGGAATTTTATCTTAAAAAAATGTTGATGAACTGTAAAATATAAAATATGCCCCTAAAATTTTAAAATAAAATAATTTTTAATCAAAAAATGTATGGAAAGTGCACAAAGTTAAAATTGATTTTATGGGTCCCTGATATTCTAAATGCTCCCGATAAAAGTTTATTTTTATTTTAATAATCATTTAAGTGAAAAAAATCTTGTTTATTTATCTTTTTGTAGAAAAAAACACAAATAAAAAGAAAGAGAGTTAAAATTTGATTTATTTTTTGAGTTACAAAAAGTATCTTATAGAAAAACCACCTTAACTCTCCAATTTTCATATTAACTTTTTAAAATTTTTTCCTCTTATTTTTCGGTTCCATTTTTCATTTTAATTTTTAACTTTTTATGCCTTCCATTTTTTATTTTTTCCCCCCTCCCTTTCGTTTCTTGCTTTCCTTCTTCTTTTCTTTCTTTCTTTAAGTTTTTTATACTTTACGGAGAATAAAAAAAATGTAAAAAATGCAAACAATTTTATAAATTTTTTAAAAAATCTTTTGAGATTAAATTCAACATTATATATATTTATATATTATTATTATTATTATTTATAATTCATCTTAAATTCATGATATTTGTCTAAGACTTTCTTATCTTTATTTTAAGCGACATTATTTGGGATCGAGAGTTCTCGAGCTCGAGATACAATAAAGATAAGTGGAAAATAATTGTTGATCCTTAGAGGGTGGGTATAGGGAGGGATCGGATGTAAAGAAAAAGTTCCTGATATTTTATAAAAAGGCCAATATTTGAAATCTAACAAAATTACAATAAAAACATAATTCAAAATAAAAATTAGAAAAAATACTCCATTGAGTCAAATTAGGTTCATTTGTTTTGGGTTTTTTTTTTTTTAAATTTTTTAAATATGCATTTATATTCGATTAAAAAGCACTTAGAGAGAAATTAAACATGTTTGTTTGGACTTAAAAAAAAAAAAAGGCTTAAACAGAAACATAAGTCAAAAAAACTACTTATATTTTAAACTAAAAAATTATCTTATTTTTTAAGCTTATTTATATCTCTCATTTTGGCTGCTTTTTCTTCACTTCCATTTATTTCATTTTATTTCCTTTTTATTTTCTCTTCAGTTTTTTCCTCTCTCTTTTCCTTTCTTGCTTTTCTTTTTTAGAGTTTTTTTTAGTTCTTTCCTTTTTATTTTTTCTTCAGTTTTTTTTTCTTTTTCTACAGTTTTTTTATTCTGTTGATTTTTAAAAAAAACCTTTTTCCCTCTCTTTTTATCCCTACGGTTTGTAGTTGTACTTTCTTCTCGTTCTTTTTTTCCCCCCTTTTTCTTTTAATATTCTTAACCCTCACCTCCACCCCACCCTATACTTCCCTCACCTTTCCAGTTTTCCTTCTATCCTTTTCTTTTATTTTTTTCACTCTTTAATATTTTAAAATTTTTTTTTGTTTTAACTTGTGTATATCTTTATATTTTACGAAAAATAGAAAGATGTCAAAAAATGCAAACAACTTATTAATTTTTTTTTAAAAAAAAATCTTTCAAGATTAAATTGAACACTATTATTATTATTATCCATCTTGAATTTATAATATATTTTATAAAATTTCAATATTTAAAATAGTAAAAATATATATTTTTAAAAATTTCTTTCTCATCCAAAAATGTTTTAAGTTTGAAAAACATTTATAAATTACTACATCTAAATACAAAACAAGTTAACTTAAGATTTATTTTTTAATATATATAAAAAGCTCTTTTTTAAAACCAAATAGACCAGGTGTCCATCAGAGAATCTTTCCACAAGGAAAATGTCTGGGTCCGTTTACACATATCTCAACGTTCCGTTAATTCAGAGAGTATTGATCAAATTCAAATTCAAAATCTATAATATATGCATTCGTCACCCACCCACTTTGATGTTCCTGAAGGAACACAATGTTTTCATAGGTTGGTAAGGATATATTATTTAAGATTATCCAAAAAAAAAAAATGCCAAGTAATAATATATCCATAAAAATTGAATTTAATGTGCAAATTTATTATGATCTAATGATGGATAATGCTCCTCAGACGAAAAATAAAACGAGACTTAATTATAAATATAATAATATTATTATTATCACTGGACAAAAAATTAAGAATCATAAGGCAATTATTATCAACATTTTAATTGGAAGTTTGGAACTTAGGATTAAACCTGCCATACTATATGTTTTATTCTTATACGCTTGATTGGGTCTCATTCCTTCTTTCTTTTTCAATGACAATTAATTAAGTAGGTTGTAGTTGTTACTTGTTACTAGTACAAGATGATGTCTTTCTGGATCAAACTTTCCTGGATTTCAGTTCACATGACATGATGTGTACTGTATTCATGCAGAGAAGATCATTTTCTTGTCACAATGCGTCCCAATTTCAACACTTTCGGTGTATGATTGACTCACTCACTCCACTCCATGAATTTCAAGAACAATTTCCCAATTCCAAGGCATTGTCCGTTTCCAGATTTTCTTCAGCAAATTGAAAATTTCACGTCCAACACCGAGCAGCAAAGCGAGAAGGCCACTGAACATGACACGTGCCCTGTTCTCTGACAACAAACACAGATGATGGTGTTCAAGTTCCGGGCTAAAGGGGATGAGTCGGCAGAAAGAAACAATTCTCAATGTCGAGGAACTCCCTCGTCTTTACTCTTTAAAATCGGCAATGGGGTAACAGTCTGCAGCTTTAGCCATTATCCATCAATGGCAGTACTCATCAGGTTTCAGAACAGTTTTTTTTAATAGATATATATTCCATCACTCAATCTTATCTTCATTTTCCCACAGCTGTTGGCAACTCCTGAGTTCAAATTCCAGATGGCGTTTTCTTGGCCCTTCTTGATCATGCTCCAGTTTCAGTATATATAATAGTAGTGAGTGGAATGTGGAACCATGGCTTCTGGGGTTCCATCTTAACAGTTTACACTTTTCTTCATTCCGGTACATTGCAGCACAAATGGCTTCAGTTTTCTGTCCAAATCTTCAATTGGGTCTGCTAAGGACTTTACTTGTTACATATTGTGTGGTAGTTTCTACTTCTGCTAGTAATTTCAACCAAGATTTTGACATAACTTGGGGGGATGGCCGGGGAAAGATACTCAACAATGGGGACCTTCTTACATTATCCTTGGACTCGACATCTGGCTCAGGTTTCCAGTCCAAGAAAGAGTATTTGTTTGGGACTATTGATATGCAACTCAAACTAGTCCCAGGAAACTCTGCCGGCACCGTCACTGCTTACTATGTATTACTCTGTCTTTTAGTTCATATCTCTGATGGATTCTAATTTTGATTTCTCATCAATCTGGACACATTTGATAACTTGACCATTTTCTGTGTACTTTTTTGCAGTTGTCATCACAGGGTCCAAATCATGATGAAATAGACTTTGAATTTCTTGGAAACCTTAGTGGTGAACCTTATATTGTCCACACCAATCTGTACACTCAGGGGAAAGGTGAAAGGGAACAGCAATTCTACTTGTGGTTTGATCCTACTGCTGACTTCCATACTTACTCAATGGAGTGGTTCCCATCCGGCATTGTGTAAGTGTACTATTTTTGAATCTTCCTCCGGCCCTCATTAGTAATATTACATATAACTTGTGATACGTACTCCTACATATTGCAGATTCTCTGTGGATAGAGTTCCGATTCGGGTGTTCAAGAACTTGGAATCCATGGGAGTTGCATTCCCCAAAAATCAGGCGATGAGACTTTATTCAAGCATTTGGAATGCAGATCAGTGGGCTACGAGAGGAGGCCTAGTGAAGACCGACTGGAGCCAAGCACCCTTTACTGCCTCCTACAGGAACTTTACTTCTCAAAGCCCAAACCAGAATCCATGGCTGTCAGTGAAGCTTGATCTGATAAGGGTAGAAAAGCTGAGATGGGTTCAACAGAATTACATGATCTACAATTACTGCACTGACACAAAGCGCTTCCCTCAGGGGTTTCCAACCGAGTGCAAAGAGAACATGATCTGAAAGCAACACTTTACCATGCCCATATCCTTAGTTCTTTTCCCCCTCATCTAATTTCTCCTTGGGTTTGTTGCATTGCTATTATTAGTATTATCATCATCGAAATTAACTAGAATATCCCTATGCTGGTTGCTTATATTACTGTAGATTTGTGGTTAAATTATTAGGGGGAAATCAGTGACACAAAATGTCTGTGCCGCTGGGGGATTCAATCAAAATTAAAGCCACAATTACTGTAAAGGAGCAGAAGAAGTTTCTTTTCTCTTCCCGTTTTTATTTTTTAATTTTTAATTTTTAATTTGATCAAATCTTTTAAAGTATATAAAAATAATTCTCCCTCAACTCTTAAATCGTAATGTCAATTTTTTAAAGCAAAATTTATATAAAAGGTTTAAAATAAAAAATAAAACATTTAATGTCAAATTTTTTTAAAGTAAAATGTATCTAAATTCATTTCTTAACTGTTCATTTAGGAGGGAGAACATTTAATTTTAGGGAGTAATGTCAAATTTTATTAATGCTAAGAGTGACGCGCACTCCGGATCCGTATATTTAGAGAGTTTCTAAGGTTTTCTTTTTTCTTTTTAATTAAAGAAAGGGGAGCTCCAAAATGAAGAGTTGAACAAAAATATGAATCAAAATATGTGATAGCAATTCTAATTAAAAAGACGTGATATTCTCAACTCAAGTTAAGTCTGCTCCAAAATTAATCTTCCTGTAGAAAGTGTGTCTTCACATTGATGGGTAAAATAGGTATGTCCCAAATAGATCCGAATAAGTTCAAGTATCGATTTGAATATCTAAGATTCAAATTATCGTTAAGGGGGGAAAGTAGGTACGTCTTGAATAGTTCGATCCAAATAAGTTCAAGTATTGACTTAAATAGCTAAGATTTGAATTACTGTTAGGGGAGGAAACTAGACAACGACCTTTTTTCCACCGATCTTCATTGAGCTTAGGAAAGATTTCATCGGATTGCGATTTTTGATCTGATAAGTTCCGATCCATCTCATGTATTTTCCATGTTACGATAGAATATCTATGACTTTTTATACACATTATAAGCCTTAAAATCACTCATCATGACCTTCTAAAGAAGTTCATTGAGACCTTTGAGGCTTACTAGAAGGTCGCAAAGTTGGTTTGTAGATCGTTAACGAGCTCGTAGCTCTTATACCAGAGATGAGCATGATGAGGGACTCAAAATTATGAAAACTCCATGATTGTAGGATCAATTGGAGGGATATATTCTCACAATTATCCTAAAATCCTACTTTCACGTAATTATGATTTACTCCGACAAGGTAAATTATTATTCGATATACATTATCGAATCACAGACAATTTTTAGACATTTGGATTGCATTCAATTTTAATTGGAATCGAATGCTGACTTAGGCATCGGAGTTATCCTCAAGGCAACAGTCCACTCCGATGATCTAATTTTTTCCTTCTAGTTGTGATTTCAGGTGCCATCACAATTCGGGGTGACTCAAAGATCATTCTCGAACTCCATCACTTCTGACACCATCCGTGGGAAGGATATTCTAGGCAAAGTATTTCTTCCATAGACACAAAGAAAATAAATATGAATTGTGATGGCCCAATCGCAACCAAAACGGGTGCAACCACATCGACCACTCGGAAGAACATAGTTAAGCACTGGGAAAGCAATGCCTGAAGATCCCCTCCCGAGGGAAGATAACAATAATGCGAGACTGATTTACCAGAAAAAACTATTGAGACCATCACGGTTAGGACCTTCCACCTGAGCATAGAAGGGGAGGATAGAGACATCCAAATCAGAATAACAACGACAATGTTCCTGGACCACAAAGATCTAGGAGAAGTTGAGTATCTACTCCTATCAACCTTTTTGAACTCATGGTGGTAGCCTTGGAAGGAATCTTTGGTAGAAGGGATTGTGTATCGATCGGGAGTAGTCCCATCGCATCTCAGAGGGAGATACAACAACTTTGAGACCAAAGGAATTGCACGTAACCAGATTCATCCTTGCCTTCAGAGACAAGGAACGACCTTCAACAAGGCCAAACTTCAAATGCTGAGGGTCAAGAAGTAGAGTTTGCGCAAGAAAAATCACAGGGGGAAAGGATCCAAGAAAGTCGAGAACTCCTTTTAGGGGAAGGATACCTCCTCAGTGAATCCTAATCGAAAGGACAGGCAAGGACGGTCAGGAGGAAACCTTGAATCCATCGAGGGGAGCGACTCTCCTAGAGAATCAGGAAAGAAATGGGGATCAGGAAATACAAAGTAATGTGGACTTATCAAAACTTTCACTATCTGTGCACAACATCAGACCTGCTCAAATGCCTCTGGGATTCAAGAAGCCATAGGTTTAGGCAAAATATGATGGCAAAGGGGAACCATTGCAGCATACAGATGAGTATGTTTCCTACATGGACGTTGACAAAGAAAGCACAATCGTGGTTCAAAAGTATTCCGGAAGCAAGCATTTCAAGACGGACGCAATTGAAGGAGCTGTTCTTGAAGAATTATCAGAGTAGCAAGAAGTATGAGAAAGATATTAATGTTCTCTTTAACATCAAACAAAAGATTGGTGAGAGCACCAGGAACTACTATAGTCGTTTTAATGACAAAGCAGTAGGAATTGAGCAGAAGAATGATGCAATCTACATTGCTGCCTTTAAATAGGGATTGCAAGGGGGGTTTGTAGCTCTCAGGCTAGTAGAAGAGTCAGTAAAGACTATCAAGGAGCTGCAAACACTTCCTGAAAAATTGATCAAAGCAGAAGAAATGACAATCCAGAATAGGATTCGTGGATTCACCTTAATCACTGAAAAAGAAACCAAAGGGCGACTTAAAAGCCTACAATCATCTAAGCGAGATAGGAAGGATTCTAATTCAAAGTGGAGACCTTCGGATAAGAAGAGGAAGATAGTTCCTGAATTATTGACAACCTCGTGGGTAGAAATCTTACTGGTCATGGAAAAGAAAGGTCTTTTGATGTGACCATACGTCATAACACGAACAAATTAAACATATCTACCAAAACTAATGCAACTAGGGCAAGTAGGGTCGAACCCACAAGGAATTGAATCTCAATTTAAATAAAACCATTTAATAAGTAACAAAAAGGGGGAATCGTTGAAAGAGTTTGTAAAAATAAAGTTAAACAAAGAATTAAAAAGCTAATTAAAAGGAGAGAATAAAGATGAGAAAGCTGTTAACAATAAACAATCCGTAGGTCGATTGCTATGGGGATAATCATTGATTAAACACAATTAAGTAGTTGGTTTTAGAATTTGTCTTAGCGCTCAAATTCCTATCCTTTAAATAGATCTATTTCTCGTAGTGAGAAATAAAATCCCTA
>JAOXNR010000013.1:3621858-3654719 GCA_028571225.1 Parsonsia alboflavescens
TTGTAAAATTTTGAGTGTTTTTCAACCAAATATTCCTACAAACAAAAATCAAGCACAGGGAAGTAAAATATATCTAAGATAACATAATTAAGTTAAGTTACATAAGAAAATGGCATAAAAAGATCATAAAACTTAGCATAATCATGTGCAAATCAAGTATGCAGCCTTTGTTAGTCAACCTTCACAGCTTCCTGCTCAATCTGTTCCACAACAAGTTTGGTAATAATATCAGGCATTGTAGTTGTTGTTTCTTACCGTTTTTTGAATTAACTTTGCCACATTCCCCTACAAAACTCGTGAGCGGATGTAATTGGCAATTTCTGAGCTTTCTTGATTGCGTCATTGAAGGACTCCACAAGATTGCTTGTTATTTGGTTGTATCGATTCTTCGGACAATAAGCACGGGACCAACCCGATCGCCCCACCTCAACATCAAACCACAGATGAACCCTAGGGTGTATATGTTGAATCTCCCCGAAGTGGTGGTTGCATTTGTGCTTATTATAGGCATATGCATCACTTTTGAAAATCACTGTAACATGAGAATCTCTGCACTTTATCTTTTAAGTTTTCCTTCAAACGTCGAAAACAAAAGGTATGTGGAACCTAGGGATACACTTTTCTCACTGCATGTAGTGTGCCTTTATGTCAATCAAATACGATTATCAAATCATTAGGAGATCCATGTGCAGTTCTAAGTCTTCTTAAGAACCATTCCTATGAATCATTGCCCTCATCTTCACCGAAAGCAAATGCAAGGGGCAACGTTTGTCGGTTTTCAGCCGCACAAATAGCTGTGTAAATTTTACCCTCGTGTGCACCTTTCAAGTGTATTGCATTTAGGATAATGACTGGTCTCATTTACTTGAAACCAAAGATCGAAGGACCAAGTACACAAAATGACCTCACAAAATGCTCGTCCGGAAATGCTATGCTGATCACTGAGTCGGGTATTGTATGCTCCAAGGGGTAGAAGTATGATGGAAGTTGTCTAAGTGAGTCATCTGAAGTTCCATAAGCGATGTCTTTTACACGCTGCAAAGATCTCCAGGGTTTGGTGTATCCTAGCTTCACACCATAATTCTCATGAATCACATTTTTGGGGGTGGGATTCGCACCGATGATTTTACTAGCATACAAACAACCAATTGCCGATACACTTACATCCCTATTTTGGCTTTGCCGTACAGTTTGAATGCAAGTGTGAGTCGGGACAAACTTATGAATCACCCATATCTGCCATCTAGCTCTACACTGTGCACGTATCATGAAGGTGCAATCTTTTTTATTCTTGCATCGCACCTCGAATCTTACCTTATCTGAACATACCACATGATAGGAAAATTGATTCTTGAGTGAATATTGACCAACTGTTGTCGTCAATTCATCCTTATTGTTAAAAATTGAATCCTTCCCTATCGAAACCACAGGTGAAATGGTTTCTTCTTCGGAATAATGCACATTTGCTTCATCACCCTAGTCCATGTCTATGGATTGAATAGAAAGGTTTGGTATAAATTGCTCAAAAGAAACCATGTATTTGACCTCATCGTTGAAGTTCACAGGGATATCACCACCAACACTGCAGATATATTCTTCTTCGTAATCATCATCATCACCATCAGCATCACTACGAATACTTCTAGATGGCTCAGATTTATCGTTTGCAAGTGGGAATGTCCCATTTGGATTCCTTTCATACTCATTAACAAATTCATCCATTGCATGATCACCACCACACTAAAGTAATCTTTCAATTTTGTTAACAACCACTATTTTAGGATCAACTTCCCCATCAAATACATGATTCTGTATATATCTTCAATTTCCAACAATTTAGTACTTCCATCGAATAATCTGGATGCAAATGAGAATTGTACCTCAAATTGGTTTAAATCAATCTTCATGCAATCTGTCATAGTTCTCCTAAAATCTTCATAACTGATGTCATTTGGTATGACTACCGGATGCGCCGTTCCACTTAGAGAACCATCGTGAAGAACAATTCTGATTAAAGCCATTTTTGTAAGAATCCAAAGAAAAATATATTCAGGAAAATGTACAAGCAATCCTAGAAAGAAAAGGGAAGAAATATCTTAATTAAAGAAGCAGAGAAAAAGGGTCTACATAGTTTTTTTTTAAAAAAAAAAAGACAAGAAAAAAATGCTTAGGTCGAGATGACCATATGGAAGGTCGATATGATTGCTTTGAAGGTTTAATTGACCTTTTGGATGGTCTATTGAACTTTTTTTTAAAAAAAATACTAAAGGTCAATTTCATTCTTTGAAGGTCGATATAATCTTTCAGAGGTTGAAATGATCAACCGAAAGGTCGGTTGAACCAAAAAAAATAATAATAATAAAATTGGGTTGAAGGTCAGTCGATACTCCCGAAGGTCAGTCGATACTTCAAACACTCAACACAAGCAACTCTCTTTCTTTCTTTCTTTCAATATACCAAACAAACAACACAAAACGATTGATCAACAAAACCCAGCGACATTTAGGAATCAAAACACAACTATCAAACACCATAATAGCAAAAAAGAAAAACATACTGAACTTAGTCGAACAACTCGAGCTTGATCTTGTGAAGAAAAAAATCAACTCCTCTTCCAAACTCAGACCTAACTGCTGATGGTTTTTTTTCTTCAACAGGGAGAATGGATTCGTTTCAAGTTCAATTATCAACAAGGAAACTTCATCAATGATGCAATAATTGTATGGTTTTCAATTCGGTTTTATAGTAGTTATAATGATAGTTGGGGTGTTTTGAATGTCGAAGGCAATATAGTAACTACAAAATAAAAGTGAATAAAGGTTAGTTATATATATATATATATATTTTAAGGGAAAATGTCAAAATGGATATAGAATGAAAAGTTAGTTTTTGAGTTGGATAAATTATGAAATATTATACAGATTTGGGTAATATTGAAATCTTTCTAGTCAAATTGAATAAATGCGAAAACACCCATAAATAATTGGCCACCACGCTAAGCGTGGAGATGTCCACCTAGTAATTAATTCTAAGCATTCAATAGTTAGTGAATATTTCACATTGATAAAAATCATCTGCTCGAAATGGTTTTACCCTAACTTATTATTATTATTATTATTTAGAACTATGTTTATTTTTTACATATATGTAAACTACAAATTCAACATATATTTTATGAAGATCTTAAATTACAAAAATATAACAGATAAAAACCTTTTGTTGTTATAGTAATCCGAGACGTAATGAAAATATAAAATATTGATCAAACAATAAATTTAGAATTTTAATTAATTTATTTGAATAGGACAATTAGAAATTTGAGAATTATTATGTTGAATTTAATTAATAAATATGATTTGAAAGAAAGAAAGAAAAAAAAAATCGAAGTACTTCGTTTAGAAGTTATAATTTTCAAACTCAACAATTTTTTGTTTAAAAGTTTTTTAATCTATAAAATAAAAACAAATCAATCCAATACTAAAACAAAAGGGAATAAAAAGAAAAAAATCGGAACAACAATTGAAAGCAAGCTTGTTCAAAACTGATTGGAAGTAATTAAAGTTAATCAAATCAAACCAAATTGATTGAAAAACGACCTCTAATAGATTATGATCGGTTTTAAAAATAAGTATTCTCGATGATCTGGTTCGATTATCAGTTATAAAAATTTTTTTATCGATTATAATTGAACCAAACTGATTAAATATAATAATATAAAAATTATAATATACATTATGTAATTATATTATATAAAAAATATTTTTAATAGAAAGTAAAATTTTAATCGATTATTAATGGATCTAAACTGCTATAATAAATATAAAATATTATTTAGTAAAAATAATATATTATATAAATATACTTTATATAAAATAATAAAAATAGAAAAAAAACCCGATTATTATAGAACCAAATCGTCCATATGAAGCAATTATAAATAGTTTAATTTGATTCAGTCATACATTAAAATTTATAATTAAAAAAATTTTATTACCGATTATAACGAGTTCGGTTACAAAATTTAGTGATCCCTAAGTGAAAGTTAAAAACACTGGACTAAAAAGAAAAAGAAAAATGGAGGGGAAAAAAATGTGGAGGTGGAATGGAAGCTCCATTTCATAGAGAGGATGTATTTCAACCAATGATATTAACGGGTAAGGATTCAGGCACTCACTCTCAAAGGTAGTCTTCTTCTTCTTCTTTGTGAGCTAAAGTGGGAAAGGGGGATAATGTTGATGATAACTGGGAGAGAAGTTTCTTGTCTATGCTTCACTTCTCATACTCCGCTCTCCAAATTTCACTTCACCCCATACCCCAGTTTTTCTTGTTTCATCAAGAAGAAGCTTCAGAGGAAGAACCCCATTTCAATATGCAGAGCTGCATTCACTGTCCCAAGAAAACCCATAAAAACTAGCTCCTCGTCATCTTCATCAAGGTACCAATTTTTAATTTTGCTCTTTCTTCCATTTATCATATTTTGACCTTTCAAGATTGATTTTTTCCCCTCACTAAAGGGCTCCCCTTCATCATTGTCGGTTCTTTATTAAAATTTCCGGTTGATTTATTGTTCACGAACTATATGCTTATCAGTGCTCTTTTTTATTTTTCCTTTTTTTTTTGTATTAATTACTTTATTTTTCTGAGTGAATCCTTTTCTTGTATGAATAGGTTCTCTTCGTGTTGGGTTGCTGTTATGTGTACATTTTTAGCATTATAAAACTCAGTGAGAAAAATGGCTTCTATTATCTTTTGTTTTTCTCATTTGATGTGTTATTTACTCTTCTAGAGTTTTTCAATAGCAATTGAATTGTTGTCATGTTTCTTTGTTGAATCTTCTTCATCTGGGATACCCATTTGATGTACTAATGTTAATTGATCATGTTGATTACTTGGTCTGGAATGCCAACACACTATTACTATGATTAGTTGTTAGCATAATAGTAGTATATCAAATTCTTTTTTGTGTGAATGCTGAGTGGCAATACTAGAGAGATGTTTGTGATGGTGTTGCATACTAACTTTAGAAAATTTAGTAGAACAAATTATGTATATGATTCAAAGATTGATACGGAACTCTCCAGAGTGAACTGTTGCACAATTGTATATTTAAAGAGTATTCTTCATCTAATTTGAATAGAATCATTGGTAAAAAGCTGTAACTTTGAGATATATATAAATGACTGTTGTTACTGTCATGGTTTAAGTTTTCTTCCTATATGTCTAATTTCCCTTTCCAGTTATGTCTTTGAATTTGTTCAAGTCTTAGGGTGTGTTTAGACATTGATTTAAAGTAGACAAATGCTTTATTTCTTTGGTGAAAAAAGAAAAATGCTTATTTGGATAACCATTGTTGTTTTATGGATTTTTTGAATGATTTGATACCCTACGTGTTAGATTAAACATATAGTTAAAGTATAGTTATTCAACTAAGAATATTTCAGAATGTATGTTAAATTTGTAATGTGTGATCCATGTGTTGGAACTGAATTCTTAGAAAAAAGTAGTTTTGTAAAGAAGATCAAAAAGAGGAAAAGTATTTGGGTAAAAATGCTTGCTAAATACAGCCTTAGTTTCTACCGTGGGCAATGGCAAGGCCATTGCTTATTACCATTGAATGCTCATGTCTTTCTATGAATTTCCTGATATGTTGATGTCATTTATTCTTTCCAAGTAAAATTAACTTAATCTTGTAGTGAGGCTTCAGTGTTTGATCCATTGGGAATCAATCCAGACGGGTTGTCGGAACTGAGTACTGCTTGGAACAATTTTCTGGATTTGTTTCATCATACTTTTGAGAGTTCTTCAGGCACAAGAAAGGAGAGAGCTTCATCGGCTAAAGGGGTTGCAGGTTTGTTTCATGAGTATCCGACATTCAATATTTTCCCTGTTGGAATAAAATATGTAGCTTTTGCCCATAATTAGTTTTTTTTTTTAATTGCCAGCTGCAATTGAGGATACTAGCATTGATTTTGGAGATTTCTTCAAAGGACCATTGCCTGGGAAATTTCTCACTCTTTTAGGATATTTGGCACTCTCACGTCTTGGAATATATGTACCTCTTGGTGGAGTAAACCGAGAAGCTTTTGTGGGTAATTTGGATCAGAACAGCTTTTTGGGCACCTTAGATTCATTTTCTGGAGGAGGTATTGGTCGAATTGGAATTGGATCCCTAGGAATTGTGCCATTTATCAATGCACAAATCGTGTTTCAGCTTCTCACTCAGATCTATCCCAAATTACAAGAACTCCAGAAAAGAGAAGGTGAAGCAGGAAGAAAGAAAGTTCTTCAGTATACTCGTTATGCCTCAGTTGGATTTGCCATAGTACAGGTGATGTACATTCCAAGGCCTGGCGTGTAGGGTAACTTCAATATGCATGTCTTTCTGCAAATTGCTCGAGTGAATTTATCTAATAACTGCCTGCATATCCTCCACCACATACATCTGTTTTTGATTTATCATCTGGTTCCTTTTCCTGCACAGTGTTTTACCGATCTTCTTTTTTCTTTTTAGTTTTTTAGTTTCTTTTTAAATTAATTGTTCTCATATACTTCTAATTTCTTTTGCAGGCAATTGGCCAGGTCCTAGTCCTGCGCCCTTATGCCAATGACTTCAGTACTCAATGGGTTCTTTCTTCTGTTGTATTATTAACTCTTGGTTCAGTATTTACAACTTACATTGGAGAAAAGATCACTGACCTAAAACTTGGAAATGGTACATCGCTTTTGATCTTCACAAATATTATCTCTTACCTTCCAGCATCATTTGGAAGGACAGTTGCTCAAGCATATCAAGATGGTAATTATGTGGGTCTTGTTGCCATCATTATTTCCTTCTTCCTATTAGTCCTTGGGATTGTGTATGTTCAGGTATATTCTTTCTTCTAGTAAAATTATTAGTTTGTTCTGACCAAGATTGAGTTAGCGAAGCAAAGATTTCTAATTTTGTGTTCTCACAAAAGGATTTCAGGAAGCAGAGAGAAAAATTCCACTTAATTATGCCTCCAGATTCACTAGCAGAGCTGGCGGACTTCAAAAATCTGCTTACTTGCCCTTCAAGGTTTGTGTCATTATATGCATGTGAATCTATTACCAATGTGATAATTGTGTTCATATGACAAAATGCACAGGATGTCTGTTGAAGCAAGTCTTTTGTGAAAACCTGGACCGACTACGGAGTTTTATTACGACATCCCCTTCCTCCTTTTCTCTATGAAACTATGCATGTTGCAATTCATGTTTTTGATATTTTTGTTTACACACATACACATTTACGTTATCTTCTTGATTCTATTGGTGTGCTAATCTATTAACCATTTGCTGATCCTAAACAGTAAATCAGATGATATCACAATTCTCTTGTTTCCTTCTCTAATGTCGTGATGCTACTGTTGTTTTGCAAATTGTTTTTTATTTACTATTTATCTTGACCCTTGGTTCCTGCAGTCTGATTATAGTTATATATTACTTTTTACTCAACATCAATTGAAATTAATGTACAGGTGAATAGCTCTGGAGTGATGCCAATCATCTTCTCTACCTCATCATTAGCTCTTCCTGGGACTCTTGCTCGTTTCACTGGATTAGGTGTGCTGAAGAAGGCGGCAGTTGCTTTAATTCCTGGGGGTAAGATAACAGTACCGGAAGTCAAATTCCTAACTGAGGTATCTTAGGCATTGAATTACAGACTTAAATTTTTTTATACTGTGTAATGCATTGTCTGTTTAATATTGATTTAAGAATTAGGATTTCAGTACATTTGGTGAATCAAAGCAAGGCGAGATTGAGGTTAGTTAGCAGTGTAGTTTATAGATGTACTCTTTTCTTTATCATTTTGGTGTCCATTCAGTTTCACATAGGCAGTGATGCAAATTGAGGGGAGAAGAGAAAACATAGAACAGTGATGGCTTATAAGTGGGTGAACAAATTGATTCTCTAGAAATATCAGCCTTTTGTAAGGTGTTGGTTACTGTGAAGGTGAATGCATAATTGATTTCTGAAATGCCAGAAAACATTCAAAAAGTACACAGGACAGGAAGGCTTAAAGCTTTCTTGACGTTAATCATAGGAAGCATTTGTTTTTGTGGATGAAATCACTGCATTATGGATTTGGTAAAAGAAAAGTAAATATCTATATTCAATTTGAAGGTCACTAACCAAATTTATTTCTTTCAGGTTCATTTTATCTCCCATCAAATGTTCTGTTGATTGCTTTCTTCAACTACTACTACACTTTCCTACAGTTGGATCCCGATGACGTCAGTGAACAGTTAAAACGACAAGGAGCTTCAATTCCACTTGTCAGACCTGGTAAAAGTACTGCAACGTTCATCAAGATGGTAATTCTTTATCTATTGAAATTTCTATTATTAGATGATTGTATTTTTTGTAATTCACTAACATGTAGTGATCTCCATTGTTTTACTACTTTAAGGGCTATAAAGTTCTTTATTCTGAAGCGGGATATAAAGAAACTTCAAGTGTCTGAATATGCTAATGAAACTTTGTCTGAGCAAGAGTATTTGGACTACTGCTTTGGTCTGTTCTTAACAATTGAATTATAGAAGGGCAAAAAAATGAGTAGAATTGTAAGAACATGATATTACATGATTTAACTAGACGATAACATTTTAAGGAAGAAGGTTTGACTCAGTTTTCTAAGTCTGGCATCCTCAAGTAATGGGTTATTTTTCCTCTTTCCCATCAAGATATTTTTCCTCTTTATTCCTTTATGCTTTCCCAATAAACTGGTAGATATTGGTTGTGACTTAATTATTTTCCATCATCACAATTTGTGACTAATTTTTGCATTTTCATTGGTATGCCAGGTTCTTAGCCGCATATCAGTTCTGGGCTCTGCCTTTTTGGCAATTTTGGCAGCTGGTCCTGCTGTAATTGAACAAACTACACACTTGACTGCTTTTCGGGGATTTGCAGGCACATCAGTTCTTATTCTTGTTGGTTGTGCAACAGATACAGCAAGAAAAGTTCAAGCAGAAATAATATCCCAGAAGTACAGGAATATAGAGATATATGACATTGACAAGTATTGATCTTAGAAAAGCAATCAAAACAGGATGAGAAGCTGCAGAAAAGTTTCATTACTGTAGAGGGTCCAATTATTTGCTTTTAGATCGCAGCACAGAATAGATATGCCCCTTTGTTTATACCAGAAACTACTTTCTTGTACACAGATTGATTATCACTAGAGTAAATTGGAATTGTTGAACTGCTGTCCCAGATTTTTTTTACAGGTCCGTGGCTTATTGCAGATGAAGAAAAGCAAAACATGTGCACTTTGAACGTTGTGAAGTTTCTTTTATATGGTTTTCTTTCACTGAGGCATTCGGATACAAAAGTAGAGATCAGAATTATCAGAAGGAAAATATGCATTTGCAGAATCCTTTTTCATACACACCCCCATCTTCCCCTGCTAAATTTCATGATGTGTCAATAAATAAACTGCTGTGATCTGATCTTTGAGTAAACCTACTACAGGTAAATTTGAAAGATCCCCATGTTCTTATTTGGCATATATAATACACAAGATGAGAGATTAACTTTTCTTGCCGCATGCAAGCAGAGGGAAGGCAGCAATAACCATCCGGGCATTTGCATCAGAAATCTCTCCATGAATACCTTCATTTTACCCCATTTATGATTTATGGAGTAATGAAGCAAATGAAACATCAAGGAGCAGCACTACAATGTCCTTGTACAACGTTGCACTGGACATCAATCAGGAGGGTTTGTTCTGCATCTAAAACTTAGTTACCCTTCAGCCTTCGAATTAGTTACTGGTACGCATAACCATTGTGAGACTAGTCATCGGGTTCAGCTGAAAAGTCAGGCTCTTCAGGTTTCTGCAACTTAGATAAACCTACACCTTTAAGCTTTTGAGCTCCTCTCCTCGTGTTTGCAGCAAATCTTGAAGCCAGTATAGTTACCCCAAGGTTTGATTTTGCTTGAGAGGCGTTTGAACTACCAGCAGAATTATCTAGTTCGTCTTCCTGATCAGTCTCGTCTGCAACTGTCTCATCTAAAGCAAAAGACTCCATTGCCATGAGATCTTTAGCCATCCTTCTCCTCTTGTAGCGTCTCCAAGCTGCCTGTATAAAGCATGCAGCCCATGTTCTCCAGTGGTGAGAATAGAACCGGAATGTATGCTGCAACTTCTTGCTGTGAAGTCGTCTAAATTGATTGGCAACAAACTTGAGATCTTCAGCTCTCAAGGCAAAAGCTTCCACTTCAACGACTGCCCTTACAGTCCTAGTTGAAGAAGGCAAGTTCGTGGTTGACTTGGGAAGCAAAGCCCAGGCAAGTAGTTCCTCCCCACAAAAGTCTCCAGGTCTCAACATAATGGAGTTAAAAAACCCTGTCCGGCCACCATTTGTAGTTGAGCTCTCAAGTCTACCTCTGATAATGAAGAGCATCTCTGTCACAGGGTCACCTTCACGTACAATGTAAGTGCCCTCAGTGCTCAAGGAGGAGATGAGACGCTCACATATTGCATCAAGTAGTTGATCATCCATTTGTGAAAAAAATGGAACCTGGAAGGTCAAAGAAACAAGTAGCAGCATTTTGCATATGAATTATATGTAACGGCATTAAGCAGAATTTGTAAGGCAAGAACATAAATTTGAAAACCATGCAAAGTCTACTTGGGGCATGTCATATGGGAACTTCTGTGGTGAGCCTAGTCTTCATGGACCATGGTATTAAGAGGTTGAAACACATGCATTTCAACTTATTCCAAAAAAAAAAAAAAAGAAGAGATTTTTTGTTTTTTGAAAAACATGAGGTCCTTGAAGATTGATTCCACGTAAAAGTGTCCCATTTTATACTCACATATAATATAATACATACAGATTACTGCATGTTCCCCGAAATTAAAATGACCTCACCTAATGAAATGATTTGCCAATGTGCCTTTTTAGTGGATAGTCAAAATAATAGCAATCTAAAGGAATATTTAGCAAATCATTCATGGAGCAAATTTTAAACTCAAGGAAATGAAAGTAGATGCAGATAATGAAAAACCATCACGAGATCAATCTGATTTTCCTTCAACTTATCCTTCACTTGAAGGCATCAGCTCAGTAAACATCAATGCATATCATCTGTTAACAAAGACAGCACTTTCTTAAAACCATCAACATTTTCAAGATACCATACCCGTCGAACAAGGTCCAAGCAGAGGTGATGCTGGATATCCCTACGAAGATCTACGGGTAAGCCACGAAGAATAGTGTCTTCATCTACTCCGCGAGTAGCTACCCACTTGTATTGGACAAAACGTCGAACACGACGTCTGAGATCTTCAGGAAGCTGGCGATGTTGCATCCATTCTTCAGTGTCTCTTCGCTTAAGCCTCCATTCTTCTAGTCGTATTGTCAATGATTGCAGGTATGTCTACATGTAGAAAGAAGCAATTATTACCATCTCACTCCAGTCAGAAACACCAAAACCACAAGAACAGGATTAGAACTGACTCTTAATAATTTTGTTAATTGGCAAGACATCTATTCCATCTCCGCTTTGTGGCAATCCAAAAAAGAGAAGGGAAGAAAGATATAAATGATCACCAAACAAACAACTTTAAAAAGTGCTTAATTCTCCTGACAATCACACAGCTATATGATTTTCAAGTTTAATATGCAAAATTTATATGCATTGCTGAGTACACTATATTGCAGAATATACGCATTGCAGATGGTTTAGGTGTTCCATTTCTAGTCTGGAGAAGAATTGTTGGAAAAGAAAAAAACTCCAGTGGGGTTGCTTTTGGTATACTTACTATGGATCATACCACGGTAAATGGAAATCGTTCCTTCAAAAGAATAATCAATTTAATGATTTCCAACAACAGTATTTCAATTCAATGGAACGTAACCTCAAGCTAAAATAGGGAAATTAATGGGATCTGTTTCATGCTTATTGTATATCTGGCACAGAGAAGTAATGTGGAATGCAAAATTATGAGCTACAACAAATCAACAAAAGTACTGAAGTTGTTATTCAATTTCCTCCATATAGATACAGAAGTCAATTTGCATTTGTTAATAATAAATCCATAATGTGCATTAACAGAAATTTTTCATGATTTCTTTCTAAATGACTTCCCTCTTTTTTCTTCTCTGGCTTATAATAAGCATAGTATTGTTGGAAAAGGAAAAGAGGTTTTAAATTTTTTAATATCATGGTAACACATTTGATAAAGATGAATCTAAAGAGTGAAATAACTGCAAGGAAATCACACTAATCCATCTCATATGCAAAGCTATAATGTTATGTCCTGAAAAAACATGTTCAAGATCTTGACAGCCAGATTTAACAAAGCAATTGGAGTCTCTAGCCATCATGTCAATTCCAGACAAGGAGTTGTTGATTCTAATAACCATCTTGTATTCAGACAATAAAAGGCAAGCATTAGCACATAACAAGACTTTATTTAATCCAAGCAGACTGTAGACATGAAAAGTCACTGGAACAACTAACTTTTTTGCAGGCAGAACAAGTATGAAACAGAGGTTTAATAAATGTAAAAAATTGTTGAATGCACACAATGTGTAGCTATTCATTTTCAAACTAAAGGCTGAAAATGCATTGGCAAGGCATTTTCAATACCTGCATATTCCCGATGAGATGGGCAAATAAAACAAGACCCACAATGGCAATCAGTATAGCAAAGGCAGTCTCCCCAATAAATGTACTTGTTGACAAGTTCTGCCCATAAGAACTGAAAAAAAGCAAGAGAACAAAAGCTAGTCATTAAAAGAAGTTCGCTGACATAGAAACTCTTAGATCCAGTGCAATAAGCAGAATCGAATGTCAACATTAAATGTATTATTTCATGCAATATAGAAGATTAGAAGCAGCAGGCTGACATCCTCTAGAAACATTTCAAATTCATTACCCGCCCCCAGCAGCAAGCAATGGAAATTATGGACCAGGAAAAACAGAGAAACAGAGTTGACTTGAGGATTATGTTGACCAACATCAATTTCTACATGCACTTTCGTGCAAATAATATTTCATCACCAAAAGATAAGTTTGCTCTGATCCTGTTTCACTGTTTAACTTTTGATCAACATTTATAGAGAAGACCGCCAGTATCATAGGTTTTAAATGAAGAAGGCAGATATACTCACTCCATATATGCATACAACAAAAGTTTGCTATTAACAGTTGGAACAATGATATATCTACTCAATGTAGCAAAGTACAGGAAAAAATGCATTAGTATTTCATCTAATTCATTCTAATCTCTAGCATGGAAAGCAACTAGTTCCTTGAGAGATCCTTGATGCAACAAGATGATAATTTTTCCTTTAAAGGATTGAAAAACCATCTAATGTTTCTTTTCTTTCAGCCAAGGATTTGAAGAGGTGAAAAAATATATTTATTCTAATCAGTTGAAGATTCTCTTCATAAACTTAAGCCAATTATTACACAGCCATATTCAGATATGGTATCCTGTATCCAACAGAATTTTGCCTAAACATTATAAATATTGGTAATAAGTTATCAAAAGGGGAAACTAAATCAGTCAAAAAGCAATCCTAGAATCTTTAAAGCGCTAGAAATTGGATATTGGGTCTGTAATATGGGGTCTCCAATCCTCTATCCTTTTAATTCAGAAATTTAATCTGCACCTCACCCAAACATCCGTGCATATGAGAATATATCCACATCACTCCACTAGACCCTCCACTCCCAAAAACATTCATACTTTAACTAGCCTCCAAAAAGAATGGAGCCACATTTCAAGGAATAAAAGTGGACAAGTCTTGGAGAAATGTTAGAGATTTGGGCAAATAGCACCATTGAGAAAAAATTTTGGAGAATGAAAAGTAAGCTACAATGGGTCATTTACAAGAAGTCAGTAATTAGAGTATTGACTGCTCTAGTTAATCCAGTACCAAATACCCAATTAAGTAGATAAAAGCAGTTCATGAGACTGGACAACTAATTTATGAATGTAATATATGAAACTTGGATATTCAGACTTCAGAGATGGCATACCTTAATTGCTGTAAGCCCCACCACAAACTATAGAAGTACTTCTCTACAAAATTTGAGGAGACAACATTTTTGGTGACTGCATTTTCAAATATGCCATACTTGAAGGCCGTATCTCCATTTGGATCACAACCATTAAACACATTGGTGCTATTTGCCCAAATCTTACGGGCATTATGATCAGAATCCTCACAATCCAAATACCGAAGCAAGCAATTGAATGGACTCTTTTCTTTTTTGCAAACTGATTTCCAGCAAGAAGTGTATCGATCAACTGACAATACATACCATGCTGCCCCTATCACCTAAAAATACAAGTATTTGGCGTTAGTTGAGTCCGGAATACTCAAACTCTCAGAAAAGACAATGAAAGGAAGTCTCCAATAAACAAAGAAAAGAAAGTTCAGTGTTTATCGGCTGAGAATCAAATATGAAGTCCAACTATTGACAAGGATACCAAATGGTCAAGCCAAGGACCACTACCTAGTAAATAGCATGCCACTATTTTGTGTTCGAACAAACCAAGTTATTTAGATTTCAAACATAAGAAAATTAAACTAAATTACATATAGCACAACGAAGCAATCAGATCTAGATTGTAACATTTGCAATCCCTTTTGGAAAAAGTAAAATAAGTTGAGCAAGGGCACTATAAAAAATCAAAATTGCCCTTTTCCATGACATGTTATGAATCTAGATTGACGAGTGACCTAGAGAAGCATCTTATATCATTTATTTACTTTCTAATGAAAGGTTAGGTAAAATTGATATTTAGAAACTTATCTATGGAAAATATCTACAGTCATGAATTGAACTAGAAAAGGCACGCATTCCCAAATGATGGATAAATATATTAGATTCGTGAAAAACTTATGCATTTTGTTTCGAACTACTCCAACATAGACAACATTTTAATATTGTTCAAAAAGCCTCAAAATTTGAGCTGGCAATTATACAATTGGATCTGAAAAAAGCTACTCCTTATAAAGAAACAATCTATCATTTTTGAAAGTACGTACAATGCAAACTCTTTTATACACATGGCACAGGCAGATATGAACGGAAAGTTATTACGTTGAATTGAAAGAACTGTCCTTTGTATCGAAAAAAATGTTTCATAATTGAGTGTACATTGCTAATCATCTTATACATGTGGCACAGAACTAAAATCATCTTACTTGAACAAGTGTGGGTCTGTGTGTGAACTGAAATTATAAGCTGTCAGGAAATACATGCAAGAAATGAGACACTTACATGACTAGCCAGCATGTAGAGTAGCAAATTGTAAGCAGCACCAGCCCAAGCAGTTTTTGTGACTAATCCAGTTGCTTTAATAATTTGTGAACTTAAGGGAAATATAAGATACAACCGAGGAACATACTGGATTAAGACAATCAGTGCAAGGGCGTTGTTAGTATGATTTGCAAGCTGATTCCTTGTTGCTGGTATGATAAACCAGATAACAATCTGCAATAAAATTGTGAATCGTCAATTCAATCCAATTTTTTTGAACAGTTGGAAAAAGAAAATTGAGGACATAATCATGCCAGAGCCAAAAATAAAAACCAAATTTGCTGTAGAAAAGATAAAAATATAAAAATAAAAACCAAACACTCCATCCATTCCTAAATATAAGTCATTAACCACATTTTCTGTCCAAAAATATAAGTCATTTTGCTATAATCAATATACAATTATGATCTTTTACTAATCTTACCGCCCAAGTAATATTTTCTCTCATTCATTATGAAGAAAAAGAATTGTTTATTATTAATGGGTGAACCAAATAAGTTTTAAGGGAATTTTATGTATAGTATAGTAGTATTCAAGTTTTCATAATATAAGCAAAAGACTTATATTTTTTGGATGGAGGAAGCACCATTTTCCTAGAAAAAACAATGGATAAGAAGTAAACTACTACCCAGGATAACACTGATTCTCTCTGAACATTCCCATGACCCACATATTCCAGAAGGGGAAAAAACAACTCTTCTACTTCACATGACACAGAGGATGAGTTAGATCACTTCTTATTCTTATTAGAATTTGCAGTTATTGAACTTGCTAAAAGTAAGATACTTCCTTAAATTTAACTAGTGTTCATTTTCCCCCTAGCATATGTACCCTTCGTAATATAGCTTGTTTTCTTGGAAACTATGTGACATCTCTCTTCCTCTTCTTATCTCTACTTTAAATTTTAGTTAGTTTATTTCTACTTTTAATCTTAATGTGGATTGATAGATAATTAATAGGTAGATGATATAGGTACTCAACCCTTCTGCCTTCCGTAGGGACCAACCTTGAAATTTTACTGTATACCACACTCGTAGAATATGTGCACTTTCCTTTTATGAAGGATAATTATCATTGTAATTTATAGAACTACATTGCATCACATCCATTTTATCACATTTTTTTCACACCTACCACACACAACACCTTAAACAAAACAATAACAAAATATCTAACATGGGATGGGAATAGACACATTAGACAGCAATACGAAATAAACACAACAACAAACATTTAAGGACAAAACATTGAGAAATCTTCCACAAGTCTCTTTGCTTAAAAAATCACTTTGGCAATAGTCAAATGCTAATTAACTAGTTTCCTTGCATACTGTCATTTTGGACCTTCCCCTGTTTTCCTCTATTGATTCAATAGGCATTTTAAGTTTGAGAATGCAGGGCAACATCCATTATATTTAGAAACCAACAGAACAACTCCCATTAGCTTGTATCTTAACTAATGAATTGAATAGTTGGTGACTATCATCCCTATCTTTCAGACACATAATGCCAGCTTAAACTCTACTGGTCACTAGGATGCAAACATAGTTTCAGTGTTCTCGAAGGAAACTTGTCACTCCCAAAGGAAGATGTTATGGTATGATTTAACATATCAAATGCTTCCCTTCATTCCAGTTCCAAACCGTTTATGCAATTGCAACAGAAAATTATCGGAGTAGATTAAGCCTAGGTCAATTCTATTTATTAATCTTCCAGGGCCCTTTAGAAGTTCATCTTTGTATTAATATTTGAAAGCTGTTGGCCATTCATCTTCAGCATCTTCCTTATGCTGCAAAAACTCATTTGCAATCATTTCTAAATATTCTTTATCAGTAACAACTTTCTCTACAGCCTTCAAAATATCAAATATAGTTCAGCTGTCCTTCAATTCTCCAATATTTGTGTTCTAATTTGAGTTGCAATTACAATCCTGCATAAAGCAACTGGTTCATTTGCAAGTTTTCCATATCCATTTTTCGAACAAGGCTTATTACATTATGTCCTAAATACATAAGGAAAATAATCCACCACAACCTGAATTTTTCTAGAATGCAACTTTTCCCCTAAACCTTTAAAACGTTCAAATCTTACCCCCAAACTTTCAGAACATACCCTTCCATTCATTAAGTCCGTTAAGGCACTAATGATAGTACCAGATCCGAAAGCATCTTTATCCTTTAACGAGTTAAAAAAGGAAAGAAAAAAAGGCAACTGATCCGCTGTTACTGTCAACTTTTCCAAAATCTAGTTTTAAATTCAGATCTTAACCTCAAACATCCAAAATCTACCTCCATTAAGTTTTTTAGGCCGATAAAGGAAGAACCAATTTTAGGGTATTATTGTTCTTTTAACAATTACGAAACAAAAGAATAAAAAAAGAGAAGACAAAGTTAATTGTTAACGACCTTTTTTCTGTGGATCAAGACCAAAAAGGCGATCCTTCAACCTTTTAAACTAGTGGGATATAGATTTGCAAAGATAGATGGATCTGAAACTTCATCTTCTCCTTTTTGGCTTTTTTATTTCTTTAACGTTTAAACGGACAAAAATTGCTTCGGATTTAGTACTTTCACTAGTGTCCTAACAGAATTAATTACATTTTAAAAACTTATGGGCAAGATCTGAATATTTTAAAGTTCAAGGTCAAAGTTAAATTTTGGAAAATTTTAGGGTTACGGTAGATCATTACCTTTAGGTTTTCCATTTCTTTGCTTTTTAAATGACAAAAATGCCACTAGAGTTGGTACTTCCATTAGTTCCCCAAGGGACTTATGGATGGAAGGGTGTGTTTTGTATGTTTTGAAAGTTTGATGGAAAGATATAAACATTTTAAAGTTCGAGGGCAAAAACTTGACTTTAAAAATGTTCAGGGTCATGACATATTATTGTAAAGGCCAATCAATTATGCCCACCAAGACTGTTAAAATCTTGAGTTAACTAGTAAACTCTTCCGAGTTTATGAGTATACTACATGTAACCGTGTCAAATCGCTTCAAAATCGGAAGAGTAAGCTAAAATCGTTCGATATACAAGTTGACTCGGTAAACTCAGTAAAATCGATCGATTCTATCAAGTTCACCGAGTCTAGAAAAATCCCCAATTTTTTAGTTAAATAACTCTAGCCCATTAAATTTATGTGGTAATTGACCCATTTCTATTCTAAAATTCGACCAAACAAGCTATTCTACAATTATTTTCATTCCACCAATAATCGCTTCACCCAAGCCTTTACCTCTCTTCTCCAAATCTCATATTTATTCTTCTACTTCTAAGTCAAAACTTTAAATCCCATGTCCTCAGCTCTTTCTTCCAAACTTCAAACAAAGAAATCCATCAAGAAGAACCAATCTTTGAAATAAAATGAACCAAGGTACTTGGTGGTGAAAGCGGAGCTACAAAAACTAGAACTTTGAACTTTGATAGTTTGATATGTTTGTTATATAATTATTAATGTATTTTTTTGTTTTATAGTATATTAATTATTTAATATATATATATATATATATAAAATATAAATTTTGGGACACATAAACTCTACGAGTCTATGTGTCGAGTTTGTAGGGCCTCGAACAAGTTTACGTAAACTCTCGAGTTCAAAAACCTATCCACGGTTTCCATCCATTAGTTTTGAGACCAAAAGTGATTTTAAGAGAGCAGCTTGAAGCAATGTCCAATAATTGATATAAATTGAATGTGAATCAATTCATATATAATGTGCCCTACTCATTTTCATAGAGGAACGGGCAGCAATACCACCAGAACTGAAAAATGGTGGCCTTCATGCCACAACAAAAGAGGTGAATAGAATTTTGGTAAGGCTTTTGACTGCATTAATTACTCAATGTTGCTAACTTCAGGTTTCTTTTTGACAGGAAATTAAATTTACAGGGTTATCGAAATAACAAGAATTGAAGCATCCCTGAAGAAAACATGAAAGCATGAAAATTCCAAAGGAAATTGATACAGAGGTGCCATGTCAAGGAAGACAACTGTGATTCCGTTAACGCTTCAAAGAAATATGGCTAATTCTAGAGCTTCTGTCTAATTTTCTCTATCAGAAAGGCATAAAGGTGAACCTGTAAATTGGATATTCCATGACAATAGGCATATTGATGATTCAATCATACAATTGCATTATAGCATCAAGAGTAGGTTACTCAATTAAACATACATTCAGGGCACATCCCACAACTATAGATAGGGGAAAACAAATTTATTCAGAAAATTCCACATAATTTACTGATGATATTTGTCAATCGAAGGCTGAGTATGTCATAACTGAACATTTTAAAGCCAAAAACCAAGGGCTTGAAACTTCTCAACTAGCCAAACAAAGGAGCAACAACACGAAAATTTCACAAGAACAAAAGTTGTTCCAAAAGAATGCTGGCTATTCCTATTCAGCAGGTAAATTCATTGTTGGGTTCTTCAAGAACTGGAGCAATCATTATGCAAGAAGCCACTATAAAATAATACAGCTGACCAGTTGGATTTCAGGTTACCACGTAAATTATTTCTCGCATTTCCACCAAAATAAAGCAAGGCTAAGCTTAGAAACACCTCATCCCAGTGTTGACAAGGGCAATAGGCACCAAGGTGCTTAGGACCCTCATATAGCCTAGGTGGAAAAGCACAAAAAAAGTGCTTGCCCAAATGAAGCAATGCCCACGTGTGTGTGTGTGCATATATATATATATATATATTATACTTCTACATATTGTACAATAAGCTTAAGACATTCATAAGATGGATGGATGGATGTGACAAATAGATATCTGAAAATTTTGAATAATCATGTTCTTTTACCCTACCCAAAGTTTGGTGATAACAAACTTTTGAAATACTTAAATATTCCACAGAGAAAGCGGGAAATGCTAGCAGGAAGCACCTTTAAAATCACTTTGAGAGTTTTTGTTTTCATCTATTTTCAAGGGTATTACTTTAGAGTTTTAATAACATATTATTTCGCCTTTGTCTAAATTGTCTCTGCTATTTTCAAGGCATTAGTAAGATTTAGTCTTTGAATGAGCATTTTCACTTTTCAAGAGAAAAATAGAAGCTGAAGGAACAAATTTAACTCGGGCAAAAAAAAGCACAGTACAAAGCCACAAAAAAGTGAACGCTCTACTAAATAAGCCTCACCATGTAGGTTCTGAGGTGCTTTTCTCAGGAAAAAGAAAATGCTGCACCTAGACAACTAGGTATGCACCTTTACATCATTAATTCATCCACAAAATCCAGAACAAGAGCCTGCATACTCAAGGAAATAGTAATACAAATATTTATCACCAGCAAGAGCCTCAAATATTCAGATGCCTCAAATAAGCTGCCATTGGCAATGCCATAAATTTGTAACAAGAGATTGAAGTTCACATAGGAGAAATAGGAATATAGTTCATGATTTCAAGAGAGGACATTTTCCACACTATTTTTGTATGCATATCCTCATTTCCACAAGTAATAAAACTCAATCCGTCAGGGTCACATGAAAATTATACATTTACTAATTACAAGTATCTAGAAAGGACTAATAATAGAAAATTGTTCATGTTACAGGAAGTACCTGGGGGAGAGGTAGTGTTGCAACCAGATCAATGAAAAAGTCAGATCTCAGATATCTTTTTGCAATCTTCTTGGGATCCATCACAAGCTCACCCCTACCAAATACCCTTGAACTCGGTGCAACATAAGCAGTCCTAAACTTAATTACCACATGCAATAAATAAAATAGATCGGCAATAGTGCGGAAAAGGGTTACTATAATCCGCAACTTCAAGTCCGTCTTCACACACCATGCATCCTTATTACCCCCTATACCAGGCAAGAAAAAATAGAGTGGGTCGACAAACAATGCCACCAAGCAAGAAACAATGAAAATCCTATTCCAATTTAGCACAATATCACTGCCCGGATCAAGTATTCGCTTTTGCCAAGGTTCATGATCCTCTGGAAACACCTTGGACCTCCCAGATTTAAGGCCTTCTGTAATTTTAATTTTACCACTGTTATTCAGAAAATGTGATGAAAATTTGTAACCAGAAGATGAGTCCTCTATTTTTGAAGCATGAGTTCTTCTTCCCCAAAACACATTCTTTTGTTGTTTCACATCAGAATAGAACCTAAAGCCAACAACAAATCAGAGTAAAAGATTAGCAAATTCCTCCTCCTAATTGTTCCAAATTCCAAGATAAACATAGCTAGAGAAAGAAAGCTCAACATGAACACTTCTAATCTCTGATACAGCCTTGACGTGCAGCAACTGAAGAGGGAAAAATCCTCAAAGAAGAAAAGTAAAACTATGGGTTTCTTTATCTTTAAATAATTTGTGTCCAGAACGAGAAATGCGCCTAACCAAGTTAACAGAATCCAACTTTTTCATAGTTCAACATTAGCAAAATCCAATCTTTAGATTCTTAGAGGGAAAATAACGATCATTCTTCTCCCAAATTACAGTACACAGCCATCCTTCTTCTGTGTTTCGCCCGAATTAACAAGAAAAGAACAAGAACACAAGAAAAACAATAAATTAAACACACCTTACAAGCTTTGCTTTCTTTAGTTCCATCCCACTATGTTTGGTATGGAACCCAAATCCTCTCTCCTCCAGAGCTGGATGAACAGAAAACCCAGCCTCCTCTCCTGATGATTGCTTCAAACGAAGACTTTTTCGGAGTCAAGAAAGGAAACCAGAGGAAAGAAAAAAAAAATTCGATACGCAAATGCCCAAAATGGCCTTTCAATTTGTGCCAAATACAAAACAAATTAAGACCAGAACGCCCAAAATACAAGACATTCTTTTGTTGTGTGTGAAAAGGAGAAATGTCAGACTCAGATTTGCAGGCTTCAAAGAATTATAGAAGGGGTTGGGTAAGAGAGAAGATTCAAGCTCGTTTGGTTAGGTGTAAGGAGTAATTTGGAGTATTTTGTCATCTTCCTCCAGTTGATGACTGCAGTAAACAAACGTAATTAGTCAAATAGAAGTTGACCAAAAGGTTTGATTTGATCAATTAAATTTGCCATTTGCTAATAGAAGGGCTTGTCTGTATTTCTGTGCAGTCACATTAAGCTCCGGGGCCCACCATAGTGCTGGCCCAGTATTCCACCTCTGTTCTAGGAATGCAAACGAATTTGAAATTGTTTTCAAACTACGAGTCAAGTTCGAATTGAACCTGAAGTCGAGATTGAGTTCCTTTTTTAATATTTATATACTATATATTATATATCATTTTATTTAAATTATAAATAATTATATAGATATTTTTAATAATAAATACATTTTTAAATTATTCATTTTCAAATATATATTTTTACAAAAATTATATTAAAAAACTAGAAAATAATTTTTTAAAAAAATCGAATCAAGTCGAACTCGAAATGAAACTGATTCGAACTCCAAAATTTCAATTCGACGAGCTTGATTTTTTTTAATCAAACTCACCTCGATTGCATCCCTACTCTCCTCTCTTTCTATTTTTTTTTTCCAATGTTTTCAAAATTCCATTGGACATTGAAATTGAATCACAAGGATTAATGGGACACGAGAGAACTAATCAAATCAAGTTTGATTTGATTTAACTGAATGTTAATTCTTTTTCTACACATTACTACCTTGTAATAATAGTTATTATGAAATAAAACATAAAATTTTAAATGGGTTTGAGCCCATGGGTCTCCTATCTAAAAGGATCGAGTTGGATTGAAAAAATAAAACTCCTTAATAACAGGGTTTATATGGAATTGACTCACGTGAAGTAGGATTTTGATACATTTGGACAAGGCTAACCATTAGTCCTCTATTTTTAAAAAAATAATAAAAAAAAATCTTAATTTTCAGGTCGTAGACATTATGCATGTCAAAATAAGTTTGAGTCCATAGATTGTCCATCTATAAGGACCGGACTAGATTAGAAAAAATAATATCCTTTTATACCGGGCTTTCATGCTTTACCCACGTGAATTAGGGCTTTAGTAGGCTGAGATCGGGCTAGCACATGGATTCTCCATTTTTCAATTATTTATAGAAAAATAAAATAAAAATGGAAAGTTTTTTTTTTTACATTTAATATTTATCTATAATAGATAAGAATAAGAATCCAAACAGTTACTTTTTATTGTGTTACTAATTTTGGTGTTAAAAATGTGAAATATATAATATATTTTTGTAGTTTTAAAGAAAATATTAGTTTGAGATGTAATACATCAAGATTTAGTAGTAGATAAAAGTTTTCTATAAGAAAAACAAAACCTCTTTTAATGAATTAAAATAAAAGGTCAATAGTTTTTTTCACAACAATAAATAGTCTGCCAATAAGGTAAAATATAGGAATTTTTTTTTATGAAATATATGAAAAAAAAAGGGTAATAAGTTTTGGAAAACATTTTAATACAATAAAAATATTAGGGGTCAAATTTATTTATAGTAAATATTTTAGGTACAAAAAGAGTATTTTTAAAAATTAAAGACCAAAATTATCAAAAATAAATAGTTCAAGACTAAATTTTAATACTATTGAAATATTAGGGGTCAAAATTTTAGCCCCACAAATAAACATGTATCATAAATTATAAAAAATATCATAACAATATATATAATAATATATTTTTAAAAAATATATGAAATATTCTAATCCAAGAGTTTATTATAATAAATAAATAATTGAAAGTCTTCCCAAAAAAAAAAAACACTTAGAAATATTAACATGATATTCTAGGAAATCTTCAAAGATAGATGTCTCACTTGCGCTTTTCTACTAATCTTGTCTCTGAATTTATATCTAGAAATGCAGCACAACATATATATATATATATATATAAACTTGTCTCGTCTCGTCTCGTCTCTTTCTACTATTGCCTTCAAATTAAAAACTGCTCTATCAATGAAAATAATTTTGCCTTATCCTCACACCCTCAAACAGGGACAAAATACATCAAAAGGATTTTTTTTTTTTTTCCTTTTTTGAAAAACCAACATCATCCAATTCTCATTCAACTTGATTCACAAATTCCCGAAAATATCACAAAACATATTTGGTAAAAGGGGGAAAGCAACCTTTATTCAGCCATTTCTTTAAATTTCCTCGAAGAAGAAAAAAGCTTGAGTAGGAAAAAAAATCAAAATTTATGCCATTTCCATTTAGAATTTGGTTGGATTTTCAAATAAAATTCACACACAACCTTCTAAATTAAATTGAAAACAAAATGATAACTTTAAAATGCATTCCTTTCTTATAACACGATAAGAAAAAGAAAAAAAAAAAAAATGGTAAGGCAAAAAAAAACTGAAAGCCTGAATGTCATGTTTTCCAAATTTTTTTCAACACATACCATCAAGGAATCCTAAGTTAATTAGAAAACAAAATGCTAACTTTAAAAGATTGCAAGACCGAAAAGAAAAAATAATAATAATAAATAATATGAAATCTTGAAGAAAATCAAATCGTCAAATAGCATATGTTATATAAACATATACCTTTAGCAGTACTAAAAACTTGACAATTTTAAAAATTTGAGACTCTTCTTTAAGTATATAATAGCATAAAAACTAGCGAGATATGCTTGAAATTAAAAAAAACAATAAAATTATAAATAAAATGTAATTAAGGAAAAAAAATTCAACATGTTACTCATCATTCATAAAACTTTAAAAAATTAAAAAAAATACTTATGAGTAACTTTTTGAATTATCAATGATTAATTTTTTCAAAAACAAAATCTATTATATTTAGGGTAAAAGATGTACAATAATCTTGAACTTTTCAAAAATCGAAGTTTTGCAGTTAAATTTTAAAATTAGTCTATCATAATCTCAAACTTTCAAAATGTATAAAATATGTCCTTACATTCAACTCATCTATTAGAATTCTTGAAATTCATTTAAGAAACATTTGTTTATTCAACTTTTGACCTTGTACTTTATTGCTGTTAGATTTTCATCTCTACACTTTATTATTGTCTGACTTTTACTCTTCACTGAATATCTTGTCTCTATGTATAAATCATGAAGTGTGCTATTTTGTAAATTTTAACAAATTAATTATATACAATTCAACCTTACTCCTCAATAATTAATTTATTTTCATTTAATTTTTCTTCAAAAAATGAAATTCTTCTTAACCAAAAAATAGTTTTTACAAATAAGGATATGATAAGATAGATAGTGTGTTGGTCTAATCAAGAATATCTAAACTTAACAGAAGAATTTTGCATGAATAAATGTTTATTTTGAATAAGAAACCTTTACCGGCCAACAAAGATTTCAATTTTTTTTTTTTTAAAGAAAATTAATATAAAAAAAAAATGATGAAGTGAAGCTGAATTGGATATCACTAATTCGTTGAAATCTAAAAATAACATATATAATGTATTATACATAAACAATGTATGATATGACAAGACATTTAGTAAAAGATAAAAGTTACATAATAATAAAGAGTAGGGGTGAGATTTGAATAGTAATAAAGTATAAGGTAAAAGTTGGACAAACAAATGCTCTTTTAAATGAATTTCGTGAACTCTAACGAACGAATCTGACTGCAGAGCATATTGTATACGTTTTGAAAATTTGAGGTTATGACAAGAGAATTTTAGAATTTTAAGGATAAAAGTTAGATTTTCGAAAAGTTTAGGATTATCTTGGATCTTTTGCCCTTTTATATATATATATTTATATAAATGTTACTGTGAGTAACAACTTATATATAGAAATTTTATTTTGAGTAACAACTCTTACCATATGGGGTGCTTCTATTAAGTATATAACAATCAACGATTAAGTTAACTATATGTGTTTCTTAGAAGGAATAAAATAAAATTTGATTAAGTATCCCTAGTATTTATTTTATAAAATATAGGTCTTTTAGTTTATGTAGTCTCATATGTTTAGGCCAAACTATATTTTGCTCCTACAAGTTTTTTCTCATCTATAATGATCCCACGTGACATTTCATTTATTAGGAATAATGGTCCAAACCATCATTCTCTGATCATTTACACGGCACAACAAGTAACGTGCTGGGCAAGTGAAAATTTTTTAGGGGCAAAATTGTAAGCTTTTACTCATCCTAATCCATCAATCGTACAAATTAAAAAAAAAAAAAAAAGGCGACCACCCATCAATCGCAAAATTGTTCTCACATCATACAATAACCACTCTTCTGGCTCTACTAGAGATTAAAGATCAGAGAAAAAGATAACGAAAAAGTGAAGAGTGATTAGAGCACACAAAGCTAATTAAAAAGAAATTCATGGAAAAATCTATTCGAGACATGTCTTTTTTATAAAATAATACTTTTTTTTTAACGGAATTTCCTTTCTGGATTTGCAATAGTAATTCAACCTTACTCGAAACAGGACTTTCTTCTTCTCCTTTACTAATGAAAAAATGATGCAACGATCTTTTGAAAAAGAGAGCAACTACCAACGAAGAAGAAAGGGAGGAATGTCTAGAAGCCATTAGAGTGAGGCCACTCTCACTCCAAGTACGTCTAATCTGATAGAAAACACTATTATGCTTAGAACCACTATTGAAGTTCTTCAAATACTGGAAACAGGATTGCAACAGACTGGACTTATATAAAAACAAAAGAGATGTAGACCAGAAAATTAGATCTAAAGATAGCTACAAATCCTATGACTTCTAAGCCTCCAAGTGAGTAGCCTTCTTGCTTGGGGAGCAAATCATCCAGATATTGTCGTACAAATCCTTCATCATCCCCACTTAACCCCCGCAACAGTCATCTTCGGTGATTTCACCTTCAATGACCGCCCTGGCATTTGATGCCTTTTTCACAACAACTCCAATGTTCAGGCACTTTGGTAAACCCATCCACATTCATCTCCTAAGTGTTTGACTCCTTTTCCTCTTTGTTGTTTGGCTCAACTGACTTTATTTGTTTGAGCACTCAGGTGCTTTCTTCCATGATGTTTTGTTTGATAGTTTTGGTCTGCAATGTCTGTCTGAGGGGTCTATTTGTCAATATTCTGATTTGTGAGTCTCAAAGGGGAGCTTTTACTTCCTTGCTATTATGACTATCCTAAACAATAGTTCTCTAATTTCAAGTAATGATATTCAACACCTCTTAGTATTCTACTAATGTAGTAGACTGGGAATTGGCTTCCACTTCTTTCTACTATCAAGATAGTGCTGATTGTTTTATGGCTAACTGCTAGGTATATCTGGAGATCTTCCCCTTGTATTGGGGTAGCCGGTGAATAGGGCTTGCTGAGAAAGGCTTTCAAGTCTTGAAAAGCCTTTTCACATTCTTACGTCCATTAGAACTTGGATGGCTTTCAGATTATAGAGTAGGAATTTCTCCCCCTTGTCTGTCATTCTACTAATAAATCTTCACGAGAGCAGCCATCCTTCTGGCAACTCTGCACTTCTTTGATTGACCTTGGCAATGTCATGTTGATTAAGATAGAAATTTTGTTTAGGTTTGCTTCTATCTTCTCTTAGATATAATATACCTAAGAAATTTTCTTGACGAGACTTCAAAAGGCCCATTTTTTTCGAATTGAGCTTCATGTTAACCTTCTTCAGAGTCTCAAAAGTTTCTTTAGTATCATCAAGAAGGCTTTGAGTGTTTCTTTTTTACTTGATTACCATGTCACCAACTTAGATTTTTGTATTTCTACCCAATTGAGTTTTAAATATCTTGTGCATGATCTTTTGGAACTCAACCCTTGCGGTTTTCAGTCCAAAAGGCATTTTTTGGTAGCAAAATGTTCCTTGTTCAGTTATGAATAAAGTTTTTTCCTTATCTTCTTCAGCCATCATTATTTGGTGATAACCCTTATATGCGTCCAAAAAATAAAGTCATTGATATCCCATGGTAGGGTCTACCATTTGATCTATGCTGGAGAGAGGGTACGAATCCTTTTTGTAGAATTTGTTCAAATAGGTGAAATCAAACACATGTTTTGAAGGACCTATCTTTCGTTTTCACCACAACCGGATTTTCCAACCATTCAAGATATTGTATTTCTTTAAGTATGTTGGCATTGAGGAGTGCATTTACTTTTTCTGCTATGGCTTTATTTCTGTGAATTGCGAAAGTCCTCTTTTTCTGCTTTGTGGGTTTGACTCTTGGGATGAGTCGTACCTTATGAACTACAATGGTTGGGTTTATTCTTATGAGGTCTGCTAGACTCCAAGCTAAAACATTTTTGTCCTGAGTCAATAGTGCAATGAGTTGATTCTTTACTTTTGTTGGAAATAAACTCCCTATCCTAATTCCTCTAGCTAGAAAGGCTAGATCATGGAATACTTTTACCATTGCTAGTGGTTGACTCTATCCTCCTTTATATGCCTTGTTGGGATATGTCATCTTCATTGTCTTCTTGAGAGTTTTCCAGGCAGCAGTTGAAATTGGATGTTATGTCTTCTTTTAAACAAAAAATTCCATTAGGGTGATTGATCATCAGTTGGTGTTTTAGAATCGAAACTTCTGCCTCAAGGTTGATATTCCCATTCTACCTAGGATTATGTCATAGTTCCTGGGGATATCAATGACTACCCATTCTATCCAAACAGACACTACTCATTCTCCTTCCCAGACAATTGTCTATATGAGAGCCAATCCTTTCGCCTATGTTGTATGTCCGATGTATCCAATCAGAGTCATTGGCAAGGAGTCAAATCCTTATTCTTTCCTCCCATTTTAAAGGAGTCTCTTTATATAGCACGTTAACAGTGCTCCCAATGTCGACTAGGATCCTTCGAACGAGATAACTCCCCAGTGGCAAAGTTACAATCAATGGCCTTTCCTCCTCTTCAACTTTGATCTTTTTGGAAGAGGTTCAATGATGTGAATCTCTGTTATTTCTATGCCGCCTTTTGGGAGATAAATTTTTTAAGATGCCCTTCCCTCATCAACCTTTCTATCTCCCTTTTGAGCTCAAAACAATCTTCTATCTGATGACCTATCTCTTTGTGATAGAGGTAGTATTTCTTCAAGTCTCTTTTTTCAATAGGAGATTTCATTGGTCTGGGAGGTTGCAAGATCCTTGCCTTTTAAATAGCCATAAGTAGGCTTGTTCTAGAAGTATTCAGTGGGGAAGGCACAAATTCTATTGTTTTCTCCCCTTTCTTGAATCCAGTAGAGGGTCAGTAATTTGGTGAGAAAATTTCTTTGTCCCTCTTGTTTGGATGATTGGATTTTTTTAGAGTCAAATTGCTTGTCTAGAGGTGGGAGGAATGCAATGATTTTCTTCTGCATGGCTACCTCTCTTCCTTTAGGAGTTCTTCTAGGAGCGTTTGCAAGTCTTGGATCATCTTCAGGTTTTCCTCTACCAATCTGACCACAATGCCACCCCCACTGAGCCTCAGCTTGAAAGTAGTAATATTCACTGCATCATTCTTTTCATCAATCTTGATTGCTTCTTCATTGAAGCATATATAGTACTCCCGAGTGCTTTCTCCTAGTTTTTGTCTAACGCTAGAAAGATGATTAAGATCTTTTTCGTATCTCTTGTTACTTTGATAGTAAATGAGAAAGATCTCTTAGTTGACTCCAACAAGATATGTTATTTGGAGGCAAATTTTTGAACCAAGATTATGCCTTTTTTGTCAAGGTACAACGAAAGGCTTCGCACTTGATGTGTTCTGGATATTCAAACATCTGCATGTATTAGATGTATTCATCGATGTGAAATTGTGGTTCACTAGTCCTATCGTATTTTGTTGCTTTCGGGGGGTGGGGGTCGAAATCCCTCCGCAATCTTTTCCTTCGAATCTCATTGACAAAGAGAGAATTTTCAAGCAAATCAACCCCTGAGTCCATATCTTCCATTGTTTGATCTATATCTTCCTCTTGAAGAATGAGTTGTGGTCGGTCCAATCTTCTTGGCAACCTCCTTCTGCTACCTTCCCATATTAAGGATCTTTCAAGTGAAGTCTCTTGGGATCGAGCATTGAATTAAGATGACTATTTCTTCCTTTTTAGTTAAGTTGATGACGTTAGTCCCTTGACTCAGAATCTAGGGAATGTGGAGTCAGTGAAGCTGTCCTTCTAATTTTATTGATCACATCTCTCATATCTACTTAGCTTGAGACACTTAAATGTTGTAATGGAGTCTAATTGGAGGAAAAACATCTGGTTTTGTAGTTGTTTGCAGCTTCAAGGGCCTGTGCTACTTTTTTGAGCAACGAGTTATTGACTACGATAGGATGTCGAGTACGAGATCTCCTTAAGGTTGAGTTGCTCTGTGTTCTTGACCCACTAAATGTTGGGGTGTGTCTAGTTGCATTGGTGTTTCAATTAGAATTGACTTTTTGTGAAGGAGTTAGCTTGCGATCGAGCTGTTGAGAAAGCTCTCTATTGTTGTTTTAGGAAGCCATCAAGTGTTTCCAACGAATGAAAATCTATTTTTGGAAAATGATAAACATTTTCCACAGACGACCCCAATTGTGATATTTCAAATTTTGGAAACCCGAAATCCAAAATATGCCCATCGAATCTTTCGCTCGATTCTTCCTTCAAGATTAGAAATTGGTTCTCGGGGATGCCTGATAAGACAATAAAATAACTAATTTTTAATGACTTATTTATTAATTATTCTAGTTATCTTATGCCAATTTGTGGAATATTTTTACTCCCATATTTATTTCTTTGATTGCAAGAATTTTTATGAAAAAGGATTGAAAAGAGGGCAAAAGTGGAATTTAAGGAGAAAGGAGAATCTTAGTTCAGGAAGAAGACTATTTGGAGGATTCTTGGAGGAATTAGAAGGCAAGAAGGAGAAGAATTAGAAGTTTCTTAAATTCAAAATGCTAGAAGACAAAGTCAAAGAGGAAAACTACTTACCATTCGTATTAGGAAAGTACTTCTTTTGTAATAGTTAGTTTATTTTTAATATTTTAATTATCTATAAATAGGGTAGTTTTTAAGACAATCTCATCCCATCACATCTCATATCATCTCTCATAATTCTTATTCTCTCTTTTAATCTTATATTGTTTTGAGATGATTATGAGTAGCTAGTTTATTTATTCTAGGATTGCAATAGATTCTTAATCAATTTATTTGAGTTAAATCTTATTTCTTCATATGGTGATTATACTTTATTAATTTATTTGTTCATGTTTTAATTTTTAAGCAGATTCACCATCTTTTTATTTGACAAAACCTTTAGGAATTGACAAAGGACTTTTATTTTTAGGTTTATGCACAAATAACTCTTGTCAGAATTGACTTGTGATGAATTAATTTTATTCATAATTAGGATAGTCATATACCTAATTACCTTGGATAACCATATTGTGACTTGTTCTTCATCTACTCATTCTTTTTGCATTGGCATAGACATATAACTTTTGTAATTGATTGAGTAAATTCTTTAATATCTTGAAAGAGAATTAAAAGAATTTATGTGTCATGGTTAATCAATTTGCATAATTATTATATGTTGAAAAGGATTTTTCTCACTTGAATTTGTCTTTGATGAAATTGTAATCCTAGGCTTTTTATCCATTAAACTTTTCCAAATTATTTTTACTGCTTTGTTTTAATTTTAAATCTCAAAATTCAACCTTTTGATTCCTTTGACTTGGAAGAAAATTGTTTGTTAGTGATTGGTATTTTTTTATATTCATAAATTCTCTATGTTACAATACTCATTTGATCACTTTATTACTTATTAACGATACGTATATTTGCGTGTGCAAATTGGCTAACAAGTTTTTGGTCGAGAAATCGCTCCAAGGCTAAAGTAAAAATTAAATCTGGAGAGAAATTATTTTGGAAAATAGTATAAAGTGATTTCGTACTTTTGTTGTGGAGCGGGGGTCTTTTATAAGAACTTTAGTAAAATCTTTGTTAGAAGTGGAATTGGATAACTATATCCAGAAAAAATAATTTTTTGGGATTTGGTTTAAGATTAAACTATTTGAATCCAAAGAGGGCTCAAAAGTTTAATTATTTTTTAAAAATTAAGGACCAAAGTTATAAAAAGTAAAAAATTTACTATTAGTTTTTATTAAAAATATTGGGGTCAAAATTGGTTATAGTAAGTATTTTGGATAATAATGACTATTTTTAAAAATTCAGGACAAAAACTATAAAAAGTTATAAATTGAGGATTATATTTTAACTCTATAAAAAATCTGGGTTTTGAAATTTGGTGATAGTAAAAATTTATAAAAAGTTATAAATTTTGGACTACTTTTTAATACTTTGCAAATATATGGGGGAAATTTAGTTATAATAAATATATTGGGTGCAAAAAACATTATTTTTTAAAATCAAGGACCAACGTTATCAAAAGTAAAAAAAAATTAGGATTAGATTTTAATATTATTGAAAATATGGGGGGGTCGAAATTGGTCACAGTAAATATTTTAGGTAATAATGAGTATTCTTAAATTTAGGACTAAAACTATAAAAAGCTATAAATTGAGGAGTACATTTTAATTCTACAAAAATTTGGGGTAATGTTTGGACCAATGTTTTCAGAACCGGACCGATCATTGAACCGAAAAAGTTACTGGTTTAAGGTTTAATGGTTCAACCGTAATTGGATCGGTAATTGAATCGGTTAATTTAATAATTAAAA
>JAOXNR010000013.1:3654819-3698509 GCA_028571225.1 Parsonsia alboflavescens
TTTCAATTTAGTGTATTAAGTTTTTAATTTTATCAATTTAGTCCCAAAAATTTTTAGAATGAAAACCGGCCGGTTCACCGATTGAACCGGCCGGTTTTCACTGGTTTGAAAAAATTCCACCAATTTTTTTAAAAACAGGTTTTTTCCCTTGGTTTGGACATCGTAAAAGTTTTTTGTACAAAAGGAATATGTTTAAAAATAAGGACCAAAATTGCAAAAAGTAAAAAAAATTGGATTAGATTTTAATATTATGAAAATATAGAAGTCAAAATTGTTTATAGTAAGTATTTGGTAATAATTACTATTTTTAAAAATTTAGGATTAAAACAATAAAAATTTTATAAATTGAGGACTATATTTTAATTTTATAAAAAATCTAAGATAAAATTTAGTGATAGTAAAAATTTTGGGTACACATTTTATAAATTTTGGACTACTTTTTAATAATTTGTAAAGATATAGGCGAAATCTAGTTATAATAAATATATTGGGTACAAAAAGATTATTTTTTAAAATTTGGGAGGATTATATTTTGATACTATTGAAAATATAGGGGTAGTTATAGTAAATCTTTGAGTAATACTGACTATTTTTAAAAATTCAAGACCAAAACTATAACAAAGTTAAATTGATGACTACATTCTTTTTTTATAAAAAAAATTTGTTAAAATTTGGAAAAAGTAAAATTTTTGGTTACAAATTTATAAAAATTATAAATTTTAGATTGCTTTTTAATACTATGCAAATGCAAGAGGGGAATTTAGTTATAATAAATATATGGGGTAAAAAAATGATTTTTAAAAATTAAGGATCAAAGTTATCAAAAATAAAAAAATTAGGATTAGATTTTAAATTATTGAAAATAGAGGGGTCAAAATTTTTATAGTAAATATTTTGGGTAATAATGACTATTTTTTAAATTTCAGGACCAAAATTATAAAAAGTTATAAATTGATGACTACATTTTAATTATATAAAAATTTGGGGTAAATTTGATGATAATTTTAACTAAGGATCAAAATTATCAAAGGTAAAAAATTTGGATTAGAATAATTATATTTTAATATTATGGAAAATTCAAAATTTGTTATGGTAAAAATTTGGGTAAAAATTACTATATTTAAAAATTCAAGACTAAACTTAAAAAGTTATAAATTTAGGATTACATTTTAATTTTAAAATAATTCTGGGGTAAAGTTTTGTAATAGTAAAATTTTTTAGTACAAAAGTATTTTTTATGCAAAATTTTTACAATAACTAATTTTGACTCCTGATATTTGGATAGTATTAAAATGTAATCCAAATTTATTAGTTTTTATAGTTTTGGTCTTTAATTTTTTAAAATGCTCTTTTTACCCAAAATATTTTGACATCTTTTTTTTTTTTTTTATCAATATTTAATTCTAATTATACAGTTTTTACTTATGATAATTTTGGTACCTATAATTTTAAATATATTCTTTTTGAACCCAAAATATTTTATATAACTTAGTTTGACCCTTGATATTTGTAAAGCATTCGAATATAGTCCTAAATTTATTACTTTTTCTTATTTTTGTCCTTAAAATATTAAAATATTCTTTTTTCTTAATATATTTACTATTACTAATATTGGAGCTTAATCTTTCAATAATATCAATATCTAATCCTAAATATTTTACTTGTTTAATGTTTATCCTTAATTTTTTTAAAAAATTTCTATTTTTTACCTAATATATTTAATAGAACTAAATTTGATTCCTAATCTTCTTCATTCCCATCCCCCGACCCATATGCCTTTCTATATTAAAAAAAGGGGGAAAAAAAGTTGTAAATAGTTCCCGAACATATGGTTTGGATAGAAAGGTTAGGATATCTTCCCCAGCTTTCTTTCTCTACTCCTCCTCCCAACTCACCACCTAGACCACTTCGCTCTTCTTCAATTGGTAGGGATGAAGTTTCAAATTATATGAAAGCTCCATTTTCAGTCAGATCTTTTGCTTATTTAGTATTTTTGTTATGTCTCTCCATACTTTTAATCTACAAATATTGAAGATTCTTTTATTTGAATTATTTGTGATCAAGATCCAAATTCTTTGTCTTAGTATAAATTAGAAACACTTGGATTAGATTTGGTCTTTCTTTAGTTCTTCGTTACCTTTCTAGATGCTCCTCAAGATTGTTAGATGCTATTTGTTTCCTTCCATATTATTAGTCATCTTACCTATTTAATTTAGGGGTAATATACTCTCGATTACCTTTGGGTGATAAGGTTTAGCTATTAATCCCATTTTGTAATTCTATCATTTCTTCAATGAAAATTCCACTTAAAAAAGGAAAAAAGAAAAAAGGACTTGCATGGATCATTAGATCCTTCTGAATGGAAATTACATTGAAATTAAACATGTGCCTTTTACATTTCCTATTTTGTGAACCATACTGATACAATCTCTATGGAAGATTGTGTCAATCTATTCTTGATCATGGCTTAATCATTAGGTCCAACAAAAAAGCCAACCAGTCATTGTTGCAAGTGATGAGTGTTGAATTCACCTAAAATACCTTATCATAATAAATACAATTAGATTGTAGTTTAGCAAGCAATGATTGTATCCACAATGAATTAATTAGCAAAATTTTATTGACTTTCCAAACCAAGAAAAAGGAATAAAAATAAAATGGGGATTTTGATTTGATATTTTTTTAAAAAATAAAAACACAAATTAATAATTAACAAATAAAATAATAACATAATTCAATTAAAATCAAACCTAGTTCGTATTCCATCTAATGAATGGACACAAAAAATATGTCAAGAAGTAAACAAGGTAAGTTGGTTCTAATAAGAGATGAGCTTCTCTTTAATTGTGAGATGCTAAATAATTAAGTAATTAACCCCAATCGATAAATAACAAAGAAGGCTTATAAGGATTTAGTTGTACCAAACTTGGTGATAAATTGAAGAACGATTTAGTCTCACAATCTTGAATTGCTGAAATTTCCACTACCTTCAACTAGATTAAAAATAAACTAATCACTTATGACTTTTATTAAATATTCTACAATATGAAAGCTGGAAAATTGGTGTAGAATTCCTATAGCCCCTCATAAGCTTTACGTGACTTTGTTTTTAATTACTTGTATGCCTTTCATGTCACACCTCGTGCCTAGGTGCTACATGTCGCTCATTAGGCTAACCCAACATGGAAGGCTGCATAATTCTTAATTAAATATATCAAAGACAACAAAAACCATCTCTTATTTTTTTGTAATAATCCCCAAAATAGAAATTAAGATTTACAAAACTTTTCAATTTTAAATGGAAATCTAATTATGTAAACTTACAACTCAACAACTATAATTCTTCAATTAGATCTCCAATCCAACAAAAATATAACAATTAACCTATTGATGGAGATTGAAGAGGAAGCCTAACAATGATTGGATCATCTTGGATACAATTACCTGAAAATTACATTAAGGTTGAATTTCATAGAAGAAAATATACCTACAAGGACTTATACTTCAAGTATGAGAATGATATTTTAAAGATGAAGAAAGTTTTGGTTACAAATGCTCAAAGAATAGAGGATGACTTTGAGACTATCTTTGGAGATGAAAAGCTTCATGGATGGAAGTTTATTTACAAATATTTATACTTCAAGTATAAGCTTAAATATGGAGTGAAGAGCTTGTAAAACACATCAAAGTGCATCTAAAATCAAGTCATTTCAAGTCAAGAAGCAAGCACCAAAATCAAGAACCATTATTCTTGTATTTCTTCTTGATTTCACCTTCATTAAATCTTCAATTTTTGATCAGCATTGCGATCTAATCAACTTCATCTTCCTCAACTTCTGAATCAACAATGACAGTTGCATCTTCAACAAATAATGCAACTCCTTTGTCCTTCTTCTTTGTGGTGGTGTGCATCATCTCATAAGTTTGAAGTGATCCTATAAGTTTATCGAGTTTGATGGCTTTGATGTCTTTAGCTTCTTCTATTGCAGTGACTTTGGTTTTGAAAGATTTTTGAAGAGATCTCAAAATCTTTTTCACGATCTTCAGTTCATCCCATGGTTCACCTAGTTAATATGTCTGGTTGGAAAATTCCTTCAATTTATTGGTGAATGATGCGATAGTTTCATCATCCTCCATTTTGAAGTTTTCAAATTTGCTAGTCAGTTGTCGTGACTTTGAAGATTTGACAGAACTGGTTAATTCATGAACAACCTGCAAAATATCCCTTGCTTCTTTTGCAATTCTACCAATAGAAATGTGTCTAAATTGTGCTGGATCTACAGCATTGAAAATTGTTTTCAATGCACTAGTGTTGCAGATGTACATCTTCATTTCAGAATTAGTCCATTGCTTTTCAGTTTTTTGAGAAATTGTACCATCGGGAAAAGTTTGAGATGATACTGTCTAGCCTCATTTATTTGCTACCCAAGCAAATTCATCTTGAGTACTGATGTAGACCTCCATTCTAGCTTTCCAATATGAGTAATTTGCATATGTGAGAAGTGACGGCTTTGATGAGGTGTTTGCTTTTAAACTCATTGTGTCCAACTCTTAGTGATCTATACCTGCTGTGTGTGTAACAATTTGTTATGAACCTGCTATGATACCACTTGAGTGCTAGGGAGGAGTCGGATGCCCTTATGATTGTAACTCTTTTCACCTTTCCAACTTTATTTAGATTGTAACTTGTAATACAAAAAGTATAAACAGTGCAGAAATAGAATAGACTACTTAACACACAGTGTTTGTTAACTTAGTTCGACCTTGCCTACTCTGGGGTCCCTCACCCAACTTATTCTCCACCTTAAATTCAATACAAGATCACAAACAGAATTTACAAATCTTGATTGAATTATTGTGAATTCAATCAACAACTTCCAATTACAAGTCCCCTTATAATTCTTCAATTTTGGAATTCCTCCAATCTAGATCCTCCCAATTTGGAACTAGCCTTTGACTTGATTAAAACTCCCTTCTTCCCAATGGTACTTTGATGAACAATGTTGATAATGGTCAGATTAAACTTCAAGAACTTGATCTTTATTGAATATGACAGCCTTTAGAAAACGTGTGATCAATTCTTAGAGTTGTGATACTATGTAGAATATTTCGTAATGATTTAAGTACATTTATCTTGTTGCTTGATGTTATATTAATAGCTTTTAGTCTGGATAATTCATGATGAGAAAATTTCGTTGGGCCTAAAGCTGTGACGTTTCACCCGTTGTAACTTCAAACTCAATTATAACTTTGGTTGCAATCTGGAACAATTAGGCCAAATAATTTTTTTTTCTACCTTAACATAATCTAATGTTTAGAACCTAATCCGCTATTTAATAAGGAAAAAATTCAAATTTATTAAAAAGTCCTTAAATATTTAAAATATCACCACGATTTCTAAATAATCCACATAAAAGAATTGGACCCTTAAATTTTGCAAGTATTATACTTCATCTCTTTCCACTCACTTTCCATTATGTAAAAAAATAAAATAAAATACATTCCAAGAAATCAATCCAATTTGACAGTGAATAAAGTAGGAAAAATGGATCAATTTAGCATGTTAGGTTATCACCGGGCTTGGCTCCAATTTACAGCCATGGAAAACTGAAAACTGCAACTGAAGATCTCTAGTATTAAAAGGAGTAGGAAAAAAAAAATGAAAGGAAGTTATGGAACCACGAATTGCCATTTCATTAACAAAGTTCATCTCATTCAATCACAAGAACAAGTATTAATGTGCAGTTCAGATGCAATTAGTGAAGCAAAATGTAATGTTTTGCACCACCTTTCTCTGAACCCTGTTGAGACTTGAGATTTGCCAGAAAGAAAGGAAAGGTGAGAAAATAATCTCAAGGAAAATGGCATTCCGAATTTGCAGTTCACTAGAACTGGGGAAATGTTTCATTGCTCAAGATGATAATCCCACGAACCCTTAGAAGAAGGAGCACAAGAAGTTACTCAGAGGAATCAGACATGGTTAGCTTCAACCTTTACTCAGCAGAACAAGCAAAGAATAGAAACTTGGCAATCAAAGACAAATTTCTGAGAAAATCACGTTTTACCAGACAATCTCACATAGAAGAAGGTGAATTCATTACTCAAACGGGAAAAAGGAAAGGGAAATAGGCATCAGCATAAACTCCTTCGAGGTGATCTCTATCACCTTTACCACAAGCAAATTGATCTTCGTAGTTTAAGTCACATTCAAGCATCAAATTTTTAGTCCAGAATACCTTTTCCATATCTAATTAGTTATCTCCAGCTATCCATGGAAAGCAATTGATTGACACATTCGCAGCTCTCTCTTTTCTGCTTCTACCTTTTGAGCTGTGCATGAACTGCAAATATCCTCCTAGAATCTTGACTTGACGTTTGATCACAGATTATCTAAAAATTCTCAGTAATATCTGCAGAAGAAAGTTTTCCATATTCTACTCGTAAGGCTAGCCGGTTAAACTTAACATTAAGGAATGGCCAATTCGTGTTCAATTTTTCACTCCTTAGTCTTGCAGTAATTTGTTCCTTCAGAACACATAACACTTAAAGCTAATCATTTCTCATTCTTGACATGGAAGGTTAGAAAAGGAAACATTACATCATATCACATATTCTCAGATCATTCCACCCAGGAAGTTCATCTTCTGTAAAATTAAACACATTATCCAGCATTAACAGCACCTGATTCTGTGGATTTTGATTTCTAAAATGGAGCAGATATTGAAGCCAACTATTCAAATATGATTCTGTTTCTGCCCATTTTAGTTCCTTGAAAGTGCAAATCTTGTTCAAGAAGCCGATGGCAGTGAACAAATAATCTTTTAAGGAAATTATTAAGGATGAAATGAGTCAAATTTAGCATAGTCTCACTTAATATTTTACCAGTCATCAAGAAATCCCAACAATTGGCCGCAATGTATGCAAATTTGTTTACAACGCAAATTATTTCCTAAATACTTTTCCAATTGCCACAAAAAAGGAATAGCTTTAATGCAAACCCCACAAGTGAATTTCTTTTCTTTTAAGGTAACATGCAGGTAAGAACTGAAATCCAGTAAAGAAATGCCACATTTTGCATTTTTCTGATAATACTTAGTTTTGAAGAACAGACACTCCTTGAAAGATATATAAGAATCTTGTTAAATATGCCATGTCATTGTACTTCTTGCAAAAAGGACTATCTCAGTTACATATAATCAACCAAAAATTTCCAAGTAACATTTCGCCATCTGTTAGGACTCGAGAGGGATTGTGATCCTACCATGTTTTATGGCCAGAATCATGTTTTCTGGTCATTTTCTTGAAGATAGGATGGTTTCCTGCTCCCGGTCCACGCTTGTCAGGCGTGGCTTTGTTTTGGCCCAGTTAAATCACCAAACTCGTGTCCTTTTTGGGCACTTAGATTGACATCTGATGCTCTAAAGATGATAAAATCCAAAAGATCCATTTCCCCCGTCAGCTGCCGTATTCCTTTTTGAAATGTGAAGTATCATTTAGATGATAAGAGTCAAGTACTGAAACCTTATCTGAATATACAAAATAGTTAATGCATTTCTTGAATCATGACTGGTAACAATGCACTAACATTAAAGAATGGCTGCCTTCTCCACATGTTGTTTCTGGCAGACATAATAATACAAGAAACCAATCTAGACAGTAGTTAATTTACTAGAAAAAACAATATTTAACTCTTTCTGAATGATGGGTGCAGATTAAGAAATATGAGCAAAGATATGCCATTTCATCTTTTCTTTTACCTGTATCCATCTGACGAGCAAGAAAAAGAATCCTATAATGCAAGTGTTGAAAGGTATTCCAGAACTGAATTGCAAGTAACTGGAGCAAAGCATCTAAGCAAAGGGTTGACAATGGAGCATGAAAGAAACTTATCAAACCCTGTCATGACATAAACTTTCCCTTTCCTACTGATTGCTGCTTTCAGAAACCTATAAAATGCAATTATAACAGTTTGTTGCTTGATATTCTACATCATCAAAGATGGAATATTCAGAAACAAGTCTTATCTTTCAAGCAAAAGAAAAGAAGAGCACCTGTCAATTCAATCTAAATGTGGATAACTACCAAATGATGGGGAAAGCCATTTTTGACCAATGAATAATTAGGAGAATCTAAATAAACCAATTATGTAATGATTTCTTCTTTCAATTGAGATGATGCATGGTTATCCAGTCTCCATGCTAAAGACATTTAACTGATCACAATTGGGGAAAGAATGGAATGAAATATATTTAATTACTTCTGGCTATGCATAATGTGGTTTACACTGTGAAAAAGAGAAGCATGGGAAACAATTTACTTTCTGAAGTAATGTTAAATTTTTTTTTCCAACTGTTGGGTTGACCTATAAAAGTATGTTTTCTGTACAAAGATGTACTTGCTATATCCCTATATTATGACCTGCATATGGACACTAGTGCAATTCACATCGAAACGAGCAACTGAAGCCTCTCCACCTTTCCTGCATATAGGCCTCCATTTCAAAGTGATCCTTCAAATGAGACCTGGTAATGTAAAGGCTTTGGCATAAGATGTGCTGATGCTGCTGAAAGGCCTTGAAGCATTTTGATCACTTCATATGTATCATCAAGATAGTACTTTGCCATACTTGGTTTCTGACCAACAGTACAAGCAAATACTTCAGCCACCTCAGCCAAGGAGTGCTTTGAAACTGAACTAGCAATGCTTTCGAACATATCTTCATCCGATCTGTCATCCCCTATGCACAATACAAAATCTGCTGGCTTTCCTCGGCCTCTTATAGTTGCAATAAGATTCTCGACAACTATGCCTTTGCTCACACCCTGCAATGCGCAGAAAGATTATTTTCTATGATGAACTTCATAAACTTTTGCAGTTTAAAACTAGTGTTAAACATTAGCAGAGCTGTAATAGTCATTTTTGACACCTACAAATAGAATGTTTAATCTAAAAAGGGAATCAATTGCATTCTATTAATTAAACAAAGAATTAAATATAAGCAAAAATTGAATGGATAAGATATAAACAGTCGAGACAAACACTGATTTGAACTTATTATCCATACCTGTGGTTTCACCTCGACAATATGCTGGCCTCTTTTAACCACAACAGGCTCATTTGCAAGCACACTCTCCAAGTGATCAAGAAGCTCCTTTGCTTGCCATGCACCAAAGTCAGAATCAGCTTCTTGATGGTGCCATACTAATGCACTTTCCTTATGCTCAATGGATGAGCCATCTGTTGCTTCTGTGTAATGCTCCATTACAGGCAATGCAATTTTCTTCCAATCCAAGTCAAGCGAAGAAATGCTGGATTCCCATGGTGAATCCTTTGTCCACCTGGCAAGGAAGGTCACCCAAACAAGAAATATATCATCCAAAAATAAAGAGCCAACAACAGAAAGCCAAAGACTGATGCAAGGAACACTTACCGATTAAAATAACCATGCTCTGCAGAAAGGCCGAGTTTTTCACATGGAGAGAACCATTTACTCAGAGAATCCTTCCCTCTGCCACTCACAATGAACACAACGTTCTTTGGATCACTGCACAGGCCATTTAAGACCGATATAATTTCATCACTCGGACTTTTATCCACTCTGTCTTGTGGCATCATCGTACCATCATAGTCAAGTAGTATGAGCCTACTTGAAGACTTGTTATAAGCAGAGACGATATGTTCTACTGAAAGCTTCCTGAAATTAGGACCTAAAGCAACAACTCTGAAACCCAAACCAAAACCAATTCCCCAACACCTCTTATGGTAATGCTCACTACAAGCTCTTTCAAGATCCTGATCGAAACTCCTGGTCCAATAAGCAATATCATGAGAGGTAACATACTTGTAATGCTTTTCATGGCGCAGTTCTTTTTCTCCATCAGACATTGTAATTGCCAAATTCATTGCATCAGCTACACTATCAATGTTCCAAGGATTTACTCGTATAGCTCCACTCAGAGATGGAGAACATCCTATGAATTCTGACACAATAATCACACTCCTCCTTGGTGTAACTGATCCCTCCTCCAACCCCAAGGCCCTATCCAAGAAAGGGCTTCCCTGTCTGGAAACCGTGTACTTGTAAGGAATCAAGTTCATGCCATCCCTTACAGCATTGACCACAACACATTCAGCCATTGCTAAGTATGCAATCTTGTCCTCAGTTGAAACTGGCCCGTTAATACGGACAATGGGCTCATACCCAGGCTTACCATAATTGTGGTTAATTTCAGCAGCAACTGTGTTTATCTCATTTTGAACTTCTTGAATGTCATTGCCGCTACTCCTAGCTGGGTTCATGATCTGAACTAAGACTACCCTTCCTCTATAATCAGGGTGCTCATCTAAGAGTTGTCCCATTGCCAGAAACTTAAAGCTAATACCTTTAAACATGTCCATATCATCAACGCCTAACAGGACAATTTTCCCGTCGTATTTCTCCTTCAATTCCTTTACCTTACTGGCAGTGTCTGGCAATGACATAACGGTTTCAATCTGACCCATGTGGATACCAGCAGGGAGGATTTTGATGCTCACAGTTCTACCATAATAATCAAGCTCAATGTGTCCCCTCTTTGATTGGTAATCCAATCCTAACATTCTGCTACAAGATGTCAAAAAGTGCCTAGCATAATCAAAAGTATGGAAGCCAATAAGATCACAGTTTAACAAGGCCCTCAAAATTTCCTCCCTAACAGGCAAGGTTCTGTAAATTTCAGAGGAGGGGAATGTATTATGAAGGAAAAATCCAAGCTTTATGCGGTGAAATTTTTTCCTCAAGAAAGTGGGCAATATCATCAGGTGATAATCGTGGACCCAAACATAATCCTCATCCAGATTGATCACCTCCATAACTTTATCTGCAAAAATTCTATTTGCAGAAACATACGCCTGCCACAAACTTCTATCGAACCGTAATCCATGACTCGGTGTCACGGGCAACATGTAGTGAAACAAAGGCCACAGATAATGCTTGCAAAAACCATGGTAAAACTTATTGATTAAATCCGAGGGCAAGAAAGTAGGCACACACCTAAACTTATCCAGCAGCAATTGAGCCACCTCTTCTTGCTCATTTGGATCAACCTCCACCTTCAAACAGCCGACGTAGACAACCTCCACATCGAGCGGGAACCCATCTCTGAGTTGCAAGACTAATTCATCTTTATCCCAATCAAAGCACCATTTTTTGTTGGTCTCATCCCTGTAAGCCTTGACAGGCAACTGGTTAGCCACAATGATCCTCCTCTCTTGATTCACGGATGAAACAGTCTCGGACTCAGACATTTCAGCATTATTTTCGTAATCATATGTGCCATCAAAATCTGATATTATTCCTTGAACAGTCATGACTCGCGGTATCCTAGTCCGATCAACGCATGAATAATCATCAAGATTGAGAAGATTAAAACAAGATCTCGACAGCATAATGAGAACAACCCACAAACCAAAATCTCAGCTTTCTGCCCTAAAAAAGGACACACAACAGAATCAAGATACACTAGAACAAGTTTACACAGGCTCCAAGAACCCAAGTGCGAAAAAAATATATATATCAGAAGCCTCTCTGTTCTGTGACGCTGTCTATGTATTTATGAGTGGTCTCTCTCTCTCTCTCTCTCTCTCCGGATACGGATAACAAACTTGGATATGGGCTACCGGTGAGTGTTGCAAACAAACAGCATATACTTCATGAGAATGCCAAGAATTTTCATTCACAAGTTTATATGGGAAGTTTGAAAAAATAAATTCCTGGATCAAATTATGGTAAATGCTAATTTGATATATATTTTCGGTATTCAAAAGAAAAGGCAGAAGGTGGTGGCAAAGGATAAGAACGAAGAGGACCGACTTACCAAAATATGGTACTACGTATTTGAGTTGTTTGGACGGCCAAGATTGACTAAAGACTCATGCCCCCTTTCCCCCTCCTGACATCTTCCTATTCATCTTTCCTTTTTTATTTTCAAAAATCCAATCTTTATCAGAGTATTTATTTATACATAAGTGTGTACCAATAAGTATTTAAAAAACTTACCAAAATAAATAAAAAATTTTATCCACCAAATGAAACTTTCCTTTTATTTTTTTCTATCGTCTTCCTTCCTAACTCTCATCTTCTCAAACACCCCCTCCTCCTATTCCCACTCGGAATATGATGACGTGTCCCTCGTGTGAATCTAACATACATTCATGTATATAACGTGGTACAGAAAAATAATGTCGACTTTTTGAATCAAGTCTAGAAAATAAGATAAGAAACAATTTTATTAATCTCGATTTCATAAATATATTTATTTTCCCATCTTACTAATAGTTTTGGTTGAATTTTATAACTTGAATTGATAATCTATGTATCTGCTTGATAAAAAATTAAATAAATAATGAATTCTTAACCTTTTAATATGATTTTATTTTATAATAATCATAAAAGAGATTTTTTTGACATTTATTATTTTTTACTGGTTGTATATGGCATACGTCGGACCTGGGGATTCTTTTAACCGATAGAGTGATAATTAAGGATATTTTGGATAATTAATTAATTAATTTGGGGAGTTACGATGGTAAGAAATCCGTTAAATCAAGGTGGTGTAAGATTATTACGGTGGTAAATTCGAAAGAAAAATAAAAATATTTAAATATCGGAAACAGGAAAATTTTCATTTGGGATTTAAAAAAAAAATAATTTCGGGGAAATTAATATTGTTTTATAATATAGCACGTGTTTGGATTTGTGGAATGTTTTTGGTCTTTACAGCTGTGTTATTATAATTATTATTATAATTTTATTTAAAATATACAGTAAAACGCGGTGGGGTGGTCAGAGATAGAGACAGCAACGGGGTGCGTGGGGGCGAAGCGAGAGGGTTACGGTTCAAAAATGCACCACAGCGTTCACTACGTGTGACTATTTCTTTCATGGGCAGAGCTACAGTGCGATTTAGCTCCTACGAATATGTTATTCTTCTTTTCCCTTTTTAAATCATAAGATAAGGATAATAGATATTATTCTATTAAATGAAAAAATATACACTCTTCATTCGAAATTGAATGTCCTATTTTGATTTATAAGTGTTTTAAGTAAAAAATTTATATTTAATTTATAATAAATTTTTTTTTAAAAAAAGATTTTTATACGTCATCTAGAAAATTAAACCTTCTAAATTATTGTCATTTTTTACTTATAGCTTATTCCATAGTTGCATAATTAAATGTATTCAAGATACATGTACTGAGGCAGCTCCAAGAATTCAAGATACAGCTACTCAGGTACTTATATTTATAGATTTAATATAAGTACTTAAAATTAAATCTATAAATATATGTATATGTATATATGTTATTAATAATATTTAACCTAGGTAAGTGACTCATCATTATATAATTTAGTAAATACTTTGATATAATATATTATTATTATAGATAAAAATATAAAGATCTTTTATAATTATTTTCAATAATCTTTTGAGTTAATTATTTTTTTAAAAAAAATGGATAGAAATGTGAAGAGTTTTTTAAATAAAAACAAAAGATAATTGTAAAATTTTGAATATGAATTATTTCATAAATTATATTATTCATTGTATCTTAGAAAAGTATATATATACATATATATATATATATATATATTAATTTTTCTCCATAATATTTTGAATAAATTATTTGAAAGAGGAATGAATAGAAATGCAAAGAGTTATTTCAAACAAAAAATAATTATAAATTTTCGGATGAATGTGAATTATACATATATTGAATATTCATGATATCTTAAAGGATATGAATAAGGATGAATAATATTATATATGTTTTTTATTGTTTTTAAAAAATTACCCATATGACACGTCACATGACTAGAAATCAATGCAACAATTAAGGTTTTTCAAAGTTTGAGAGTCTCTTTTATATCGATATAATAAATATAAATATTAAACTCATAAATTTCTTACGTTAATGTAAAAAAAAAAAAAAACTATGATAAATAAATTAAAATCAAATCTACTAACATCCCAAAAATTATAAGTTCTATGGAAAAAATATCAATTAAGTACATGATACTGTTGATCTTTTAGTATGGATTTATATCATATTCCTTGTGCTAATATAAGAATTTATAAACGTCTTTAAAAGATCAAGTAGCAATATTTATCTTTTAAAATCCAGCTTACAAAATACATACATATATTATTTTTTTTATTATGTGCAATAGGAGATTTGGAGCTATGTTTGGTTTTACGCTCTTAATTCTTGAAATTGATTAAAAAAAATGAATTTCAGACAATTGTAATAGAAAATAATAGAAAAAAACCAAAAAAAAAATATATATATTAAAGTAAAAAAGGTACGTGAACCATGGGCAGACTTGCAATGCTTTACTAGGATTTTTCCCCCCCCATTTATTCATTTAAGAATGGAGCTTAATTAGAAGAATTTTAAAAGTAAACAATAAAAAATTAAGGTGGATCCGTCTCTGTTTATTTCCATTTTTTTTTTCCATGTTTGGAATTGTATATTCATTTTTTAAAATACAATTACGATAAAATTTCAATGGTAACATATTTAATATATGGAAATATTATTATTATTATTATGTTATAATTGTAAATGGAAAAGATTAAAGAATGAAAGATATTTGTTCGCATTATATTCTGTCTTTGTTATGAGAACAGAATAATATTCTAAAAAATGACTTATATTAAAATTATAATTTTCTAATCATATTAGCTTCTTAAGAAGAAGAAACAATTACAAAAATGAATTTCAAGTTTAGAGAATCTCTTTGAACAACTCAACCTTTCCAGTTCTCTTAGATGATTCCTTTTTTTTTTTTTTAACCAAAAAAAAGAAAAACCCACAATTTTAATTTACCTAAGCATTTCAATTTTCTTAAATTAAATTTCTAAAATGAAATCCTTTGTTTCAAAATTAAAAAGCTTGAGCAAGTGTCAAAATCAAAGAATCAAACAACGTTTTTAATGTTTCAAATTCAAATTATATTTGATTTGTTAGGGTTCAGAAAATTCAAAATTTGGAGGATCTGTTGGTTTGAATTTTCTACAATAAGTCAAATTATTATTGATTAATAAAATAAAAGTCGCTGATAATTTAACAAGTTGGGTAATAATGGCTAAAGTTCTAATTTGGAGAAAAGGATCAAAATTTGGGTTGTAATTGTAAGTATAACACCCAAACTTGAGTACAAAGTGTTGAGAGAGACATCCATATCCCAATACCCGTGGAAATCTGAGCCACCAAATTCTCCCACGAAACCTCAAATTCCTCGTTTTTTCAGTAGTCTCATGAAACACCAAATTCTACGGTACATTCCAATACATAGAACGCACATTCCTTAAGTAAGTAATTAAAAAATTAGTACTATTTAATTTTGAATCTGTATTAAAATTTAGGAGCAATTAAGATTTTATTTTATCTTAACATAATTTATCTAATTATATATTCTTGCAATTGATAGCAAAACCACACAAATGAGTGGAACATAAATTCTTAAATTAAAAAGATAGTTAATAAAATGTTGAATTAAAATATTATATATATATATATATATATTTTCCTCCATAATTGAATGTTCTATTTTCAATTTGAATTATCCAGACATAAAAGTAAGTTTTTTTTTTATAAAAAAAAGAAACATTTAATTTTTAATATCTCAATGTATTATGTTAGAGACATGGAAGAGAACGCCATAATGGTCGTTGAACAAATAAAAAACTCTTATCATTCTTTCATGAACTTTAAACGAATTATATAAAAGACAATCCACATCTTTTATTACACATTTTATACTTTAAGAACAATTGAAAAATTTACATAGTAACAAATTCTAACTCATTCTTTATAATACACAAAGTCTTTAAATTCATTCCTTGATATCATTTTCATTAAGGAATATTTTTTCTTTTTTACTTTGAATGTTCCCATTTCTATTTTGAGTTATTTGAAATTGAATATCTTAATTTTACTAAAATAAATAGATTTCCGAATATATAATACCACTAACTACATATTTAATTTAAGGATTTATGATTATTAACTTAAATGTCATATTACTATATACTTGCTCTATCCGAAATTGAATGGTTTATTTTTACTTGCACAAATTTTTTTAAAAAAAATTATTTAATTTAGTTTATTTTAAACTTAACAATACCAATTTCTTAACAAAATTTTAATTAATTAAGAAAAAGAGACATTCATTTCTGGATAATTTAAAATAGAAATAAGAAGATTCAATCAATAAAGGAAACAGTATTATAATAATGCAAAGAATTAAGTAGTAAACTATATAAAAATTAAATATCCTCTTTAATTTTTAATTAAGTCAAATTAGGACATACAATCATTTTTAGTGTCTAGCCAGACTTAGTGTTATTAATATATTTTAATTTCTTTTTGATTTTTTTTTGCTAGAAATATATTTTAATTTCATTTAATTGTAATATTCAAAATTTTGTTTTATTGCACATAAAAGAAGAGTAACCAAATTCACATGCATCTTTCAATTGGCTTTGGTTTCCAAGTACACCCGCTGCCCTCCTATTCCCTTAAAACACTGCCCCCACATGTTTCCACAAATTATCGGTTCTCGGGACCTGAACCGAGTCAATAATTTGCCACGTGTCATTATTAGGAGGAAAACATGGCATGTCCCTGCTGGTCAAAACTGCACTTTTTTTCTTCCTATTTCTTTTCTATCTCTAGTCGTGAATCAGAAAAAAAAAAAAAAAAAAAAAACTTTTAAGTGAAAATGCAGATATAATAATTTCAATTCAAAATCCATTCTATTTTCATCTTTACAATTGAAAAGAAAAAAATACTACTCTACATTTTAAATAAAATGTATTTCAACATTTTAATTATATTAAACTAATTTATTTTGCTACAAAACAAAACCATTATTATTGTTATTGTTATTTCAACAGGTTTTTTTCCATTTTCTCCAGCTTATCCAAATGCTAATAATGTTTCTTAGTTGGCTGACCTGAATATTACCTAACTTTAAAACATTGTGTAGTGGACAGGTGAGATTTTTCATAGATCTTCTGTCAGACAATTATACTCCGTTGAATGAATACAAATTTAAATAGATAGTTCTAAAAGATCAAATTTCTTTTAGGTTTTAATATTAAAATATATTAGAAAAAAAAAATTGCGAATAAAATTTTTATTAATATTTTATTAGTGTAACAAGGAGTGATATATAAATATATAACGGGAGATCCAAATCCATTATTTCGTGGAACTAATAATTTAATTATGGAAGGACTTTTGCTTTCTTGAAAAATAGCAATATTATATGATTTGTTCTTGAATTAGAGAGTTTATCTACAGGAAGGAGCAAAAGGGTTTAGAAAAGGGTCCACTTTATCTGCTTGGCCAGTATTAGAAACTATACAAAGGTCAAAAGCACGAATATGGGAGGCAAGCTACCAAGTGTAGGTTATGGGCACAAAAAGTCGGCTTAATCAAAATAAATAGAAAAAATTGTAATATGGAGCCACCAATTATTTATATTTTATATATCTTTTAAAATAAATATTTCTATTCGATTATGAATTCAATATAACGTTAAATCATTTATTTTTTACTTGACTTCAATTGATATTTATACTTATATTTGATAATTTTAAAGTCGATTAAGTAATTTTCTTGAGACAGAAAGAGTATGTGAGGATTTGAATGAGAAATATTTGATAATTGTCTTTTTATGCATATATAAGTTAATTTTTCATAGTAAGACTTTTATTTATGATATATTTTAGAATCTTTGAATTTTAAAAATATATTTATCCGTACTCTATTTACTTTTTTTTTTTCTAAATATATTTAAATGTCTCTTTTCAATCTAAATATTGGGAACGTGTAAGGAAAAAGAATGAAAAAGAGAAAAGATTTAATATAACAATGGAGATGTAAAGCAAAATATCTTTAAAAACTATGAAATGTTTATCGCTTTGCAATTACCAATTTATAAAAAAAGAAATGTGGGAATAAATCTTTCATACTATGCCCAAGATCATATTTTGGTAAGTTATATTCTTTTTTGAAAAAATAATACACACATTTTTATATAAGGGAAACAATGCGAAACATGATATAAAGGTTTCATAGCATTAATTCTAATTCATTATTAATTCTAATTCATTAGTACTATGGGATAATAGAAAAGAAGGAACAAAGATAAGAGCATAAGAAAGGTTGTTTTTTACAAGTTAAGCTTTGTATTATGGGATAACATCATTTTATATTTGTCCTTTATAATATATCTATATATATATATATATAAATATATATATATATATATTTATATTTATGGTCATGCTATAGAATGTAGTATTAAGTTTTTAATGGTAGAAGTTAAAAATCAAATTCTAATTTTATTTAAAAATAATAAAATCTTCAATAAAAAAATAATTTTTTGTAAAATATATTTTATATATTATACCCTAAAAACTATTGGATCAAATTTATTATTTTTGTAAAACGAAAAAAAGTTAACCGTTAACTTTGACTTAAAAACTTAACTGTGCTTTCTGTATACACTTTATAATAGTTTCGTATATATATAAATATAAATATATATATATTTATTTATTTATATATTTGAAATTAGATCAAGATTGATGTGACGAAAATTCAAATGCTTTATTCTATTTTCACATGAATGCACGTAGAATGAGAAAAAACCTTACGAAGTTAATTGATTAAATTGTTAAATGAAAAAGGTTGAATGGTCAAATTAAAAAAGAAAAAGAAAAAGAAAAAGAAAACAAGAACACCCAAAGTATGACTTAGTGATAAAAAAAGAAGAGCACCGAAGGGTATGACTTAGTGATTGTGAGATGAGGCCTTGATAATGTAGATCATGGGTTTGGCTCCGGTTCTCTATGATTTCATCTTGATGCAAACTTTAGCTTTGGTGAGTTAATATTTTTTTTTAAAAAAAAAAACTGACTTAAGTGGTAAATGGGTAATTATGCCCAAAATATTACTCCCTCTTACATTAAATATAAGTCATTTTAACTAATTTTTCTTATCACTACTTATAAGTTATCATTGCTAGTTAATTAGCCTTTTTTTTTTTTGTGTTTTTTCTATATTATCAGTCTAATGATATAATCATGAAATGATATTTAAATTTTTGAAAAGGTGTTTAGAGGGCATTTTAAGAAGGGAAAAAAAAAGTTACCTTAATTTTTACAAAACGATGATTCATGATTTATATTTAGTGATAGAGGGAGTAGTTCGTATCCAAACTCGAAGTACAAATATAAAGCAACGAACTTGTAATTATACTCAAATTTTGGATTGATTTCACCCAATGTGAACCAAAAACGATGAACTTTATATTTATAATAAAGATTAAAATATATAGTATATGAACAAATTATTATATGTATGATATTTCATTCTCGAAAAATGTAAATATCATGGTACAAAGCATGAATCCTAAGTTTTTGAACACAACTATAAATAGTTGATTAATAGTTCTCATATTTAAAGTGCAATGAATTTGTTTTTCAATACAACGATTCTAGACAACTAGGTCGACTTTTAAGGGTTCAAACCATTGAAATTTTCTAATTCTATTTTCTTTTTTGACAAATACAACGATGCATGGTTCAAAGGACAATAATAGTCCAATCTCTCCACTTATGTATATCTCTTTCAATGTTTTTCAATGGTTCTATTCCAATCCCAAAGATTGTTTTTTGTCACTTTTATTTATTTATTTATTTATTTTACTTTTGATTTAGCAGACACCACAAACAAAAAAAGTTGCTCAGATAAGGCACCTAAAACACAAAGACTAATTGACTTATATAGTATTAGGTTTTAACTTCCACGACAATTCTAGTGCGACCAAAAAGGTTTACTCATCATCTCTCCAATTCTTATCTTCTTTTCCGCACCATTTAATTACTAATATTTTCAAATATCATTTTCATGGGATTTGACAAATCGAACTTTTGACTTCTGAAAAGATTGAATTAGGCAAAATTGGGAATCGCCAGTTGACATGTTTGACGTGGTTTTAAGTGTTTGTCATAACCAAGACGCAAACCTTAATTGGCTGATGCTTAAGTGCCTCGTATGTATTAATTCTACCAAAGCTCACTTTTCTTCTTTTCATTGATTTTTTTTTTCCTTTTTAATTTGAATTTGAATCCCTACCCGCCCCTTTACCGTGTTACTCCCTCCTTCACCGTGTTACTCACTCCATCATTATTCATAAATCACTAATGATCACATTGTCAAGATTAAAGTAATATATATATTCTTAAATATCCTATTTGTGATTCTATATTGAAACTAGTAATATTGACTAGGAAAAAGAGAGGGGAGACAGAGATAATATGATAAAAAATTAAAAAAAAAAATCTAATACACTACCAATAATGACTTATATTTAGTGATATAAAAAATAAGTTTAAATGACTTATAAATAGTGATGGAGGGAGTATTTTTGTAGTCCTTTAGTATAAGTCATTCTTCATGATCTTAATATATTTTTTCCATATTCTCTCTCTCTCTCTCTCTAAAAAACATCCTCTCGTATATTTCTCTCTCAAACAACTTCGTAAATAAGGACATTCGAGGATAGGAAATTCAATCTGCAATTGAAACTATTAATTAGGCTTACATAATTAGCAGGGGTATAGAATTAAATGAGCTATTGACATGTATTCCCTAATACTAGGGTATATCTCTATACTAAAAAAAGAAGCTTTGTAATAAATAAATATATATATATATATATTTACATATATGTATTATGGTATAGAGTGCACCGTTAAGCTTCTAATGCTCAACATCTAATTTTATTTTTTAAAAATAAAATCTTAAAAAAATATATTTTATATATTAAACCTTAAAAGGATAAACTAAACCCTAGGGGTATTGGATAAATTCTATTATTATTTTTTAAATAAAATAAGTTAATCATTAATTTTAATCGTTAAAAAACTTAATTGTACTATATGATAATGCTACAGATTATACTACTAATTATTCTTACATAATTAGCAGGGGTATAGAATTAAATGAGCATTTGACATGTATTCCCTAATACTAGGGTATAACTCTATCCTAAAAAAAGAAGCTTTGTAATATATATATAAAAAAATATATAAATATATAAATATATATGAGTAATGCTATAAAGTGCACAGTTAAGTTTCTAACGATCAATATCTAATTTTATTTTTAAAAAATAAAATCTTCGTAAAAAATTATTTTTTAAAATTAAAAAATGTTAACTGTTATCTTTGACTGTTAGAGACATGACAGTGCTCTATGGTAATGCTAAATAGTGTACTTTAAGTACTTGTTTGATAAAAGTGAAAACGTATTGGATTAGGAGAAGTAAATGAGAAAGTAAATGCAATATTTATGTTGAGGGAAGTTAATTAGGAGGGGAACACCTCCTCTCTATGTCAGCTTCTCCCCCGCCCCTCCACATTTAGATGCATTGTAGATTTACTATCTTTAAAATTACTTTCTCACTTCTTTTCTTTTCACAAATAACTCTCCCGTCCTCCACAAAATAGTTTACAAATAATTCAAAATTTTATTTAGATAAATATATTTTCTCATAAAAGATATAAAATTTTATCTAGATAAATTATTTTAATTATGGCCTGTAATTTTAAATATATATAAAAAAGGAGAATATAGTGTATGAAGGATATTATTACTTGTGTAAAAAACTAATAAAATTGTTATTTATCTGTATATATAAAAAATTGTGTGAAATTGTTATTTAAAGAAATTCTACATGATTATTTATATTATATAAAATGGGTCTTTGATAAGATCTACTTCCCTTTTCTTCTACTTTTCAATACAACCAAACGAAAAAAAGTATTTGTTATTTACTTCCCCTCCATTCATACTAGTCAAGATCAAAGTAAATATAATTACTTCCATCAAGGGAAGTAAATTATGCCGTTCTCCCTTCCCATCCCCCTTGCCCTCCCTCTCAACTTTACATACCAAACAATACCTAAATAAAGTGTCCCTTTAAGTCTCCAATTCTCAAGGTTTAAATCAACTATATTTATTGTCAACAAATACATAAATCCTTTATAAATTAAAAAAATTATTTTTTGTAAATATGTTTTATAAATTAAACCATAGGGGTACTTAATTAAATTTTATTTTATTTTTTTAAAAAATACATTTGATTAACTTTGACCATTAGAAACTTAATAGTGCTGCACTCCATAACATTTCCTTATATATAGAATGGGAAAAGAATCATTTGTACCTAATGGGTTGATAAAATGTAAAAAGAACCAAAACTTTTGGCAAACAAAAACTTTGATTGTGATGTCTAATGTTAAATATAAATCTTTGTATAAATAAAAAAATATATTAAACTTCCATATGATCTTCTCTTCCATTTATCGCTAGATATTAATCCCTATTATTCAACTATTTATAATCTAGTCATAATTTTCTTTATATATAAACTCTCTCTTTTCTATTATATAAATATAATACTCCCTTCATCCGAAAATGAATGTCCATATTTCAATTTTGAAAAAGAAATGAATATCTCATCCCCTAAATTAGTTAAATTTTTGTTAAGAAATTGATATTGTCGTGTTTAAATTGAATTAAATCAACTAATTTTCTTAAAATTTCTGTAAGTCAAAACGAGACATTCAATTCCAAATGAAGGGATATAATATTTTTTTTAAGAAAAATCTAAAATGATTAATTGAGAAAGCTAGATGATGTCATTGGTTGATCTCCGGATGGTTCGGGCTCCACCGCAAGGGATCGGGTTGCACCTGCACGAGGGGAAGACAGTCACAAAGGAGAGTTCTCCCCGATGTTTCTTTGATGCCAAAGTTAGAAAGATGATAGATAGTAAAGTGTATAGAGAAAATTTCTAGAGTAAGAGTGACATACCTTATAAATGAATTCTTTGTGAGTATTTATAATAAGAGACTATGGAATCAAGTTGTTAAGAGAAGTCAAATTCCAATTCTCTTCTTAAGTCAAGTGGGAATAAATGTCTTGAATTAAATATTCTAATTTGACTTGCACAATTTTTTTTTTAAAAAATAGTTAAACTTAACATTATCAATTTATTAATAAAATTTTAACTAATATAGGAAATAAGACATTTAGTTTTGGATAATTTAAAATAGAAATAGAAATAAAAACATTTAATTTCATATGGAAGGAGTAGCATATATTGCAAAATGTAAAATTGTGGAGTATGCACTACACATGACGAGCCATTAAACAAATATAATGACTATAACATACTACAACATTTTATATGGTTTAAGTAACATAGTGATCACTGAAGTTGATAATTTTTTTTTTCCAGTTTAGCCATTAAACTATAAAAAGTCAATTTAATCATTATACTTTGCTTTTTCAGATAATTTAGTTACTCTATGATGATTTGATTGAATAACAGTTATAAATGTGATTAATCTTCATTAACAATATCATATACCTTGCCATGTCATTAGAGTTTTTCTTATTAGCAAATTAGGTGCCCTCCATGTCATCTAAATCACATGTCAATAAAAAAAAAAAATTGATAAAAGAAGAAAATGATAAAATAACGAAAATTCCCTTAGCCAATATGAAATTTTTTTGTAACATGGAAAGAAACATGACATTATCATCGAAGATTACATTTGAGACTATTATTCAATCGTATCATCTTAGAGGGACTAAATTGTCAAAAAACACAAAGATTATAATGCCTAAATTATCTAAAAACGTAAAGTAAATAGTTAAATTGACTAATTTTATAATTTAATGGTCAAACTAAAAAGAAAGTGTCAATTTAGATGGATACAATGTTGGTTATGGCCTATTTATATTCTAAAATCTTTATTCGACTCAAAATTGTTCTATTTTACTCATTTGAGTACTTATTAATGGCCATGCTCACTCTTCTTCTATTGCAACTTCTATTATTAGTTGAAGGAGTTGTCTGAAGTAGAAAATAAAACTTGGCACTTGGCATTAATTATTGTTAATATTATAACAGAGAGAGAAAGGGTATAGAAGATTTTCACCAATTAAAACCAAATGGCTAGCCCATCCAGCTTTGAGCTTTTTTAAAACTCAAAAAAAAAAAAAATTGCCCCCTTTTTTTCTTTTCCCTTAAATGAGAATATTAGTGCCTTTTACTTCATTATATTTCCACTAAGCCAATTAATGTTACTCCAAAAAGTAGTTGAAGAGTGGAAACAATCATGTGAAATTTCCTATGCTTTTCTGCATTTGTTTTCAAGCTCTTTTGGTTGTTTAGATATATTTATGATCGACTTCTCTTCTCCATAAAACAAACCGGAAAATTAATCAGACGTTGTCCTTACTGAATAGGGCACCACCAATATATGAGTGGCAATAATGGATGACAACTAAACTAAAAGGGTCAAAGTGTACCAAAGTACCCACCAAAGGATCCCCAAAATTAGAGGATGCATCTGGAAGAACAAAATATTCATAGGAATTTAATTACGATCGTGTAGTTATATTATTACTTACTATATCTCCCACCAACTTAATTAATTAAAATGTTCTATATAATATATATAAAATTATTTCTCATAATTATATTATTAAATATTTTTAGAGCTGGATGCATTTGTCATATCACACATGAATATGAATTAGACATTTGCATGTGGGGGAAAACTTCATATTACTTAACTGGCAGTTTCACAGATTGTACTGGCCATATGAGAAGTTTCCAACAAATTTGTCGGTCTTTTGGTGAGAAATTCATGTGAAGAAATTTGGTGATCACTGCTTGAGTAGTTAAAAAACACATAAAAAGGAAAATCAAGAGAAAAAAGAGGGGTGGCGGAGATGGCCACGGTGACAACAGCTGCTGCCCCTACTTTTTCAAATTCCAAAACTTTGAGACTTTTAAATGGTGGCTATCAAATTTTCTCACTAATTAGATAGTTTTGAAAAATTGTCTATCTTCCAAACAACACGCAACGGTAAAGATTTCGGCAGATCATTTTTTTTATTATTATTTATTTAATTTTTTGGGATTAAAGAAAAGAATAATTTGAAGACAGAAAGAAAAAAAGGGTCTATTTTTTGGACAAAGTCAGGATCCTTTACACAGATGTTGACTCTTCGTCTTGATTGGTCCACATGGGGAGGTGTAATTGGACATGTACAGTGGTCTTCCTTTCAACAACAACAACGAAACAAATATTTGTTAATTTGGATATCTCTCAGAATCATAAAAAAATACATCTACTAGAAGCACAAAGGTGAGGAGTTGTAGTGAGAGCCCACCATAACCTTTTCGGAAGATTAGGATAGAGCCTGAAAACCCTAAAAGTCTTCCTCATGCATGAAACGGCTGTTGTTGATCCTGTCCACGTTTCTCTGGCCTTGGAAGTGTCTTGGGGGAATGAAAGAGTTTTTGTAATTTTGATTGACAAGAACATGAGAAGAAATAGGAATTATGGCTTTGCTTTCACTTTGGGTCAATTCCATACACACCAACTCATATTGATTTTTATTTAGTCTAATTAAATATCTTAGTATCCTTATCTCTTTTCTTTGGAGAGATGAGGTTTTCTGACTGGGTTTATGCTCTTTCCTAGGAAGCTGCTTCCCTTTGGGAACCCTGTGTGGTTTTGTTTGTTCATATAACTTCGTGCTTGCTAGGAGATTGTAGTAGGTCAATCTTTGCGTCTTATAATTTCTTTGCAATTAGGTATATATCAGTAGACCACCTTTTGTATTAATTAATGATATTTGAAAGTTTTGGAGGTTTAAGATAAGATGTAAATTAGCTAGAGAGAGAGAGAGACAGTTAATTTTTTTTTTTTAAAAAAAAATTGAATTTATTTGCATGTTTAAATAGAGGTATTTGATGCTATGTATATATGAGTATACTGTCAAGGAATGTGTTGTCATTATCAAGAAAAACCGGGGGAGATGATAATTAGGATCTGATCCCAAAGAGTTGGCAAAATATTAGAGAAAACTTGAATGAAAATTAATGAGATTATTGGAAAATGGCTTCAAATCTTCTAAGTATACTTTGTTATGTATGACAATTTTTAGTAATTTAATAAAAAAACTTATATGTATCTTTTAATTATTATTTTAAATATATTTTATAAATTAAATCCTAAAATAATTGTAAGGTTTTTTTTATTAATATATTAGTATAAAAGTGTACCAGAAGATCTAGAGTCGCTTTTAAGAGTTCTTAGTCATTAAGTTATATATATGTCTTGGTGTGGTTAAAAATTTAATTTTCTGTTTGATGATATATATGCTGTCTATGTCCAATTAAAAGACACTTTTGCCTTTTAAGTACTCATATATGCTCCTTTGAGGAATTGAAATTATGTAAGTAGTGGTGTTTATGACCTGGAAATCATCCTTTTGGCCAATTGTTATATATTCTGGCATAGGTTCTTCACAATATCTTTATTGAATAGAATTTCATTATATCACCATATCTAATTAATAAAACACATTTCATTTATAACATGATAACTACTTCTACCCATATATAATTGAGTGTATATATTTTATTTTGAAATATTTGAAATTCGTATTTTCTAATTTAATTAAAATATCATTACAAATTAATAAATTAAGTAGTTTGAACTTTTATTAAAATTTGCCTTAATTCAAAATGAACTATTTAATTTTGCATGAATATTTCATCCACATAGAAAATGGAGTAAAATATCTTGAACCACTTAAGAGTTAGTGAACTGAGTAGTGGTTTTTCTGACACCCCAGCCCTCCCTTGAGGATTAACATTGGAATCCCACTAACCCTGGCATGTATCGAATTCAAGATCTCTCGATCTCAAGTATTACCACTTACCACTAAATTAGTAAAGATTGATTAATAATGAAAAAGTTAAAAATACAGAAAGAAATAAACAACGATAACTAAGTTTTGGAAAAGATACGCATGGCCAGAGGCCCAAAAGAGGTAAACTCCACCAACTAAGTAATTGTGATGGACTTGGATTTTTAAGACAACCTCATGATTAATAGTATTTTCTTTTTCTTCTGAATGAGAAAATGTTTTTTTCTAGGGTTTTTAAGATGTGGAGGAGAATGTCATTAGTACTGCTCAGTTCAACCGTTTAATTAGGAAATGAAAATTAAACTGCGAGTCAAATATTGGAGCACTCAACTATTGATTTAACTATTTATCTTAATTATGGTTGTGAATTCTTTAAAAAGATGGGCATCAAAAAGATCAAGCACTACCAAATTTGGTAGGTAGAATATCCAGGGTATATTTGTTAATTTTTTAGTGTTTTAGCAATCAGGAAATTGTTTCAGTAATGAAACTTAGGGCATATTCCTGAACCATTTTAGAGTCGTCGCAGGAAGATTACAATTAGAAGTTAATATAAATAGTTGCATCTCTGGTAACCATTTTTGTCATCAAGAAGAAAGGATTCCGGATTTGAATTCTTTGTTTTTAGTTCTGGTTTCTTGTATTTTTGCCTTTTCTTGAATGTCTTTTATGGAATTTTTTTGCATTTGTATGATTATGATTACTAGCATATTTTAGAAAGCCCTTTCTATGGAATTCTGAGTGTTTTGGAAATCCTTCACAAGGAAAAGTGATTATATTATAGTCATGCATCCTAGTATTTGTTAAAAATGATTCTGTAATAACTAAAAAGAAAACAAATTTTGACAAGCGAGGCAAGTTATACAAGTCTAATAATATAATCTGGAAAGGAAAACAAAGAATAGCCATAAAGATCTGTGATTTCTATACAAGTTCCAAACAAATTTGAGATGGGGAATTCCCTTGGAAGGTCAAGGAGTTTTCTCTATGGATACATTCGCTTTTGAATTTGCTCATCATTTTCAGCGGTAACAACCGCTAAATGGTGCAATCTTTTAGCTGCTGTGAATATCAGTAAGAATAAGAACTGATGAAAATAGTAAAATCAACAGACTGGGATAGTGCAGTTTCCTGGCTGATTTGAAAAAGAATTTACTGAGGAATTCTACTGCAAAGACTATCTCAGGAAAAACCCTACCAGGGCAGCCCAGTATCCAGCCAACTGTCAGGAGGAAAGAAACCATGGGGAAGTGTCAGGCCTGTGGAAACGATTCCCATTTCCGTAAGACTCACGTAAACCAGGAGGTTAAAATTACCTGAGAAAGAATGCCGTTCCCAGTCTGCCCTTCAATGACTAATCCTGCAGTAAGGCCAATCATAGCCCATGCACCATTTATTGCTTCTATTTCACGTTGCCTCTGTAACAAAGTTGCAGCATAACCATTGAGGCAGAATAGGAACATAGAGAAGTGCAACATTGAAATGTACATAGTATCACCAAAATCTTTAAAGTGACTTGATTTTAGACTCAAAGATCAATGAGCAGAAAAGTTAAAACAAGATAATGACTAAATCCCAAATAACAGAAACAGAGCCAATGTGGCAATGGACTAAATTTACCAACAAAGAAGGTTCTCCAGAATGTGGAATTTACTAGAATTAGAAATAGGAGGGAGGGAAGGAGAGAGATTGAGAGAGCAACAGTAGCCGCATCAGCAGTAGTTTACCGAAAGGATCAAAGATTTGTAGCAAATATAGAGGAATCATTCCAAGAGATCTCTCGTTCTTAGAATTGCCACATAGCACATTTTAGAAGTCATTGGAATTCTAAAAGGGAAGATTGAAAACAAAGAGCAAACAACATGTAGAAGATTTTTGTGTCCGGACTAGCTCGAAAAGCTGTATGTGGACATGTACAGTTGAGATAGTGGTAATGAAGTCTGATCTCTTAACAACAAGATATTGAAGTCCTTCAAAGTAACAAGACTCAGTTAATTTAAACAAAATGCATTATTGTTCCTTAAATAATAGAGAAGAAATTAGAATCTGGAGTTAGAGAGACATCAACTCACTTTAAACCTCTCCTTGGCTTTAATTTTTTCCATTTGCTTTGCAGCTAACCTTTTGGCTTCCAGGGGATCAACCATAATCACCTCTTTGCGAGAGTTTCTTTTCTTAGAAGACATCTGATGATGCATAAATAGGGCACCCTTGTCATCGGAAATTAAAGACAGGAAACAAGTGTAGAAAAGAAGGCTTGAGATGCATAATCACAAAGTGAAAGAGGGAATCTCAGATTCAGTTCAATCTCTTTAAACGTTTCAGTGTTTCTGAGGCTTTGCTTATCTGCTTATTAGACCTATTACATACCTAGATTAGAAACTTTCATACAAACATTTTGCGTGAGTACAGACAGTGGTTTTGAAACAATTTCCCCCCTTGTTTCCTTAATTCAGTTTTAACTAGTAAACATTAATAGTTTCTGTCAATTCTCTTATCTGAAAATGATAAATGAATAGGATTTCCAATTATCCTTAGGTAAGTATTGACCAATTTTGCACCAAGAATGTTTTGCCACCAAAATGCAGTTGAAGTAAGCATCTCCCACATTGAATCCCTGCCCCACCCCAGGAGAAAAGAAATGAAGTAAATGACTACTCGCAGTAGTTTTTGCAGCAGGTCTAACCTTAGATATAAAACAATAGGTACAGACAATGGAAGAAACTTTGATGCATGTTTTCAGACATAACTACCAAATATTCTATTTAAATGTAACATTAGGTAATCTTCTGCTGATGATCTAATTGAAGTCTCTTACTGCACCTTTTCATTGCTCTTTCATACCCGAGAAAAGGTTTTTTGTCACATCCTGTAGACTAAGATGAATCACTATCATATTTCAGTTGCATCCATCACAAACATGACAAACGGATAGTCATTACAAAAGCTTAAGTCACTAAACTAAGAAAATGACAATAACGACATCACTGTAGTATGAGTCAACCATCTAATTGATTCTTCAACAAATAAACCATTATCTATGTCTGAATTCAACCCAGAGGAAACTGGGTAAACATGTTGGAAGATATCCAGAAAAGATCCTTTGGAATCTCTAATATTTAATATGAACTGAAAATTAAAAGTGTTTAACACAAAGGAATAGTGTGTGGGAATTCATAAATTGATAAACAAGATGACAAAGAATAAAGAGATATAATGCAAAAGGTTTGGATATCAACAATGGACGAAGTGCAACAAAACTTAAATGAGTTAATTGCTTGTCTTTTTCATATTGACAAGCCATAGCATATGCCTCATGGAACTGTGACTAAAAGCTTTCATATTTTTTCCTCCAAATTTACCGTTTATATGTACCAGATTTAAGTAATTGAATGTTACAAGGAGGAAGAAGAAACCAGAAATGTCATGCAACATGACATAATTTCCATGTCAATTAAAATTATGATCCCAATATTTGGTGGATCTTCAAAACAAAGATAAACCCATTTATATTACACTAAGATGAATCTACAGTAAAACTCCATTGGATCCCCACATTAAGAATTCGTTTTATGGGAAGTTGAAATTTCTAAAGGAATCACAATTTGTTCTACAAAAGGTTTCTGTATATTAGCATGTGAAACTTCAATTATAGGTTGACTAGTGGTGTAATGAAGTCTGCAATTCAGGTTGCAAAATTTATAATGAGTGCAAACAGATAGGGTCAAGTGCACACTGGTTGATTCTTACTTTTTAGCACTTTGCAGGGTAGTTCATCATTCATCTATCTAACTTGGTCAAATAATAGCCTCTAACTTCTTGAACTCTTTTTATCATTAGATTCAAATTTTTAGAAGTCATAGAAACAAGAGAAAGCAGATTACAAAGAAAATGGAAGCTGTAACAGCACGAGCAACATTTACTGATTACTAATTATTGCAGTCCTACTATGGTGATATTAAAATGAAGCACATGAAAAAAAATTGAAGAATAATCAAGCCAACAATATTGGCAGTATAATGTGGATACCAAGTACAACGCATACATTAGGGTTTGCCAGGACTTGAAAAGCTTGACTCCTTGTCCTTCGAGATATCCGTATGACATCTTGGCTTGATGTTGCGCTCCATCTACAAAGGGGATAAAGTCAATAATAATAAAAAAAGGGTAAATATTGTTAAAATAAAATATAAAATTCCTTTTCTTCTGATGAACCTTCCTGAAAAGACAAACTACATAAATATGGTCCTAGGGATTATGGATAAAGATGCTTTAATTTGTTAAAAAGAAATTATGAAATAACTCCAGGTTACAACATTTTGGAAATATAGCTGTCTGTCTTTTCTCTCATGCCATCCTTCTAGAAATCCGGAACACAAAAAAGAATACTTCAAGAAATAATTGGATAAAATATTTCTTATATTCACCCTCCAAATTCTAAATTCTTCTAGGACATCAATACAGAGCTGTAATCAAGACACAATAAACCACTAACCATTAATCCAATCGAAATGGATGCACCATTATCTTGTTTAAGAAATGACTTGATCATCTAAGTCCAATATATGCAAAGCAGGCAGTTGAGATACAATAATTTAATTGCCAAAGATAAATTAGCTACTAAGTCATGTAGCCATGTCTTTAGTATCATGTAGCTGCATAGAAGATTTCCATATTGTGCTGTTATAAGTGTTAGACATTAGAGCTTAAACATGATTGAGGATAACAGTTTTTATTGGAAAGAAGTGATTAAAAGAACATGACCAGCCAAGACAATATTACAATAATTCTTTCCAACTTCTCTGGTAAGTCACTTGTCACATGGGAAACTATTTCAACTCGCTCAAAGCCTCAATTGAAGCCCACTCCACATTATAGAACCAGATTACCATTTATAGGCATTGGCTTATTACCGCAGGCTCTATGAGTCCCATTCGAAGACCTCAGTCAGCTTATTTTTACCATAATTGACATTGACAGAGCTTCTAGTGTTTCTGAAGTGGGAGACTTAACAAGGGAAGAAATTTAAGAGCTCTCAATTTAAGTGCACAAATGCAATTCACTCTAGATAATTCAATTTTCAACACTGAGGTAAACATTTCCCCTTATATAATAAATTAGAAAGCAAACTTAGTTCTGGTAAAATTCATAATTAGATGCTTCTCCTCTGAACCTGTAAATTAGAGTATTAGCTATTTCTCTTGGACTGGGATACCCAGAACGAAAAACTTAAGGGAAAAAAATGAAGAAGATAGAAAACTACGGTATTAGCTCTTTCGTAAGAAGGTGGGCTACTTACTATATTTATGACACAAGAACTCCACAAATAGAATTCCACCATCAAGATGCAGGCATACTAAGAAGCAAAAAGTAAACTTTTCACTCTTTTAACATATGCACGATAATGGGGATCAAGAAATGACTCATCATTTTCTTTTGCTCCTGAAAGAAAATCAAGATTCAATAATGATAAAAAATAAGACCACTGAGCAAGAGGATTTCTCTAACCTGAAAGCCGCGGACGAATGAAAATCAGATGTGGGAATATGTTGTGTAGAAAACGAGAGACCCTTATCGATCAGTTGAAGAGCTGAGCAACACAGCATTGTTGAATCTTTGTGGCGTGCGGTAAAGTGGTCTGAGGTTTTGGATTCTCTATTCTGATTTTGTCTGTGGAATTTCAATTCGCAGGAATTCGTTGCTGTCCACTCAAGACGTTTGCAGTACAGCGGAGGGAACGGACGCACGACCTTGGAAAACCCTAGGCTTCATGTCGGGAGGATTTGGGGCAAAATTGTCTTTTTACTTTTCAAAGCAATGATTTATTTTATTTGTTTTCTCTTCCGTTTAATTTTAATAAACCCCTCAAACGTTTGTAGAAACACACAGTTACCCTGATCGCTTCATTGTGTCATTGCAATTTTTTTTTTTTAGTAATTAAAACCTTTCATTAACATAAAAGTTCCAAATTATACAATTGGGACAAAGTCCCAAGGTAACAGGGAAAAAATCACACTCATAACAATGGGCTAAAAACAAACCACCACACCTTTAATAATAGATAAAATACAAAGAAAAGATAAAACAAATACAAAAATACTTTTCTCAAAGAATCTACAACATTGTTTGCAAGCCATATAGAAACTAACAAAGGGTTCCCAATTCTGTCTTGATCAGTTGACAGCTTTCTCCAAGACTCTAGATATATTAGTGGTCTTGAAAATCACTTAAAAACAAGACGAGAAATCGAAAAGGTATCCAATTATATTAAGAGTAGTAATGAAACTCATTGGAAATGGAGAATAAAGTACAGTTTTGAAAGTATATGTATAAAAAATCTCGATATGTTTTAGTTTTTGAAAAAAACTTCAGAAGAATTATATTATATTATATTACATTTCTTTTTATCGTTTGTAAATAAAAAGGAGGGGTGATCTAAACAAAATAAAGCAAATTAAACAACATCCGGTCAAGATCAGAGCATCGACAAAAGCCAGAGCTACAATCTGGCCGGAGGACAATGAAGGAAGTAAGGGAGTTGAGCAGTTTGAAGAGGTGAAGGGAGAGATGGAGGAGAAGAGAGGTAATTGTGTCATTGTTCTTAATCCTTATACATGTACAATCATCATATCATATCATATACTATTATTAAAAGAAAGACAGTTCTACAGTAAAGAAAAAAAAAAAAGAAAAAAAAAAGGGAAGGAAGAACCAAGCATAGTGAAAAAGAGTACATTATGATAATATATATAAATATATATATAAAAATATAAATTAATAATATATTATGTGAATATTAATCAATTATTTGTAAATTAATAATCAGCATATTTTATTTAAGAATGTATCTATATATTAATGGAAATATTAGTGTTAATATTATAAAAATTAGTAAAATATTTGAATGTAAAAGATTTTTTGAAAAATTAATTTTGGATATACAAAAATTTATTCATAAATATAATTGGTTTTTTGAATTTTCAAAAAGATATTAGTTTTTAAAGTGATCGGTGACATGTATAATCACTTTTCTCAATTATAGTTTTATTTTAAATTTTATATGTACAAAATCATAATTCAAAATAATATTTTATTAAAAAAATCTTCATATTTTTTTTTCCATTTGTGTAGAAAATAAAATGATAAAAATATCTCTAATTTAAATATTATTAAATAACATTTAAAGTTTTCCACACTAAAATGTAACTAAAATACAATATAATATATAAATTACTTTTAAATCATAAGCTAAAATATTATTTATTTGGATTTAGTAATTATCATGATTCATATTAAATGAACTAACATAAACTTAATTAATATAATATTCATTTAATTAAAACTATCATTGTTAATATCTTCTAAAAAGTAAAGTATATAAGTACAATATTTTTTTGATAATATAAAAAATTAAGCATTCTTTGATTTTTATATATAAAAAATTAATTTGGATGGGTGACGGAATAAATTAATTTTTTATTTTAAATTCAATTATTGTGCTTTTCTTTTTCCTCCATCTGTATTTGAATGTCCTTGTAACACCTCAATTTCTAAACTATCCCGAATTATAAATAATTGATTTAATTCTTCATTTACTTAATTACTTTCTTATATTTAAATTTGAAAATTATATATTTTTTTTATTTATTGTCGATTTTCTTTTTCTAATGAAGTGATTTCCTTGAGTTCCCAGGAAATCTATTTGTATATTTTAATAAGGTTTAAAATTGTTGATTAAATGATTATTTTTTTATTTATTTAAATATCTCCAAATATTTTCTTATTTCATAATTGATTTAATTTATTACTATTGTTATTATTTGTGAGTTAGTTGCAGTAATTGTGGAATTAAGAAATAAGGGACTTGGTTTGAATTTTAGGAAGTATATAAAGAATTACAGAGGGATGTGATTTAAGAACTAAATAAGTTGGGGGCTAAGTTGATAAATTTTGCTCTTCTTCCTTTCTTCTCTAAATTATGACACAGACTTTTTACTTCGATTGTTCTTAGCCAAAGCACAACTTGTAGTAGCTTCATTGGACTGAAGGACTGGCTCTCCTTGTTGTTGCCACAACCTGCTGGAAATTAACGGTGAATCCTGTAATTAGGACTTCTTAGTGGTAGCTAGAATGGGAGAGAGAGAGGGCAGAAGAGTAGGAAGGAGAGATAGAGCAGAGAGCGGCGAGGTAGAGACAATTGAGACAGAGAGAAGTTAGAATTGAGAAGGACCCGTTTGGGGCTGAGCAAGAGAGAGCAGGAAGGCCTTGGAATGATTCGAAAGAATTAGGTGAGTGGAATAATGGTTTTCTTTAAACTTTCAATTTGGATTTGAGCTTAGAGGAGTTGTCTGCAATTGCATTGATTTGATATTTATTCCTTTCTGACTTTAAGTGTTAAATTTGACTACTGTCTTATTGAGGTAGTATGAGGAGCAGGTCTGAATTCGATTGGTCGAGTACAAGGAGCTCGCCATCCAGTGTCATAATGAGGTCTTGGAGAGGCTCAACCAGATCGAGGAAAGCCATGATGCTTTGGAAAGGGTTGATAGTGGTGGAGATCCATCATTACATCATTCCCCTTCTTTCACAGACTCAGGGAGCCATTCGTGGGAGCCTGGTGTGACCAGTTCGGAGGGGGTTGGTCACACCATTGAGAGTCTTGTCCTCCAGTCCCGACCGATGTGACTCCACATGAGGTTAGTCTATTCGTTAATCATTCATATTCACATAAAAATATTTAGTTAGCAATTTTTATCTTAATCCTATTATATTCTTTTTCAAAAAAAAAAAAAATATCAGGAGCCTATAGAGGGCGATAGGGAGGATCTAGTAGATCCACCTGCTAATACCCCCAGGTAATTCTTGTTTGTAAATTCTAGTTTGTAAATTCATATTCACATAAATTTAATATTTTAGTTACTTCAAAATAGATAATTCTTTTCAAAAAGAGCCTGAGGGGTCTGTTAGCAGGTGGAGGGATCCAGTAGATCCACCGGCAGCTCCTACTGTAATTGACTTTACCACCCAAGTAATTCTGGTTCGTAAATTTTAGAGATTCTAATTCATAAATTCATATTCATATAAATTTGGTATTTTAGTTACGTAATGATTTTATTTAGCTTTGTTAATTCTTTTAAATAATAGCCTAAGGAGATGGATAGCCAGAGGGAGGATCTAGTAGATTTAATTTTGATTTTATTTCATTTATCTAGTTTTTTATTTATTGTTGTTAAATTTTTAATATTTAGTTTTTGAATTCAATTAGGAGATAGGGCATCTAGTTTGGGCCAAGAAAATGACGCAGGAGCTCTGATCACTTTTCACCGATCCCTCTCATCACGTAGATTCCTTGGTGCCAAGGAAGATGCCAAAGACGGTGGATCCTCCCGCTCCTATGGTTGACCATTCTATGATGGACCCAGCCCGCTTGAATAGTTTCTGCAACACAGAGGGCTCAAAGAGGTATTTCAGCTTTTATTTATTTATTTAAATTTTATCAATTTGATGGTTCAATTTATATTTAAGTTTATTTGACAAACGCACGACAAGGGGGATAAAGTCATTTGTCGGAGATGAAATTAGAGTTGTCCGTTCCTTGAAGACCTAGCTTGAGGAAGTTCATATGGATCAGTTCCTCCGCGGTTGCGGAGAGAGGTGAAGGGGTCATCTTCTGCATTCCCTTGCAGAGATCGGTTTGCTCTCGCTCAGACTTACCTCTATTTAAGTTTGTTAATATAGTTTAGGTCGATTTTTAGCGTACTCAAATTATAGTATATGTATATAGTTTTGATTTTTCATTAACTAAAATTACAGAGTATGCTTCGAGATGTGTGGTGCATGGAGAAGGCATTGGAAGTAGCCCTTGAAACTACTAAGTTCGATGTTGGCATTATTAGTTGGGTTGGGGGAGAGAGAGATGAAGCAGCGTGGTGGGAGATCCCGAAGGTAAAATACTAATTTTCTATAAAAATCTTGGTTAAAATTCTATTTCATTTAATATGAATTAATTTAATATTATATATATATATATATAGGTCTTGATGCCCTGTTGCCTCCATTCACACTAAGTTTTACTTTGGATCCCATTGGTTGGGTCTTTGATCACGTTGCATGATCTGAAGCCATTTGTTGATGCTAGGGCATCTCGAGAGAATTTGATGGAGTCAATATGTTCGCTGATGCCACAACTTCTACCGCAAGCCGACAATTATAGTAAGATAGGACGTAACCAACCTCAGTGGTTCACTTGAGCTTTCTTGGATTGTCCTAAGTCGATCCCTCTTCAGCCAGATGGGACTAGATGGCACAGCTAATGATGGGCCATTTTAAGGAGATGCCCTGGTTGCCTTGCATCGACACCATAGCTCAGCATGTACATTAGGGATGAGATGGCTTGGATCATGACACGGTGGAGTCATATATATGGAGTTTAGATTAAAATGTAAATTTTTTTATTTAATTGTAAGGTTTCTTTAATTACAAATATGAAAATTCTTTTTTTTTTATTTTTTATTTTATGGTTTAGGGTTTTTGGAGGGTTTAGGGTTTTGACCACCTGTGGACTGATTTTGATCATCCTAGGATCAATTTTGACCAGCTGAGGATCGATTTTGACCATCCAAGGGCCGATTTTGACCTATCAGTTTTGAAATTCGTTTTTCTAAAAATATAATCCAGCCTATTTTGTTTCATATCGTATTCAATAAGGTGAAGTAAAATTCCATGACAAACATTCATGTTTGTTTAAATAACATTTACAGGTTATGAATCGTGTCAACATAGGCATTGATTTCAAAAAATTCCACATTCTCATTAAAGACGCTCACATCAATATTAACAAAATCTTTCCCTTCATTTGCCATCGAGTATGTCTCTTCAGAAACTCGAGATTGTTAGGTGGATATTGGATTAGAGATGGGTACTTCATGAATTCCGTCATTCAATATTGGATCATCTGCTTCGGGAGGTGTGGCTTCTGTCTCGTGGGTATTCGGACAGGTGAGACTATTATGTTCTCTTTTTTTGCATATTTTACACACTTTCTTCCGATGATGTTGTTAGCTTTGAGCGAGGAAACAAGCCTCTTATGGTCTTCCTATCGACCTTCTGTCAAGAGGAGCATTGACAATCACGTCATTTATAGCTACAATTGAATTCAAAGACAAACACAAGGGAACAAGCCGTATCGAAGGTGCATATGTTATTCTCAATACTTTCGTGTCAAATGAATTGCCATAGCATAGAGCTTAGCAGTGAGCCCCATTTCCCTATAAAAAAAAAAAATTAATGGACGGAGTTGTAGAAATATTTAATTACTAAGTTTAGAAAATATGAAAGAAAAAAGAACTATGGGTTGAAATTGGGACTTCGTGCCTCAAATATGCCTAGCTTGGTGGGTTGACCATTGTTTCTCGATTTCTCTAGATTTTACCCCACTTCAGGTCGAAATTGACAATTTGTATTCACCCATGTGTGTCTCGATTTATCTGGATTTCGACAAAATCGACCATTTTGTATCATTGAGTCTTGAAATTTTAGATAATAAAGTCTGAAATTTTACTTGGCAACAACACTAGCATGTTTGCATGGTATTCCTTCCAATTCCCATCTCCAACATCCATGAGTTTTTTGAACAATATCCACATTTGCTTCTTTTGGTGGATTTCAGTTGACATACTCCTCCCTATCCCAAATGGTTGTAGTCTGCAACCTTTCTTGGTTAACCTTCACACTCAATTCTTTCCACAACACGCTTAGTGATAATACTAGGCATTGTAGCAGCTACTTCTTGATATTTGTTGAACTACTTGTGATACAAACCCCCTAAAACACTCATGTGCAAATGTAATAAGCAAATTTCGAGCTTTCTTGATCGTTTGGTTGAAGGATTCCACAATATTGCTCGATTCAATGGAGATCCTGCTAGCTGTACTAGATTGTGACGACATTGGAAAGATCCTTGAGAAAGCTCAAAAGTTGCTAAAAGAGATTGGTGAAAGACATTAACAAACTAGTAAACAAATGTATATCAAAATACCTATAAAAGAATCACATATGATAACAAAAGTATAGAGGGAAAAATCATCCTTTTATCCTATCTAACTTCCCTCTCCTCTACTTTCTTCTATGTTCTTTCACTTTTGAAATCTACCTTTTTATTTCAAAAACATTAACTGATGGCTTTGAAAACTTTCTTGAACAATCTCACAAAAAGCAAATGTTACTGCTTTCTGGTGCTGATGCTCGCTATGCAGCTTATTGTTAGACGAGTTCAAGTTAAAAACCCTTTCAACAACATTTCCGTCCTACTTGAAACTGGACGTACATGGCTCCAGTCTATCATGACATGACAATATTTTGTGTTCCGCTTCTCTTTTTTGAATCACCGTCTTAGCAAGATAGACATGTTTATGTGGAAAGTTCATAAGTTTTTCAATGGATTGAAATTTGGGGTAATTTTTTACAAATATCACCCTTCACTTCTTCTCCTCCTCTCAGAAGGTTTTATTACACTGATCTGATGTGAAAACCTCAAATCATTGAGGTGCTTATTAGTGTTTTTGCTACTTCAGAGATGTTGGTTCCCATAGCAATTGAAAATGAGGCAAAAATTGTCTTTAAGAGCACATGAACTAGAAATTACTCTTCATAAATTTTTAACCTTGATTGATGAATGGAATATTCAGTCAACTATACCAGGCAACATAGCGTCGAGAATACAAATAACAAAAAACGAATATTGACTCTATTGGTGAAATTGAAGAATCAGCCAGCTCTACCGGGCAACATCGCTATTGAGGATATGATTGACAAACCCCTTGGATTAACTCAGCCAATTAAACTGGAGATTCAGCCAAATATACCAGACAACATCGCAGTTGTGGATATGAATAACGAAACCCGAAAATTGAATCAGCTGGTGGAACTGAAGATGCAAGTAGCTGTATCGAGTAACAATGCAGTTAAGGATGCTATTGGCGAAGCCCCGAAGATTGACTCAGCCGTTGGAAAATTTATCTCCTCTAACTTCCCTCTCCTCTACTTTTTTCTATTTTCTTTCACCTTCTAAACCCATCTCTTTACTCCAAAAGCCTAACTGATAGCTTTCAAAACATTATGGAACAATCTCTCAAAATCAAATGTTGTTGCTTTCTGGTGGTGTTGCTCGTTGTGGAGCTTGTTGTTAATGGAGTTCAAGTTAAATACCCATTCAACAACATTTCCGACCTACTCAAAATTGGAGCTACTTGCCTCCAGTCTATCGTGACAAGACAATTCCGCTTGTCTTTTCTGAATCAGCGTCTCAGCGAGAGAGACATTTTAATGTGGAAAGTTCATAGGTTTTTCACTATTGAAGTTTGGGAAATTTTTTACGGATATCATCTTTCACCTTTTCTCCTTCTCTCACAAGGTTTTATTACATTGATCTGATGTGAATACCTTAGATCATTGAGGTGCTAATCAGTGTTTTCGTTGCTTCAGAGATGTTGGTTCCTATAGTAGTTGAAAATGAGGCAAAAATCATCTTTGAGAAGAGAGGACATGAAGTAGAAATTACTCTTCGTAAATTTCTCAAGTTGACTGATGAACGGGAGATTGAACCAGCTGTACCGAGCAACACTGAACTTTAGGATATGATTAACGAAGCCCAGAGATTGACTTAGCCGGTTGGAACTGGAGATTTAGCTAGTTGTATTGTGCAACACTGCGATTGAGGATACGATTGACGAACTCTTTAGATTCACACCCCCGATTGAATTGGAGGCTCAGATAACTATATCAGACAACACTGCGAATGAGGATATGATTAACAAAGCCCGAAGATTGACTCAGTAGGTGAAATTGGAGATTCAGGAAATTGTAACGTGATTGAGGATGTGATAAATGAAGATCGAAGATTGACTCAGTCGGTGGAAGATTTGTCTCGTTTGACTTCCCTCTCTTCTTCTTTCTTCTTTGTTCTTTCACCTTCTAACCTACCTCTCTACTCCTAAAAGGTAATTGATGGCTTTCAAAAGAATCAAAACTTTATGGAACAATCTCACAAAAAGCAAATGTTGATGCTCTCTAGTGCTGATGCTCATTGCAAGCTTGTTGTTGGGACAGCTAAAGCTAAATATATTGCCTCAAACTTCACACAATTTTTGCAAGCATATCTTTCGTTATATACTTTAGTTTTTTGTTCTTTTAATGAAAATCCTTTAGCTTGTGCATAATTTTGAAGGTATTATGTGTACTTTTAATCACGATCCTTAAAGGACACAAGTATATTTAACAATAGGACAATTGAGAATGAATGAAAGAATTTTGCACAGTTTTTTCAAGCATATCCTTGTGTGAATTTTGAAATATTTTTTATAAATTTCATCCTTAATTGCCCCACTCACAAGGTTGATTACATTAATTTGATGTGAACACCTCATATCATTGACGTGCTTATCAGTGTTTTCGCTGCTTTAGAGATGTTGGTTCCCATGGCAGTTTAAAATGAGGCAAAATCGTCATTGAGGTGATAGGACACGAAGTAGAAATTTCTCAAGCATATTGATGAACGGGAGGTTGAGCCAGTTGTCTCGGGCAACCCCATAGTTGAGGATACCATTGACGAAGTCCGAAGATTGACTCAGTCAGTGGAACTAGAGATTCAACCAACTGTATCGGGCAACACCACCATTGAGGATACGATTGACGAACTTCTTTGATTAACTCACCTGATTGAATTGGAGATTCAACTAGCTATACTGGATAGTTCCACAGTTGATGATAAGATTGACGAAGCCCGGAGATTGACTTAGTTGGTGGAACTGGAGATTCAGCCAGTTGTATCCGGAAAAAACTCGATTGAGGATGAGATTAGCAATGCCCAAAGATCAGCTTAGCCAGTGGGAGATTTGTCTCATCTGACTTCCTTCTCCTCTACTTTTTTCTATGTTCTTTCACCTTCTAAACCAGCCACTCTACTCAAAAAAGCTAATTGATTTCTTTCTAAACTTTATGGAACAATCTCTCAAAAAGCAAAAGTTGATGCTCGCTAGTACTGATGCTCGCTGCAAGCTTGTTGTCGGGACAATTCAAGTTAAATATATTACCTAAAAGTTGTCACAGTTTTTGCACACTTATATTTCGTTATACATATATTTTTTCTTCTAATGAAAATTCTTTTGTTTGTGCATTATTTAGTGTAATATTTGTACTTTTAATGACAATCCTTCCCAAACACAAGTACATTAGAATGGATGAACAAATTTTGCAAGTATATCTTTGTGTGAAGTTTGAAATATTGTTTATAGATTTGATTCTTAACTACTCCTCTCACAAGGTTTATTACATTGATCTGCTGCGAGCACCTCAATCATTGAGGTGCTCATCAGTGTTTTCGCTGCTTAAAAGATTTTGGTTTGTGTAGCAATTTAAAATGAGGTGAAAATAGTTTTTGAGGCGAGAGCACATCAAGTAGAAATTACTCTTCATAAATTTCTCAAGTATATTGATGAATGGGAGGTTGAGCCAGTTGTACCAGGCAATCCCACAGTTGAGGATACAATTGATGAAGTCCTAAGATTGACTCAATCAGTGGAACTGGAGATTTAGTTAGCTGTATTGGGCAACACCACGGATGAGGATACGATTGACAAATCCTTAGATTAACTCACCCAATTGACTTGGAGATTCAACCAGGTATACCAGACAGCACCATGGTTGAGGATATGATTAACGATGACAGAAGATTGACTCAGCCAATGGAACTGGAGATTTAGGTAGCTGTACTGAGCAACAACAAGGTCAAGGATGCAATTAACGAAGCCACAAAGATTGAATCAGCCGATGGAAGATTTGTCCTATCTAACTTCTCTCTCCTCTACTTTCTTCTATGTTATTTCACCTTATAAACCTGCCTCTCTACTCCAAAAACCTAACTAATGGCTTTAAAAAACCTTTTGGAACAATCAAACAAAAGGCAAGCGTTATTGCTTTCTGCTGCTGACGCTCGCTACGAAGCTTGTTGTTGGGGCAATTCAAGATAAATATACTGCCTAAAACTTTGCACAGCATTTGCAAGCATATATTTCGTTATATACCTTTTTTTGTTCTTTTAATGAAAATACTCTCCAATAAAAAAAAAAAGTTCAGTTATCTATAAACACTCGAAATGGTCATGCGAGATGTAATTCTATTGGATGAAGGGAAAAATAAAGAATCAAATTATATATTTACCTATTGATATAGGAGCAATAGGGAGCTTCATAAACAGACAACTCATGGAGGAATTGGGGTTGCTGAAAGAACCAATATCTCTAGTTTTAGTCACGAACTGCTAGAAATGTATTATACTCAAAAGAGATGTGCCAGAAAGTGAGATGGGTCATCGAGGGTAAAGTATACTATTAAGATTTAAAAATACTTCAGTTAGGTGGTACTGACAACATTTTGGGTTTGGATTTGCTGAAATTCATACAATCCTATTACATTTAACTTTGAGGAATTAAGCTCGACCATTCGAAAGTATGGGAAGGATGTTGTGATGAATGACATACCAGATTCAAATATTTTGAAGGTGGTGACAATTGAAACTCCAGAGAAATGGTGTCGAAATGGTGAAGTTTGGATGGGACAACTTAGGACTGTGGAATTACATGTACAAGGTAATAAGGCAATAAAATAACTAGTTTTATATAATTTTTAATGAATTACTTATTGATAATTCTAGTTATTTTATGCCAACATGTGGAATATTTTTACTCCCATATTTATTTCTTTGATTGTAGAAATTTTTATGCAAAAGGATTGAAAAAGGGCAAAAGTGGAATTTAAAGAGAAAGGAGAATCC
>JAOXNR010000013.1:3698609-3715582 GCA_028571225.1 Parsonsia alboflavescens
GGGGGAATGGAGGAAGGCTTTGACAACCAACTGTCCGAAATGCCCTTCAAGGTCCATTTTGGATCAATCAATTCCCGTATGGAAATTGAATGAAAGATGATGCTGTTATTTTATAAAAATAAAAATAAAAACCCATAATGATTTATATATTTTTTTTGTATAATAATATAATGTATATTGAAATGAATATGAAATTGCATTAAAAATTAACTTAATAAAAATTAACTTTTAAAAAATTTCATTAGAAATTGCATTAGGGTTCAGGGTTTAGAATTTTGACCTTCGAGTTTTGAATTTGACTCGTTGTATTCCGGAGTACCTCCTTCAAGGTCTAGAATATTTTTTAAAAAAAAATTAAAAAAAGGAAGAAGGGGGGAAGGCTTTGACAACCCACGGTCCAAGATGTCCTTCAAGGTCTGTTTTGGATTGGTCAATGTTCAAAAAATAACAGCCAAGGTCCGGAATGTCTAAAACACTTTCACACATCAAGATCCGAAATCACTCTCACGACGTCCGATTCTTACTAGTCAATGCATGGAATAGGGCTTCGAGACTATATGCATCCATCTAAAAACACACATACATGCACAAGAATGTTCATCTCCCGTGTGTACGTGGAATGCGTGGGATAGTAAAATAAAGAGAGAATTGGAAGGGAGCGTTGGTCCAATAAGAAAGAAGACATTGAATTTGGGAGACGGGGGTTTAAATGAAGCTGCTCTTATCCATAAATCATATCGGTTCAAAAACTAATGGGTTTTGGATGGATGCTCTCAAGTCTCACCATGGATGGAAGTCCAAAGTGTATGACATTTAAAAATGAATATAAATTAAGTGAAATCATAGTATCATTTTGTACATAAAAAAACGATGTATATTCTCACAGTTCTTTTGCAAGGTTCGTTCAATAATTGTAATTTTAGTTAATCGTTACTTAGGAAACTTATTAGCATTAGATAATATGGTTTTGCTAAGGCGCGTTCCGGAATGCGCTTTCCAACCGTTATCGTAACGGAATTCTTACTACAGTGCTCATGCAACCAACAAAGTGGAGCAAGAATTTTATTACAGTAACGGTTGGAGCGCGCCTTAAGCAAATCCATTAGATAATAATACATTTTTTAAATTAAAAAATTATGTTTTCACTGTATTATTATATAATAAATCAAGAAAATTAACTGTAAACAAGATGAGAACGCAAAACATAATAGAAAATATAATAAGTTACAACTTTTGAAAATGAAAGGTATAATTTAACTAGTTGTTTGTAATATGTACATTCTTATTTGTACTTATAAACAAAAAATATTAATATATATGTATTAATGTGTAAATATCAAGAATTTAATTTAAAATAGAATATATATTCGAATTCATTAATGATCTAAAATTTGTATATTTTGTTTTTTAATACTAGTATGAAATAAACATATACCTAGTTAAGAGATGTAAAGAGCATTTGATTTAGTGTAATACAATTACTTGTTTGTCTTTAGACAAAGAAAGTAATGATTTATTAATCTTAAGTCAATCGGTTGACATTTGATGGGAAATTATAAGATAAAAATTTTGGAAAAAGAAGAATTTTCTTTGTTCATGTATAATAATTATAATTGAAATGAATTATAAATATTATATTAACTATTGAGTGCCATTTAAAAAAAAGAAAAACAGTTTTTGTGTATTAAAATGAAGTCGTAACTACATGACCATTATTTTATCCCCAAAAATATGGTCATGCGCTAATCCTTCCAATTCCAGTGTGTAAATTGAATGAAAGATGATGTTGTTATTTCATACCCAAAAAAAAAAGAAAAAAAATTATAATGATTCAAAATTTATTTTCTGTTTTTGTATAATAATATAGAGTTGGTTGAAATGAATATAAAAGTTCATTAAAAGTTAACTTAATAAAAAATTCCATTAAAATTAACTCTAAAAAAATTCCATTAGAAATTGCATTAGTGTTTAGGGTTTCTAGATTGTTTAGGGTTTTGATCCCCCTTTGCGTTCTGAATTTGACTCGCTGTGTTCCGTCATACCCCATTCAAGGTCTGGAATAATTATAAAAAAATAAAAAAAATAAAAAAAACACTTTGACAACCCAAGGTCGGATATGCCATTCAAGATTCGTTTTGGACCGGTCAAGGCTCGAAAAATAACCTTCAAGGTCCGAAGTGTTTGAAAAAGAAAAAAAAATAGGAAAGGGAAGGCTTTCATAAACCCTCTATGAAATGAGAATAGATATGAGTTGTTAGCATGCCTTATAATAAATGTCTTCTTGGATAATGAACTCACGCACCCTTTCATTCTGCCTCAAACTCTAACACTCTATATAACCCCACTCATTCGACAGAAAAGGCAAACCCTAGTCAAGGAGAAGAGATGCATGAAGAAGAAGAAGAAGAAACAATGCAATCTGAAATATTCTCATTCACGAGCCTTCCGATCGAGGTTAGAGAAGAAATTTTATCCCATGTTGCTTCTTCCTTTGCCATTTACTGGGCAAAATATTCGCTAGTGTAAGTTTCTCATGCAAATCCTGCATGGCCTCATTTTTTATGTTTCTTTGTTTCTGTGAAATTAATACCTCTCATATAATACAATGCGGGAGCAAGGGCTTGAAGTCTTTGTGCAATTTTGGGTGCATTCGCATGAAAATAAACATGGAAGGGGTTATTCCGACAAGTGAACTAGGTCTGCGCACATTCAATGACCTTATCAGGAGTTTATGCACTGAAAAAACCCACAAGTTATTCATTATGTTGCATTGATATGAATATTTCTATCTATCTAGACTCGTTACCAAAATTCATATTTGGGTATAGTTCATGATTATGGTGGTTTATTACCAAATTAACAATCCATGAACCATCATCTCTCTGAGCAGCATTCACCCTTGCTTGACAACCGGTTCATTTGCTACACTTCATTCTACGTGACTTCCCATACTTGTCATATGTTTGCAAATAGTACCTGTGGATTTTTCCTTCCCTTTTCTTCCCCGCCCTTTTTCGCATGCAAAACCCTTTCGCACGAGCCTGTTCTTTGTCGAAATCATACAGGAGATCAAGACTCAAAAATATCATGTGTCTTGTTGGATCAATTTCTATATCCGCTTCAGAACTTGTATGACTATCCCCGGTTGTTGGACAAATTTTAGCAACCATATTTGAATCATCTTCCATATTCTTAGTTATTACATCAATGGATTCAACATCTTGTTCCAGTTGAGGATCTTCCTTGCTGATGCTATCATCATCAGAAGATCCAAAAAGCTTGCGGATGATGCTTCTCGCATGATTCGATTCCATGGGTGTGCAGGGGAGTAAGAGAGTGTAATGGACTCAAAAAAATTGGACATCTGTTTCATATAGTCAAAGCCTTTCATAAAAAATGAGTAAAGGAATGCGTAGAATCAGATGAATTTTGGTGCTTACGAGTAAGGGACTCAGGCCATCTTCTGGTACTAATTGTTTTCCAAGATGAAAACCAATAGCCATTGTGAAGTTATTAGTTAGCATTGGAACTCTTGAAAAATTAGGTGAGGCAAGTCGGAGGAAAAGAAGGTTAGAGAGTGTATGGGCTGGAAGTAAATTGGAGGGAAAAATGACAGCCTTAGGGTTTCATGATGAGTATTTGGTTATTCAATCCACCATATAGCTTAGAATCAACAATGGTAGTGGATTGGATTCAACGGTGGACGTCCATTTCAATAATTATAATACATTTTGCAAAGTAAAAGATGAGGAAAGCAGAACGACTTGTGAATTTCGATTGATTTCGTTCAAGATTTCGGCAACTGCATAATTATTTGGGATGTAGACAATTAACAACTGTTATGTAGTTAATTGACACTAGATAAAGTTAAATGGGGAAGATGGAGGGAAAGAAGGAAGGGGGGAAGGGGGGCTGGGAGTTGAAAATGGGGGGAAATTGATCTCAATGGCAACCCGGTAATTCGACATGGTCCGAACAGATTCTGATTGAAATTGTCTGTGCATTTAGCATTACCCTTTCTACTTTTGCTGGCATGCTAAGGAAAATTTACAAAGACTTGAGAAATTTGCAGTTGAATTTGAATTTGAATTCTTCACTTTGCATTTATTGTATGAATGAATGCGTATGGACTTGAAACTCTATGATTATCTCGTTTCGGAACCCTTCTTTTGGAGTTTCCTGGGAATTGATGTGAGTTGGTTGGGGAAGATTGAAGAGGAGGGGTAGGAAAAAAGGGAGGGCTTTTTTACTTCTCCCATCTAAAATGGATAATAATTCCCCATTATTAAATATAAATAATTGTTCTTAATTAAGTAGGTATTTGAAGATATTTTTTCTATATTAAAATGGTATTCAATTTTTTTTTTCAAGGATAATTAGAGGACGTTTTAAGAGAAAAAAAATTATCTTAACTTTTACAAAACAATAGCTAGTAACTTATATTTAGTAATAGAGTAAATACTATTTTCATCACATATTAAAATTTAGGGGTGTATTTGATTTTTTTTCAAGTTATCTATCTATCTTTCTCATTGATGGGGTAGATCTTTATTTAGTGAATGTAAATTCCTAAGGTAAGTAGGTGATTAACAAAGCTTATTAGATTTTTGGAAATGGAGCCATGCCAATCTGATCAGAGGGATGATTAACTTTAAAGGTGATTAGAGATTAAAGGTTTGGAGATATTCAAATCAAGGAGGAGGTTAATTTTAAAGGTGATTAGAGATTAGAGGTTGGTTCTATTTCATAAATTCATCCTGAATATGAAGAAAAATCAATCGAGGAGAACCTTTCATAATCAATCTAATGGAATACATATATACACGTAGCATATGTATTGACTATCTCAAGCCACAAGAAGCCTAACAAATCATGTGGGAAAAAAAAGAGAAAAAAAAAAGACTGCCGAAACAGAAAACAAAATGGCAGAATCAAGAACTTGTGTGAAAGAATAATCAAGCAACTGCTGGAAATATGTTCAGCAAAAAATACACAAAGCAGATAGTTTTCGTATGGAAGAACACTACTTTCACTTTCACTTTCACTTTCACTTTCACACATCAAATCATTCTGTATTTTCTGTCATTCATTTTTTTCTCTCTTACCCCCATTGAAAGAGAAGATCTATCTAGCCAAAAAAATGGGCATAAACCGGGGAAAAGATGAAAAAAGAGAACTAAACATTAGATGGAAATGTTGAGTGAACCACCTTGTTCTGTCTCCCCATTAGCCAAAGAAGAGTCCTCCTTGCAAAAGAAGGTGGATTTGCTTGAGAATCAAGACTGTTGCAGCTCTGGATATCCAAATCACAGCCATATTCACTCCCTGCATTTTCCCATCTACTAATGTCAATCTCAGAAACAGTCCTCCTATTACCTCCATTTCCACCACTCCTGGTTTGTTTCAACTCATCTCTGGCCACCCCATTCGGGTTAACCGGTGGGAATCTGAATGAAAACGCTCTTCTTGATGATTGGATTGTTGCTAAATTAGGCTTTTCTCGTTTCCCTCTGAGCCAAATTTTCGATATTGAAAAGCTCTCTGCTCTGCTACTCCCAATGGATTTACTATCCACCACACTGCCATTGCCATTGCCAACTTGGATCTCAAGGCTTTTGAATGCTTCAAACCCAATGAATTCTCTTCTTGAATCACAATCGCATTCAGACATTGCAGGTCTGTGGCCTGGTGTTAATGGCAGAGCTTTCTTGCTTGATTGCTTCTTCATTGGTGTTCTAATGGGAACTTGTAAAGATGTATTATCATCCATGATATATGCAAAAGAACCCATGGAAAAGCACCTTCTTTCATCAACATTATTGTCACTGCTACCTTCTTGTCCTCCATCAACATTCCTGAACTTCCCAAGCTTCACTTGAACAATTTTTTCCCCTGAGTCTACTGTCGTTACCTGCTTATTTTCCTCCTCTTTTTCTTGAATTTCACAAGATTTCCGAAAAAGATCTGCCAGAGGTTGTCCAAATCCTTCATCACAACGCGCACTCAGATGAGAATTTACTCTTGCAACTGAATTCAAATTGGGGCCTAAACCAACCTCCCTATCCGAAACAATCTCTCTAGAACTCTCACTTCCAGATTCAAGCACTAGAACTATAGGTGAGCAGTTGGGATTTGATGAAAAATCAGGAAGCAAGCTAGCTCTACAAAGAGGGCAAGTAGAATGGGACAATAACCAAGTATCTATACATTCCATGTGAAAGGCATGACTACATTTAGGAAGCAATCTGAGCTTATCTTCAGCTTCAAATTCAGATAAACAAACAGCACAATCAAATGGGCTCTTCACACCTATAATAGCTTTGTAATTGAATACGGGGAGGGTATCAATAAAAGACTGATCAACTCCAGCATCATGAAGATGAAAAAGTTGCTGTAACTGGCCTTGGAGCGCAGTAACATCATCCATTTCATCAGGATCCCTTGAAGTGGGTCTCAAGAGGAATCTCACAAGTAGGTGAAGCAAACCAGAGAGAAAGAAAATAATGGCAAGTATTATTATGATCAGCAGTATACTTGGGCTTACCTTGTTGTTCAAATTAAAGCCACTGGATCGGAAACTGGAAGAAGAAGAGGCAGAAGGTGGTGGTGGCTGAAGAACAAAATATGGCTGTTGGGATGGAGAAATGAAGCTTCTGTCTTTGATTTCCATTAGAAACCTAGCCATATTCCCTCAAGAGTCAGATTGAATTGAAAACTCAGCAAGATTGGAGCTTTAGACCTGAACCTTGGGATACAGAAAATCCCATCTGACAAGTAAAAGGAACTCAAGCCAAATGAAGTCGTAGTAATTCAGCAAGAACAGAGCTTACAAGAAGAATGCAAGAGTTGAAAGATATAAGCAAGCCTTTTGAAAATGACCTTGAGGACCTCCCCAGTAATTGTTACTGGAAAAAGGATACTGCAAAGTCAAAATTAGAGATGGGAGAGACAGAGAGAGACAGAGAGTTGGTTGTAGAGGTAGTAAATATGATGCCCAGAAACCAAAGGTTTTTTCAAAAAAAATAATAATAAAAGCAATAAATTAGTAGCAGAGCAGGCACCAATTAATTGGATTCATTACTGAATTGAAGACAGTCATTTCTTCTGATTCACACACGGCTCTGGTGTAAAATATATGTATTCAGTAATCAGTAACAGAAAGGCGTGAGGAAAGAAGGCAGGCAGCTAGCCTCTTTTAAGTTAAGCAAATGAAGCCTTTCCTAGTTGACTTGAAAGGAGCAAGATTACATCGAGTTAAATGCACATTTAAGTCCCCAGATTAAGAAAGGCAACCTCTACCTAATAATAAAAAATTAGATTTACTTAGAACTTCCCTTGTGAACACCCCCCCCCCCTACCTCCCATGTTGTTTAACAGTATTTTAATGTTCTTTGTTATGGGCATTTTCTGTATCTTCTTTCTGATCACATTCTGCTCTCAGTCCTTCCATTCCTATTCTGATCTTCTTTCGTAGAGGAAAGTCGATGTAACCAAGATTACACCGAGTCCAATGCACATTTAAATCCCCAGATTAAGAAAGGCAACCTCTACCTAATAATAAACAATTAGATATACTTAGAACTTCTCTTCTGAACAAACCCCCCCGGCCCCCTCTTAACTCCCATGTTGTTTAACAGTATTTTAGTGTTCTTTGTTATGGGCATTTTCTATATCTTCTTTCTGATCACATTCTGCTCTCAGTCCTTCCGCTCCTATTCGGATCTTCTTTCGTGGAGGAAAGTCTCTGTGAACATAAGACAAATCATAGAATCTGAAAAGTCAAAACCATGTCTAGCCGTCTAGGAGAGGAAATGAAGGAAACTGTTTCGAAATATAACTACAGAAGTCGGGAATTTAGAAAATTATGTACAATGTGCTCAAAATGAAAGATAAAAGAGACAAAAGTAAGGATAATACTAATATAATCAGTAAAAATAAATTATTCTCATGATGTTATGGGTCTTTTTTGAGTTAATTTCTTTATCTAAATATATTTACCCACTCTTTTCAAATGCTATCCTACTCCCTCATACAATTTCTTGATTATTTAATTGACAAACTCTTCATGTTAGTTGAATTGTGACCTAAAAAAAGTTTAAGTATCAATTTAACCACTAAACTTGCAATTTTTTTTTAATTTAACCATTTTACTTCTAAGTGTGATGATTAAATTGATTATTCCGACAAAGTAAAATGGTTAAGTTGATTCAATTAAAAGTTCAGTGATCAAATTGACTATTTCTGCAAAGTAAAATGATCAAATTGATTTAATTAGAAATTCAGTGATTAAAATGAAAAAAAAAATACAAGTTTATTGGTCAAATTGATACTTGAACCCTTTAAAAAACAAGCATTTTTTTGAAAAATTTAACTAGCAATCTTTTAACTTTAATATATTTATATTCAACTGATTAATAATGTAGTCTCACCACTAAATATTTAAACATCAAACAAAAACATATTAGGGAATAAAAATAAAAATTATTTATTCAATATTGTTTGTCTGGTAGAATAGTACGATATATAGGAACTTCAAAGTCAAAGTGCGATTTCCTGGAGCCCATTTTCTGGGAGGTAGGAACACATTTCTGCCCCAGGAAGAGCTTTCTGCTCAACTTTCTGTGCACCATAAAGAGCAAGTCAACCCTAAAACCCCAAGAGTAGAAGACTCTTCCAGTTTTGTCTCCTCCTACCTCCACCAATTTTTGGCTTTAGTCCACCATGAATTACTTTTGTCAGCCATATTATGTAGCCCATGACCAGAACTTTTTTAATTAAAAACTTATTTTAATTTTTTTATTATGTAAATTAAGAATTAAAGATTAATAGTTCTTTTTTGTTAAATTGCTTTTTAAAAAATTACCCAAAATTGACTGCAGATGAAATAAAGAAGTGAGTCAAATAGTTAATGTTTGTAATTTTTTGTGAAATCATTTTTATGTGTGGAAAAGATTTTTTTTTTCTATTTTAAAGTAAACTAAATGTTGAAATAAAATTAACAACTCATAGCAACAGTTAAGTAAAAAATTATTATTATGATAATAATAATAATAGCAATAAAGAATCAAAAACTTTGCTCAGTTTTTGTTTTTTTTTTAATCCGTTTATAAAGATAAGAATTTTGACAGATCCCTACCTGTTTATTCAGATAAAAAACCAAAAGAATAAAAATCGATTGGACATAAAATACCTTTCTTCAAGATGAAAGTGAAAACAAATCCACTTCTTACAAAAGTTTTAATTATAGGACTACATGAAAAATTCCAAATAATTCTTCGTATTACTGTGATAATATAGACATTTTGACTTTTTGCATCATTCTCGTAAGTTGTGCACGTGTTTGCCTGCGCACCCTCTGAAGAATACCCGCCCTATGTAATGCTAATATTTTCTGTAAATTTTGCTCAGTTTACCTCTTCTTTGACACTTAGATTAATCTCTTAATTGTCAATTGAAAAAATGGTACTACTAAATTGGAATTAACGCTTCGTGGAAATTATATATCTTGCAGTTTTCACTGAGAAATGATTTTTTTTTTCTTTTTCTTTTTTTTAAAGCATGTAGAAACTGTTGCAATTAAAAGAACGAGTTTTGACCAAGGTCAACCTCATGATATTATGAACAAAATCTAGTTACTTTATTTTCTGACGTAAGGGGATAGATATATTGTTATTGTTAAAGGTTCCAAATTAAAATAAAAACATCTAAGTTCAAGTAAAGACATGAATATTAAGATCTCAATAAGGAAAAGTAATTATTCTATTCACTCAGAATATAAGCCAACTTTTAATTAATAATCAAATTATTACTCTTTATTTAAGTACTTGATCAACTCTGGAAATAAATTAATGACCTAATTTATAATACTCAAACTTTTGGTATCTTGATGCCCCCTCCAATCTACAATGTCAGTAAGTTGTTTAAAGTTTACACAAGTATTGAAAATGCAAAAAGCTATTCATCAACATAGTTACGAAGAGTAATAAGTACCCATAAAATTCTATAAACCAACAAATAAGATACTACGCTCCCCATCACTATCAGTATTTACAAATCACCGGCTACCATTTTATCACAACTAAGATAACTCTTTTTTTTTTTTTCTTTCTAAAATGTTCATATTTATAATTCTAATAAATATAACCACGTGATTAGAGAAAAAAGAGAGATATAGGTAATATTGTAAAAAATTAATGAAAATACCTAATAAACTAACAATAATAATTTATATTTTGTGACAAAGAAAGTTAACTTAAATGAATTAAAATAGTGACTGAGAGAGTATTTTACGACTCTTTCTTGAAGTGTCCTGTCGAAAAAGTTTTAAAGTCAAGTCTAATTATGAAGTAAGAATGAAACTAAGTGAGTATATTCCCAAATCAAATCAAGATTAATCTTACTAATATATTGATGTTAGATATATATAAGGAAAAAAAAAACTGTAGCTGAGATAAAAGAGATTAGTGACACTCTTCACCTTGTACAAAGTACAAAGTCATTATAGGGCCTCACACCGTTTAAAGGCATGAAGAAGAAGAAGAAGAAGCTTACCTTAATTCCTAGCCTTTCCTCTCTTTTTTTTGATGGAGAGATGTCAGTACCATTAGTCATCCTGAAACGGAGGATGCGGAGTTGATTATCCCAATTTGGTCCAAAATGCAGTTCTTGCAATCCAATGTTAATAGACCCCTACCCCCCCCCCCCCCCCAGGGGTTGGTGTTGAAAATCATAAATGAGCAGGTTCAGAAAATACCATTAATATCTCTACTTTCTTTTACTACTAGTATAAAGAACTAAAAATTAGACAAACTCACGTAACAGGAATCGTGATTGAAGTTATCACATTCCTTCCATTATTTGATCCAGACACCGAATTTTTTTTTTTTTTTTTTGCTTTTAGAGTATCACCTTTGATGGCAGGGGTTTAACAAGACTCCTATCTAATTATTAAAATAAATAAAGAAGTTACAGCAGAATGGACATAATGAATCTTACTTTGCAAGAAGGTGGAAACAAATCCATTTCAAAAAACACAATATGAATGAGGATGAATGCAATTAAAGAATCCTGATACTGAATTGTTTTTCTCAAAGTCTCAATATAGTGATATAATTATAAATGTCACAACACTTATAATCAATTGGATGATAATTATTCAACTCCTGTCTTATATAATAAGTAGTTTAAAAGATCTAACATATACCATGCAAAAAAAAAAAATCTCTTTAAAAAAATATTTTTATGCCTTTCCACTTTCTACTCCTTTCTTTTCTTGTATCATTTTCAAGGCTGGTAGGTGTAGTCATCAAACTAGAAGGAATCTACATTTGGATGAGCGATGGCCGGCCTACTCTACAAGCATATTCATAAACCGAAGCCAACGAAGGCATATTTTAGGGAAACATGAGTCCCTTATTGTATCGAAAATGTACCCTTTAAATATTTTCTTCACAATATATTATAATAAAAATTCAAAATAACAAAGAAGATCCATAGATATACTGCCAATAGTGCCCGGAATTCAAAACCCTTTTGCCACTTGTCTACTGCTAATGGACAAGAAAAGATGTCAATGGCACAAAGCTCAAAACGAGAGAGGGGGATAAAAAAAAAGGGGGGAAGAAGAATAGAAGTCTCGAATTCTATATGTGCACGGTTGAATGCGATAGCTCCTAATGATGCAATCCCAATAACTTTCATTGTTCCGTGTTTGATAGTACCATGGAAATTCAAACTCTAATTAAAGCTCTTACTATCAGAATGTGCCGTTTGGAACCAAAAAGTTTCCATCCTAGACGTAGCAAATGAGTCCCTAACTAATTGAGCCTGCTAGACTTTGAAGTTTCTATGGTTTGATTATTTATTTTTACACCTGGCACCTTACCAAGGAACCACAACACAGTGTGATTTTCCACAAAGCAGAGAGAATATAGTATTACTATCTTTGTCTAATCATCTCGTTTCATTTTTCATTTTATATTTTTTAATTTAAATGTTTTATTTTTTAAATTAGTTAAATTTAAAGAATGAGATATTCAATTTCAAACGGAAGAAATATAATTATATATTTTAAACTAACTCATATTGTGAGATCGAGGAAGTATGGTTTTTTTTTTACCTTAGTATATGGAACATTGTATTTATTTGAATTGTTCAATTTCATATATTATCCATCTAAAATTAAATATTATATTTCTATTTTGAGTTATCCGAATGACATCATCATTGCAAGATACAAAAATTTCTGCAGAAGAGTGTGTAGTGCTGTGGAGTGTACCGGAACTCTGAAGGGAAAAGATGAAAGATCTGAGAAACAGTTGACCAAACATCGTACCATCCACATCTGAGAAGAAGCCAACTCAAACCAAATCTAAGCCAGTTTGGGCACAGCATGACTTCCACAGAGACCTCAGACTTTTTATTTTGTTTTTTTCTGGTCAAAACCGTACCTCATTGGAACCTGATTGATTTCCTTAAACTACAATGACGCATCTATATAAATCTATTTTCTATATTTTGTTTTAAGGGGGAAGTCCCTTGCTGACGAGTGCGAAACCCCTCCTAATGATTATAAAGATTTATTTTCTATATCTTTGATTTAAGGGGGAAGTCCCTTACGGACGAAGGCAAAACCCCTCCTAATGATCACAAAGATTAATTCCTTGTGTTAGTGGGTGTAAATCTGTGATGAGTAGACTGTCAACCCGAAACATTTCTCTTGTTGAGACTTTGTGTTAGTGGGTGTAAATCTGTGATGAGTAGACTGTCAACCCGAAACATTTCTCTTGTTGAGACAACTACTTGCCGAGGTTAGAACCTTCGCCTGCCGTTGGAGTTAACTGAACTTCATACCTGTTTTGCCAGTCCGTCTATATCCCTGGAGGCTCTATTTTCTATATCTTCTTCTAATAATAAGTAGATATGTATATTTTTAAGATATATTTTATTAATAAAATTATAAAAAGATATATAAAATTCTAAAGGTATTTGATATTTATTAAATAATATATATTATTTTATTTAATGATATAAAAAATATTATAGGATATCTTGAACCCTAACTTTAGCCTTGCCAGCCATATTAATCTTATCTTACTTTTCCTTCTACAGTTTTCTTTCTTTTCTTTTTTTTTTTTTTCCCTTCTTCGTCTAGTCTTTAAAATGATAGGTGCTTATTTAGCCAAAAATAAAAAGAGTAGGTATTTAATTTTAAAGGAAAAATAGTGATTTGTACATATAAACTATTTACTTTTAACTCGTAATATCAATAAATTTTACTTTCATCTATTTATATGCGTAATAAATTTAGATTTATTTATTTTTATCTCACCGCTGCAACTTACATGTGAGGAATACGTGCAAATATTTCAAGGGTAAACTCATTCCACAGACAAACAACTATAAAAATTCATCTCCAAGTTGTCGTTGTCATCACCTTCGAACCTAGTCTTGACCACCTGATCACCTTTTTAAAATGAAATTCGACTCACATCAGAATCCGATCACCATTGACAAGCTCCCGCCGCTTCACGCTCAACCTTCCTAATCTGTTTTCCTTAAGATCTAACCTTACTTGTGCTCAATTTCTACCAGATCTAGCTCAGCCCTTGCATTAAATCATCATCCTGCACCCTTCCCGCCAAATTCAAAGATCTTGGTAGATCTGACCTCTTCTGTCTAGATCGTCACCTCCAGCATTCCTTTCTGTCAGAACCCCAATCCCCCTTACCCCTCCGTCACATCTGGCAACCCCAAAAACTTTTACCTCAGTGCTTAAAAAATCCAACTCGTCTTCTGGTAAGCCCCCGAGTTTTATTTTGTTTTCTACCATCCTTCCCCTATAATTTTACCCCTTGAATCAGTTATTGAGCAGAATATCCAGCATAACATTGAAGTCATTAAAAATTTAAAAGCATTTTTTCATAGGTTGCAGATCATAAAAAACGAGTAGGAGTTTTAAAATCAATTTTAAACAGGTGTGGGTTTTTACTCTTTTTTTTTTTTTGTGTGTGTCGGGAATGATTCAGAGTGACTAGTTTACCTTTAAAATATATGCACATGTCCTTTATGTGAGAAAAATGACTAAATTCCATCATGTCGTTTATGTGAGAAATAATTAAACTTAAATTTATTATGTATATAAATAAATGAAAATAAAATTTATACATATTATGAGTTAAACATAAATAGTTTATGTGTGTATATATATCTCTATTTTCCCTTAATTAAAAGTGGAAGAAAGAAATGCACCCGTTGTTGTTTGTTTCACTATTTAATTCGTCAACAATTAATATATTTTGTTTTTTAGATTTCTTCTCATTTCCACTGTGATTTTGATTAAAATTATTGATTGGCATAAAAGTCGGATGTGCTTATTATGGTAAAGTATATTGTATTGAAAACATATTGAAGATTTTCTAATATTATCTTAAAGATTTTGAACAAATCTGCTTTCCACATATTTAAAGGATACGGGATTGCCTTGTATCCTTGGGTGTGCTCGTGAATTTTCTTAGGAAATGTGATGCCAAAATTTCACCTCTAACAAGCCCTTTTTTTTTTAATATATATATATATATTTTCTTTTTTTTTATTACTAATCGAATTAATTTTCACGTATTTCGATATTCCGTTAATACAGAAGATTGTGAATGTTAATGAAATTTAAACTCAATAAATAGAATATGTCTTTTCACCCGTCTATCCACTTAGATATAAGAATGAATACTCTAACCAACTTAAGTGCTTTTTTTTTAAAACGCGATAACATTTATTGGGATCAATGATCATGGAGGAGTCTGACGTTGATCAATTTATGACCCAACAAACTTAAGTATTTATGAGCAATATAGAAGTCGAACGCGCTTAGATGCAGCTCTCCATTAAAATTAAAGACCACATCCAATTTTGGATAATGGAATAAATTCCGTGAAATAATTTCGAAGAGACATCATGAAGAAAGGGTATGTGTTTTTAAAGAAAAGACTATCACATGCTCTTGAGGTGTTATTTTCTCGAGCTGGGAAGGTAGACTTTAAGGGGTTTGCTATTGCTTAACTAATCCAATTGACTAATAGAAATTTACCAGTCCCTTTTGTCCCATTTGTATATATTTTAAAAATAGATTTTTTTTTTTTTTTTGAAAATCAGCCAGAAAATACCAAAACAAGAAATTAAAAACCAACAATTTTGATTTGAAAGTAGATGTAGACTTTGCAAACCAAACCAAACCAAACCAGAGTGGAGAAAAGGCCATGTGCATATGTGCATGCAAATTAATGTTCAAATGTCCCCACTACTGTTCTTGAACAACTAATACGAAGAACTTAGGACCTGTCAACACTTGCAGAGATCTCGATAAGTCCAAATAGGCAAATATATTATGGTACTAACTAAAGAAACAGCTACGAATTTCTTTATGTTTAAACTTATAAAACATTTCCACATGTTTGGATCTTGTAATATCCAATAGTTCAATCTCTAGAAAATGAAAATTTTTTTAAAAAATATAGTCTTCACCGGATCCCAATTTGGCTAAAAGGAAATGCTCCAACCTCCAAAAAAGTCTGCATATTCTAATTATTGTAATCAATCTTGCAAAATCATTGACCTTAGAGTGTACCAAAGATAACAAGTACCTCTGTCTCAACGCTATAAATTAATTAACAAAGATTTGAGAGATAAATGAATTATCGTTAAATTGACACAAATTCGAATCCTATTAGGATGAAACTTATATATTAAATCTTAGGATGCGATAATTAATATTTAATTCCCTTGATAAAATGGCTTCTCTTTTGGAATTGAGTCATGTAATCTAAATTAGACTAAACAATTAGAAAATATTTCTTTCATCCGGAAATGAATGTTCCATATTTCATTTTGGATTTTTGGAATTGAATGTCTCATTTTTCAAATTAGTAAAAATTTTATTAAGAAAATTGATAATGCAATGCCCTAATAAACTAAATAAAACTTTTTTATTAAAATGAGTACAAATCGAAATGAGATATTTAATTTTGAACAAGAAAATGTACATTAAAGATGATGAGAGCATTTGATGAACAAAGATGGATTATTGTTTTAATCCATTAAAGACTAGGCCACCATGTTCAAATAGCTAACGGCATATGTTTCTTTCACAATATATAAAAATAGTTCTACAGAAGCAATATATGTAGCATCAACGTATATAGTAGGTGTGCCGTCAATTCACAATATATATTTCAATATTGGGTTATATAGGTACATACATGTATCAATTAGAACGGTAAACAGTACTAAACAGGTCAGAATTAGCAAATCTGGACCCAAACCTATTTAATAAACATAAGATTCAGATTCTATACGATTATCCTTTGGATCCAAACTACTTAAATCCGAGTCTGGAACTAGCAAATCCAGACTCAGACCTATTTAATAGACATACAATCCATACCCTATGTGATTACCTTTTGAATCCAAATTACTTAGTCCAGGTCCTATTCAAAGAGTATCGAGTATTAAGGCGGATATATCTGACATTTTTTTTATTTACATTTTGAAAAAAAAAGATTTTTACTTATTAAAAATATCAAGAAAGTAAAAAATAAATAAGTTAAATAAAATTTGAAGTGCAAAATACTAAAATGTCAGATTCATACAAACTTATCAATCACAATTAAAATAATCAATCAATACTAATATTTAAATAATACTTATAAAACTTATCAAGGTATATTAAAAATTAATAATAAAGTTAAAGTTGAAATAAGAATATACATTATGTATCTAGAAAAAGTATATTATATATATATATATTTTATATATTTATATATATATGTATGCTCAATCTTATTAAAATATAAACGGGTATGTAAGTACGTATATCATAGCCAAACTCGAAGAAAGAGTATCATTTAGGTTCGGGGTAAGGCTGAGTCCAGATGTAAAAATATACAAGACCTACAATAAAAATATATAGAAACATATCC
>JAOXNR010000013.1:3715682-3727090 GCA_028571225.1 Parsonsia alboflavescens
GGATAACCACCAAAATAATAGCCAACAATTATCTAACAATAAATAAATTACCTCTTCCACTCTTCTTATTAATTATTCTTTTTGCTTATTTCAAAAACTAATTCATTATTTTATTATTTTTAATAAATAACCAATCAAAATAAGAGATGAAAAAAGTATAAAATAATAATGAGGGATAATATTGTTAATAGAAGAAAAGTAATCGATACTTTAATTTCTCTCAAACAACTTCAAACATAATCATTTTAAAATGAAAGAGTAAAATAAAATATCAATTGTGTTAGAATTTGTATGGTAGATGTGTTCCCCTAAATACGAAATGCTAAGAATTGAACGACACCTCCTAAATTCAATGGCAAGATTCAAATTGATTTATTGGGATTGGGATAAAGAGTAAGTATACGGAACTGACAAGAGGTCAAATAATTAAATAATTATATTCATTGAAGATCAACAATCACAAGCGTTTTTGTTGAGTTTATTATTAAAAAGTATTTTTAAAGTTTTATATTAGTAAAAGCTGAAAAATTCAAATAATGTGGAATCATCTTAGAAATTTTCGATGGGATCCTTTCCTAAGTAATGCACGGCAGAGGAATAAATAAGAAGCCAACAGCCAAACTTGACTGCCATTAATAACAAACATAACAGCCCATGATGAACTCCACGCTTTTCTTGCAGGCTTGTAGAGCTTGCCGAGAACCTTGCTGTCCCCACATTCCCTTCATATATGTGTAATCCCTTTCACCATCTGCCTTTTTCCTCTTTTTCGTAGCACTGATCATTTATTTAATCCGATTTCGTAGCGGATTTACACCTCATACTGTGATTTTTTTACCCACAAAAAAGTTAGTAAAGGCGAAAATTTTGGCCGGGAATGATTGTCTTTCAGCGCCTCTTTAAAGGTTTTTGTTTTCGTTTTCAGAATTCTTGAACCATTTCCTCATTTGGGATTTGGGTTTTACTTTTCCACCTCAGGAAAAAAGAAAAGAAAAAAAAAACATGTGATCAGGGTCCCATTTCTGTTTTCCCTTCTATTCTGAAAAATTTCCTTGAAGCTCGGCTGCTGGGTTGGGAGATTTTTGCTTTTCAGGGAAATTTTAGGAAGTGGGCAGCTTTTTTACATTAATTCTGGACCTCTGTAGTTTTGGCCTTTTAGGTGCAAATTGTGATTCAGGCTTGTGTAGAAGAATTTGAGTTAAGGTTTCTCCCATTTCCTCAATTTGGGAGGTCAATATTGAGGTTTATGATGATGATTTAATTGAGAATCAGATTTTTTTTTTTTTTAATTAAAGATTGAATATTTATTTTATTTGATGATTTGTTTTGGGTAGGCTTGCATCAGTTGAGATCATTTTGGTTTCTTGAGAGTTGACAAGTTCTTTTCGCCCTTACATAAAAAGCCGTCGCAATCAAGATTGTATCATATGTTTGTATATAAAATGTTCAAGTTGGAAAGAAAATGAGGTAATGGTGTTGAAAGAGCTTGTTGGGTTTAATTAGAAGGGTGTTTTTTCTTCGGTTTCTCGATCAGAATTCAGTGAGATTCTGACAGTTACAATACATTATTTTGGACTCTGTAAATAACGCTTGGTCGTTCGGTGGATATTAGTTTGGTGGAAAACCAGCAATCATAGTATGGTGATGATCTTACGGTTGTTCACTTTTGTTTATGGATTGTTGGGATAATTTCTTGGACACGTTCAGGGTCAAGGTACTAAGGTTTTGCTTCGCGCCAGCAACAAAACTTATATGTACGTCGAAACCACTTTGTTAGTCTATCTTTGTGTAATAAGTATGAGATTTCTGAACCTCGTGGGCAATTCCTTTGGGTGCTCTGCATCTGGGGAGCGCTTAGTTTCCGCAGCTAGAGATGGAGATCTTCAGGAAGCCAAGGCATTGTTGGATTATAATCCTCGGCTGGCAAGGTATTCGACCTTTGGTGTTCGCAATTCGCCCCTTCACTATTCTGCAGCCCAAGGGCACCACGAGGTATATCTAAAATTTTCTTATGCTTGTGAATATAATTGGAGAAAATCAAAATCTGATTTTTCTATGAATTTATTGATGGATAATTTTGTTGAGCAGGTATTTTGAATTCTATATGATGATAATGATTGTATTGTTCCTTGTCTTTTAGATTGTATCTCTCCTGATTGAATCTGGAGTTGATATTAATCTTAGGAACTACCGTGGACAGGTATAATTCTTTAAGGACATTTTGTTTTTGGCTCATTCCAAGATTTTCTAATATATTTTTTACATATTTGAAACACTACATCAAAAGATTCAAAACATTAGTAATTGATTCTGCCAAAATAAACTGAAGTATGAGGCCTTCACCTGATGTTGTCTTTCTGATCAACAGACTGCTTTGATGCAAGCTTGTCAATATGGTCACTGGGAGGTTATTCAGACTTTGATTCTTTATAAGGCCAATGTATGACAATTGTTTGCTTAGTACATTTGTGTGCATTTTTGATTGATTATATTTCTTATCTTAAAGAAGGTATTGCAAAAAGATCACTTCACTTGCAAACTTATGTTTCTTTGAAATTAGATTCACAGAGCTGACTATCTTAATGGGGGTACTGCATTCCACTTAGCTGCTCTGAATGGGCATTCTCGGTGTATCCGGCTTCTCCTTGCTGATTATATTCCCAGCATTCCTGATTTTTGCAGTATCCTAAGGAAAAGAAGGAGAAATGAAGACTCCATCTCAGAATTTGATGACGAGTAATATTAGTCAAAAATTCGTTAACAATATTTTCTCACTTTCATTCTGGTTTTGGTGATTAGCTTCATGCTTGTTGTTTGGACCAGCGCACTGTCTGAGGTGGTAAACAGACCTGCTGATGGAGGTATCACTGCCCTCCATATGGCTGCATTAAATGGGCATCCTGAAACCGTACAACTACTTCTGGACTTGGGAGCCTCTGTGACTGATATCACTGTGGAAGATGGGACTACGATCGATCTAATAGGTAATGGCTTTGTCAACTTTTCTGCTTTTCTTTTTTTCTTTTCCTTTAATTTTTGTGAATTCTCAGTCACATGCTGCTTAACGGATTCATGTTCAACTATACACAGACTCACAGCTTAAAGGTGGATTTAACTAAATAATAGATGTGGAGAGTTGCAGAGTCTTGTGAGTTTTTGCAAATAAGAAAACTTGAGAATCTTATGGTCAACTGTTCTGTAGTAATTCATTCCATATGGCAAATAGAACTAATTCACTTTATTTATGAACTAATGAAAAGATACGATGAGGTACACTTTAATTTACCTTGTGAGTTACCTTTTTCTTTTTTTATCATAATGGCTGTTCAATTATTACTAAAAGATGTAATGTAAAGCATTGTTCATACTCCTTTTTAGTTATTTATCTCTTAAAGCCTTCAGTTTGCATGTATTGTATAATTAGAAGTCTGAAAGGAAAAAGAGAGAAATTGTTGACACTCTAAAGTCAAAGAAAATTTGCCATGGAGTTGCCAAGCTTGGGGATTATTGCTATTCTTATCCTCCCTTGTATGCAGCTGAAATTGAGGACAAGCATTGGCTGAACCTTAAACCAATAAACCATCACAATCTTGGATATGATTTTTCTCCTAGCCATGGACAAAGAAATATATGAATTGTTTACTGAGTCACTTAAAGCGCACACACACATGGGAAGAGAGAATGCAAACACTTATCCTCTGTACCCCTTCCCCTGTTGAAAAATTTTCAGATTGTCTGTTTGCACTGTATCTGTCTTCTGCTTAGGCATGAATTGAAGTTTTTTTGATTTTTAGAATCCAATTTCATGAATCTAGATATCATAAAAGTGATTTTTATGTGATCATATCTAAATGCTCCACAAACAAGTGCCAAAAGAACTAAAAAAAATGCCACAAATATCTCGCTTACAGGTGCAGGAAGTACTCCCCTCCATTATGCTGCATGTGGGGGAAATGCCTATTGCTGTCAGGTGGTTTTACATGTATACCTTAGAATTTTTTCCCCTTATATTTTAGCATGGCTCCCATACTTATAATTTTACATGATTACAGCTTTTGATTGCAAGAGGGGCCAGTCTCACTACAGAAAATGCTAAAAGGTATGTATGCTATATACAATAATCTTTTGATAATTTTAGCTACTTAATAACTTGATGGCTTCCTTTACAATGTTTGCCCTTCCAAAATGAGCAGTGATTTAGCTAGCAAGCTCTACCTTATCAATGTTTGTTTAGGACCCTTGGTCATTAACTCTCTTACATGCCTCTGATTTATAAACATCTGGTGCGTGTTAGTTTGCAGCACTGGCAATTATTCCATGCATGAAGGTGTCAGGATTTGTTTTTCATCTTTATTGGGTTTGAAATTACCAATCTTACATGAAAAGTGGTCAGTGATAGTATTGCACTAGAGATGTGGAGGCTTTCAACTTTTGGAAATGAAATCTATTTCTCTCTTATCATTGAAATTTGTCCATGAGGAAAATTTTTTTGTATGGGTACGAATGACAATTATTCAAAAATTAACAATTAGACATGCACAGGCAGGGCTTTATATCCATTTCAGGTTTTTTATTTTTTATTTTTATTATATCAGTGCCAAAGAAATGCTTCCATTTGATCATCTGTTAATTGGCTTGCAAAACATCCATATTCAAGAACCACTTAATGGATCACCTTTTAATTTAGTTGTGAAGCACCTTCTTGTTATTGAGTTGTTGCAAACTTTTCATTATGTCGGGAAACAGATGTTTGAAATGAATCTTTTTTCAGGCCCTTGTTGCTTAAAGTCAGGAAACAATTCACAACTTATAGGATTATATAAGGCATTCATTTTTGCTCAAGATTAAATTTAGGCTGCTGCACTGCAAACATTGCTTGATAGTCTGTTTAACAATATCTAAGCAATGATCTACAAGATGCAGAGGCATCCAATTCCCAGATATTTGTATTCGCCAGTAGCTTAGTTAGAAGCAAGTATCAAAACATCATAATGTACACTTTACTTTTCATTGATATAGGGCTCACCATTGATCTTTGGGAAATATATTTTTAATGATATTTGGAGTTTATCCATTTATTGAATGATATGTTTGTCACATGTAGCATCTTTTGTATTCTCAAGCATTTACATCTTCTGTAATCACACAATCTTCTGAGATATATTTCAAGAATTATTTCACTATGTTATATGCATATGCTCTGACCTCCTTGCCATATACATGCTATTGTAGAAATAATTCTACCTGATTCTTCTTTGTAAAATCACTCAAATTTGTAGCGCTGTTGAATATTTCCGCACTTAATTATTTCTTTCTGTGTTCACAGATGGACTCCTTTGATGGTTGCTCGTTCATGGCATAGGGACTCCCTTGAAGAGATTCTTAATAGCCGACATGATGGCCAACAAAGAGTCCAACCTTCCCCATATTTGTGTCTTCCTCTGATGAGCATTGTCAGTATAGCTAGGTGAGATGTGATTTGTGTATGCCAATCAAATTGCTTAATATACATTGACACTGTGCTTTTCACTGTGATTGATAAGATTAACAATTTCTTTTCCATATTTCTAGCATCTATAGTTTCAACGTTTTGTAGAGGGAATGTGACTTAATAGCCCTAGTAACTCATTCATAATGAAAGGACTAATCTTGAGGGAGTAGGTCTATGGAGGACTCTGGAGATATCCTTAACCATGTTTGTGTGTTCATCCAATGAGCATTCTTAGTACTGCTAGCAGAGGTGTGCTTTGAGTATGCTAGTTGAAATTTCTTGTTTAACATTAACACAATTGTTTTCACTGTGGATGATAAGATTAACACTTACTTTCCCCCTTGTTTTACAATCTGTAGTCTCAAAATTTTGTAGGAAAATATGGCTTGATAACCCAAATGACTTTTGAGATACATGAATAGTTGTTTAGAGCAACCTGGAGGTACAATTTTTTCTGTTGTAGTTTTTCATTTCAGTGACAGATTCAAGCTTACAAGATGAAATGAAATGTAACATGGATGATTCATTTCAGAGATTGATTTGATACGTTTAATCGCTTCCATGGGATTAGTTGTCATAATCAATGAGATATAACAGAAGAAAATATAAGCCAGTATCAAATATGCAAGGCTGACTACGAGCACATTTATAATTATATCAAAGCAAATGGGTTATCTAGGTGCAATCCGTGTTCAGAGGAAAGGGGATCCTGCCAAAAATGTGCAATTGAAGATGCTTGATAGCCTCTCATTTCCTGAAGTGCACTTGCTTCAAAGTTCTGTGCGACTTGTCAATCATTTGAAAATAATTTACATTCTCTGATCCTAGTCATTAAACAATTTGCTAGAAAAACATTCTTTTGTTTCTCCTTGATTCACATTTCCCCAAGTCGTGTTCGAATCATGTGGAATTTTGATGCGTATGTTCAGAGAAGTATTAGGTATAGGACTGCTGCTCTAACGTGCCTTGTTATAAACGGAAGTAGTTCATCTTTATGGTATATATACCTTGAGAGCATCAATATGGAGATTTGAGAGCATAGGGACGTTGCCGATACCTGTGGTATACATCCAAATTCAAAATGTTGCATCTTAATTATTGATCTGTTGCCAAATGCTTCATATTATGGATTTCTGTCTGAGGGTGTTTTCAGTCCCTATCAGCATATCAAGGGTATGCATGCACGTTGTGTGCTTTCATATGTGGGCGTATATGGCATAAATTTTATCCATGATCTACTCATTCCTCAATGTTCTTAGCACTATCTTCAGTTGGAGAATATGTCTTCATTAGTTTGATAATTAAATGAGAATTACAATTACTGAAATTTGTCCTCCATTTTCCAATTTTCAGAGAATGCGGATGGAAAAGCAGTGATTCACAGTCTACATGCGTGGATCCTTGCGTTGTTTGTTTGGAAAGAAAGTGTACAGTTGCTGCTGAAGGTATGTTTTTTGTGCCCAGGACTTTCCCTTTCTTTAATTTTAAACATTCCTAAAAGAATCTTCCACATATCAAGCCTGCTTAAAGTTTATCCGATGAAAGCAAAGATAACAATTTCAAATTAGATCTACGCATGTTTAGTTGGTACAATTCGTCTGAAGCGTAATGCTTAATCTTTATGTTATATGTCTAATCATTTTCTGCAGGTTGTTTCCATGAATTCTGCACCCATTGTGCTTTATACCTCTGTTCCACAAATCGTTCTTCAACCGTGGCCACCCCTCCAGGCTCAGTTGCATGTCCCTTGTGTCGTCACGGCATAGTTTCATTTGTCAAGCTTGAAAGCACAATGCCAATTGTTAAGGAAGTCAGCAGAACCACCTTATCCCTTCCATTTTGTGCTTGTTCAGTAGATGGCCCAGAATTGAATTCAATGGATAGTACCCCATTTTGCAAGCCTGAGATGCCTCTTGGTTCTTCTTTCCGGTCTCTCAGCTGTCAAAAGTTTCCATTGATTAAATTCAGTCCTGGGCTCTGTATGGGAAGTCCAGACACAAGTCCTTCTTTGGTTCCTCGAAACATTGACCGGAATCTGAGAGATCAGTTGGTCAAGTGTTCAAGATTGAGCTTAAGGCGTTCAACTTCTCAAAGTGAAGCCAGGAGGTGGTTGTGTTCCTTTAGTCAGTCCATAGAAACTGGAAGCAGCTGCTGATAATTCATGGCATACATATTGGATCATTCAGCATCCTCTCCTCTCCCCCTTTTTTTTTCTCCATTTATAAAGTCCTGCAATATAAACATATCCTTGCTGTAAAAGGCGACTCATATTTTGGCATCTTTTTCCTTGTTCAGATAAAAGGAAGTCTGAAATCGGGTTACTGATACTCACATGCTTTTGCACATGTACATAACAAAATGGGGAGCATTTTTGTTCGAGTGTCAAGAAAGAAATTGTTTAGTCTTGTTGATGAAACAGATGTATTTGTGAAACTTGTTGAGAACATAAGTTAATCTAAAGGGTTTCCTTACTCGGCATTTTTGTTTGTTAATTTGCAGTCTCCATTTCCCCCCTTTGAGCCCTTTTAAGAATTTGGCGTCTCTTTGGGTTTTGCACTTGAGGTATCACCCTTACCATTATGCAAGGAATCCATTGACAAGACAGCTTAATTATTATACCTAGTAAAACCATAGGCACTTCACTTGAACAAAAATATTCTGCTTTAGTTGCATCTACTGGGATTTCCTGAGTTTTCCAAATTCATGCAAGAAAAATATTTATATTCTTGAAAATCGAACTCCAAGGTACTTGACCTCTCTGCTGGTAACAACCATTTTCAACCAAAGACTTGATAAAAATTTGCATGAAAATTCACAAAACCTCTTATGTTCTTTCTTGCTTCTGGACTCCTGAGAGGAATCTATGTAAATTTGGATTCCTCGCAACCCCTCTATCTATTTATCCGTATGCTACGAAGTGCCAGCAAACTTTATATATGACAAGTTCAAAGAAAAACGCATCAGAATATATTGTCCATATCGTATCATATTGCATGCAACAAAAAGACTTAAAATCAGATCACATTCACTGATCGGGATCAACCCGACAACTCCATAACCATTTACAGCAAACAAAAACCATGGTAACATGGAGGGAGTACATTTGAGATACACTTTAAAAATCAAGCTCAGGAGGAATAGCTAAAGATAGAGGTGATGGGAGGTTTGAAAGGGATAAAAATTAAATATAAAAATAAAAAAAAAATAAGATAAAAAAAGATAAAAATTAAAAATTAAACAAAGTCTTGCAAGGTCAAGAAAAAAAAATTAAAAAGATAAAAAAAATTATAAAAATAAAAAATAAAAAAGCTCAGCAAGGATAGCACCGAGAATCACTACTCATTCTTCTTCTCCTTGTGTTCACTATCTTTCCGGGAGCAATCCACCATGTATACCACCACCATCTGTGGTTCCAAGAAATGGGGTTTATCAAGGTCCGTTAGTAGTACGGTAGCAGAACATGAAGAGATTGAAAAGACGGGCATGATGAAGAAATTGGAACAGCAACAGCAGATCTAGGTTTCTTGAATAAATGGGAAAGATCGGTGAAATGATGGAAATAGGCAAGGTGAAGAAAGAAGATGCCAACTTGAAGAGACGGTTTGGGTTTATATAGAGGAAATTTATGAGTGCAAGTAAGTGAGAGAAACAGAAAAGTACTGACATTCCTAATTAGTGTTTTACAAGTTGATAATTGCAAAGAAAGAAAGAAAGACTTGTACAAGAATTGCCTTAAATTTCTCAACTTTATTGCAACATGTAACAGCTTAATAATATAGAATTACATTTATTATAATCTTGTAAGTACTACTACATAAATACAAACGTTACTAAGAAATTCAGATGTAAAAACCTGGAAAAGAAAAAGGGAATAGAAATGGTGGGGAAAGTACGAAGCAAAGTGACGGAACAAAGAAAGAGGGGTGCTAAGCGCATCTGTCTCTCTCAAATCTGCCATAAATCTTTTACCTTCTCAGTTACGTCAATTAAATGATGGGGAGGTACTCATACTCAATGGTATGGTGTGGTAGTAAGGAGTGTACTATATTACAAAACCAAAGAATAAAAGGGCATTGGGGACTCGCATTTTTATCGAGTATTGACAAAAACAGAAGATTGCAGGCCGCACTGAATGGACTGCAATGCAATGAATACCAATAAACAGAAAGGAAAAACTTTGCGAATTCCGTCTCTTCTTCTTCTTCTTTCTTTCTTCTTCTCCTTTTTTCCTTAACTTTTCCTGCAAGTCCCGTTCTTTTCTGTTTTAACCTCTTTTGACTACTTTCATTGTTCTATTGTCTTATTGTGATTCATTGCAGTGTCACTGTTGTGACTCTCCTGCTTATATTTGTCTCTTTTTCAACCCAACTCTCTTGTTTTCAGACGCAACACATAGCAAAAGTCTACGCTTCTTGTTTTTCAATTTTAGTTCAAAATTCATGAAATCTCATGACCAGATCTAAATTTGCTGAACTTTTAAGAGAAACCCAAAATCCTGATTGAGTTAAACTAATTCAAGTTCCTCTTAACTTGCAGCCTCCTTTGTCTAAAATCTAGCTAATCAAAGTTATCTTGATGCCCTTCTTTCTCCTTTTCAATTTGCAATTTTGACCATATAAATATTCGAGAAGAAGCTCTCTGTTTGTTCAGTCTTTTCCATTCTGTCTCACCTATATCTGCAAATAAAAGTACTTCTCAGTTAGTATTCTCTTTTAATCCCCTTATGAGGGAAACGCAATTAGTACCGTCGACAGACTTCAAGAACCTTATTAAGGCAACTGTTCATGCATCAAGAAGAAGCAGTCAAAATATGAGTCTGATCGGATTCATGGTAAAAATTTATGTACTTTTAACCCATTTCCGAAAAGATGAGAAAGCAAAACCAAGTGGGCTTGTTTTAAATGGCTGCATTTACTTCAATAGCAGCAGCTTGATTAAGTAAAATAAAACTCTAGCTATAGTATATTAGGAGTCCCTTTCCTGGGGAGGTGAGTTCAAGTAAGTAAATACTATATGTATATATAAATAGAGGACTAATTCTTCTGATGGATCTCTGGTGCAAAAAATTGTAGACTGCTGATGATGATGTTGGACAGACTACACACTGCCAAAGAAGATCTTGTGATGATTTGCGGGTAAAGACTAATAAAGACAAAGGAAAAAAAGAAACAGATTTAACTTTGCATGTAAAAGCTGGACAACGTTAAGGGGATTATCAGAAACATTGTAAATGATGCTTCTCTATCATTATTGAGGACTGCTAGCTGCTTCTCCCAAAACTATTTCAATTGTTTTTTTTTTTTTGGGTTCAGACAAAGAGTCAAGGGTTTCTGCAGACTAGCTAAGCTTTAGCTAGGGTTTCATTTTATAAATTTGAATGGTTTAAAATTAAATATTTTAGTTTTTTAATTTAATTAAAATTTTATTTAAAAAAATAATGTAGAAATATTAAAATTAATTAAATTAAATATTTATGTTAAAATATGTACAAATTAAATTAAACATTTAATTCAACTGAGTAAGGATTAATTAATGAAATTTTTTTTTCCTTGATTGAAAAAGGCAATGATTTGATTTCTTGAGGAGTGAGTGATGTTGGAAAACTAATTTTTGCAGTTTGTAGGCTCAGCTTTAAAAATTGGAAGGTATAATCATCACCGATTTGAAAATGAATGAAGATGTGAGCGTGACCATACAATACATGGTCAATCCATCACTGCTTTTCTGTCCTCATCTGAAGTCTCTAACATATTCTTTGCAGCAGAAGCCAACTGAGATGCAATAAATTCATTTCCTTTGAAAATGAAAACCAACCCTCCCCAAAGCAAAACTTAAAAGGTTCATTTATTTTCTTTTATTTCTTTTGTCATGGCAGGAGGGAAGCAAACTAACCATAGGATTAAGGTTCCTTTATTCT
>JAOXNR010000013.1:3731464-3743062 GCA_028571225.1 Parsonsia alboflavescens
AAGTATTATTTATATGAATTGTGTGGGAACCATTTGTGGAGTAAAAGATTTAAAATTGTAATTAAATGTGAATTTTGAAGGGAAAAGTGTGTTGAGAAACTTTTAGATCGAAGAAATGGAAAAAGAAAAAACGAAAAATTGAAACCCAAAGCAAATGCAAGTTTTCCTGTGTAAATATTATAGCAAATATACGGAATGTCTATGGGATGGTTTGTCTTTCTTTAACTAAAATCAGATGGACAGCTACTGGACATCCTTTGAAGTATTGACTACCTAGAAAGTAAAGGAACCAATTCTTTTTTTGATAACACCATCTCTTGTTAAATCTACATTGAATATCGGAGGAAAGCACCACTGACTTGAAGTTCTTTCTTATGTGATAATTCAGCACGATAATTGATACTTTTGCTGACAAATATAGAATTCAGAACAGTTTTAAGCTTAAGCCTTTAGGAATAAAAGAAGGATTCAAAAGTGTTATGAGCTACATTTTAAATGACCACCAAGAAGTATGGAACTCTCGGGATGTAGTTCTAGTTGAACCACTAATGATACTCCTTCTTTTTTTACCTCTTTCAGTCGTCACACTTTGGAAAAGCACATCCTTTTATGAATTCTCTAATATTTTTGTAATGTTTAAAGATAAAGACTAAGATATCCTTTTAGAGATTTTCTGAATATTAGTTATTCTATTTTGCAAGTATGAGATTAATCTAGAGAGAAGTATATGGCGACAAGGGTATTAATGGAAAGAAGTATCATGGCAAGAAAGAAAAATCTCCAATTGTAACTAGTGAGAAAATGGAGGGAGTATTAAATTGGGACGTTTAGTCTAAGAATGCTAACAGACAATTCTAAATTTCACCTGTTTGATTTTCATGTATTTAGTAACTAATCTGAATGGCTAATTGGTACCTTAATTCTTATGGAAAATACTGGACTTTCTTTTTACCCTGATGTGTCTCGATCATTAACAACTAGTTTGGGGAGGGATTGGAGAGAAAAGATGGAGTTTTCAAGAAAAGAGAAACAAATTTGTTGTATTTGGGAGTTTTAAGTGGAAAGAAAGGGAGAGAAAGGAGGGGATGAAGAAACCCTCCTAAGGAGGAAAAGGCTTCTCTCCGGAAGTGGAGAGAAATGGAAAGAAAGGGAGAGATTATCCTACTTATTTATTGTTTATAAAATAATTTTATTTTGAATAGAATTAGGCTATTCAAAAGGTCTTGCTAGCTTGGTTGTAAGAGGGATTGAAAGATTTTGAGTTCGAGAATCGATGGGGAACACTAATGATCCCAACGGGCTGTGGGATAGGGAGGGGTGAGGTTAAAAAAAAAGTCATTCAAAAGGTTATTTTTGTAAAATGATCTTTAGAAAGTGTTTTCCTTTCCTTTCCTTTCTTTCTGTCTCCCAAACACAAAAGAGTACTTTCTTTTCTCTTCTTCTCTAAAACTCTCAAACAATTTAAAATATAAATCATCTTTCATTCTCTTTCCTTCTTTTATCTTCGAACTTAATTTTTCTCTTCTTTTCTCTTCTCTCATAAACTCCCAAACTATTTGTAAGAGACTTGCATAGATGACATGTATCTGATCTATGGATCTCTGCAATATATGGTGTTTTTGAAATGGTAGTGTATCTTCCTTTTCTGTTTTACTGACTTAGTATTCTTCTACAGATGAAGACTCCTCGATTATTGCAGTCTGTACTTTCTGCTGTTGGCGATCTTTACTTATATAAGCTGTCTAAGGTTGTATTTGGTGATTATGTTGCACGGTGGGCAGTATCCTTTTTTGTGGACTTCTCTGATTCTCGCTTCCTTCATTCTTCCGGTCATTCCTCAATCTCTTTTATGGTGATACTAATATCTGTCTTCCCCTTTTCCTAGTCCTCTTAGAAGGCTTAATGTCTCAATCGTTCAATTAAACAAAACTTCCGATTTTGCTTGACATGGATCATGATCATGTTATACTTAATCCTACCACAGCTCTTTGCACAGTTGGCAAACTGGTTCATGTTTTTTTGTATCACACGTACACTATCTAACAGTTTGGAGACTATTCTTACCCTTGTGAGCCTATATTATTGGCCCTGCATGAGAACTTCCTCCTGCAAAGATCCAATGCCATCAAGACAGTGGGCTTTGGTTGTAGCAGCATTAGCCTGTGCCATTCGACCTACAAGTGCTATTACGTGGATTTATGTTGGCCTTCTTGAGCTGTTCTTAGCACTTGATAAATTGAAATTTATTTTTCTTCAGGTGGTTCCCATTGGGTACGTATAGTGGCAGTTTCTCTTTCGTGAAACTTGTTCTCATACTATTCTACCTATGATTAATATGGTTTCCTTGGGTTCTTGGTTCTTGCCTGCACAACAACATTCACTGTTCTTCTTGATTACACGATCACAAAAAGTAGAGATGAAATTAACTAGTCAAATTTCTTGTTTCTTACCGTAATTATGGATGTCCTGACTCAATCTTTGGTGCTTTCCTGAAAATTTTACAGTATTACTCCCTTTACATTCTTTGGAGTGTGGCAGTCAATTTAGTAGGTCATGATGGTTACTGTATGGGTTGTAAAAATGGATCAAATTCTTGACAGTTTGCCCCCCTTCCCCCAAAATGAAAAAGAGAAAAAATGAATGCATTGTCCAGGGCAAGTGTAAACTACACTGGTTTCTAATAAATAAAGGAGTTCGTTTCCCATCTTATAATGAAACCATTAGAACATGTTGTTTGAACTCAGAATGATTTTTTGTTTCTCCATTTGCTGATTTACATGTTACTCCATTCTACTGGTCATGATGTCAGAGGAGCTGCTCTTTGTTTCCTTTTTATTCAAATCTGATTCAGCAGATTTCAATCGTAGAATGACACAAAGCTGAAGGATGTCAATGTTGTTCTTATCGTGATGACTTTAGCTGTTGAATACCATCCTACATATTTTAATTATCTACCGACATTGTATCTGGTAAAGTTTTGTCCCTGGCAAAATTTTTACACCAAAGAAAATTGTTTGTTTGTATGATGGAAAGATAACAAGAAGTAAATTAAAAGGTTGCATTGCATTAATTCCTAAATAATCTATTGAGACTTGTTTAGGACACTGATGTATGTATGCCTGTAAATATATTTATGGAGTCTCCAAGTGTTACTGGTACATTCTAAGTCCAACACTGTTTAAGACACTTTTGTTTGGAGATGCTATATATGCATCGTCTTCACTCAACAAATTGCATCTTAGGCATCAATCTATTTTGTTTGCATAGTAAGGCAATTTGTTTCCTCTATGCTAAGAAATGACATTATGACAATTAAATACACTGTCATATCATATCTACATTTGAAATCCAACTAAATTCCGAACCTTTCCAAAGAATATTTACATTTGATTAGAACTAATGCTTTGATAATACTTAATTATTTCACTTTTTTCCGGATATTATTAAACACAAATAATCAAGTTAATTGACTAAATGCTGACTTCATAATTTGAAAATCTGGGATCAGAGGTTTGGTGCTTGGGCTCACTTTCCTAGTGGATCGTTTGATGTACGGGTCGTGGGTTTTTGTGCCTCTTAATTTTCTCAAGTTCAATTTTCTTTCTTCCGGTGGAGACTATTATGGAACTCATCCATGGCACTGGTACGTCACCCAGGGATTCACAGTCATGATTTTTACTTTTCTACCACTTGTGTTTGCTGGCATTTACACTTCTAAGGAATGGAAGTTTTCTGGGCTTATTGCATGGGTGTTAGGGGTTTACAGTTTACTTGGACACAAGGAATTCAGGTACTTAAATGCATTTCTTCACTTCTGCAAGAACAATAACCTTTAGTGTTCTATCTTAAATTGTTTCCATTTTGGTTATTAATATTAGGTTCGTCCTCCCTGTGCTTCCAATAGCTTTGATGTTCTCTGGTTATGCCTTAGCAACCCTGGGAAGCACTGTTCTTTTATGTGGCCAAGAGAGTACTTCAAAACGGAGTGATAAAAGCTGCTCTGCAAAATTGATAATGACTATACTTTTTCTCCTCGTCACCAATCTCCCCATGGCACTTTATATGAGCATGGTCCATCAGGTAGGTATTATCATTGAGATTTTCTTTCAAATGCATTCTCTTGTCTTAATAGCAAACTTCTACTACTAAATGAATGGAAACACACTTTTTGTTTATTGATTGAATTCTTTACTTTGTTTTAAATTTATTAAGCTTGAAAACTGGAAAAATATCCAGATATCATTGTGCAGAATAACATAAATTTTTGTCAACTACTTTTTGTTTTTTGCTTTTGACTTTCCTCACTTGGAATTATGCATCACAGAGGGGAACAGAGGATATCATGTACTATCTCTCTCGAGAGGCATTCAATGGGAAAGTGAAAAGCATCCTTTTCCTTACACCGTGCCATGCTACCCCTTACTACTCATCCCTACACCATGACCTACCAATGCGTTTCCTGGATTGTACACCAAGGTACAAATGTTAGGATTGTAAGATATATGTAAACTACCTTTTTGTAGTATATTTTCTTGATTTTTAATTAATTAATGTCCTCTATCTCATGCTTTTCCCTGCAAGTTCTTCTGGCAGTGAAGAGAAAGGAAATTTAGATGAATCAGACCAATTCATGATGGATCCAATTGGTTTCATTAAAGAATTTGCTAAAACTTGGTCCTCGCCAAGCCACATTGTAGTGTTCGATTCTCAGGACAAGCTGCTAAAGGAGTTTCTAGTCTCACATAATTTCCATGAGGTCCAGATTACTTGTCTTGTGCTTGATGTAGAACTTGTAAGGTTTTTTTATCTTTGATTTCTGATAAATTTTGACCTGATTTTTGATGAACCTAGTTACATTATTTGCAGATAAAAAGGTTTTTTCATGCTCACTTCAAAGTCGATCGAGATCTTCAGGCATCAGTTATTCTATATGCTCTTGAAGGCCTGTGATTCTGTCTCTAAAGAAACAAATAGATCAATAGAATATTGCATATTTAGTCTTGTTTAATTCCATTTATTTTTGGCTTTTGGGCTTGGAATCTTTTATCTGTCAACATACTTCATTTTACTTCTAGTTTTTTCCTTAAAAGTAAATAATATTTTATGCCTTTTCATTAGCTCAAAGAGAATGATTTTATGAAGTTTCATCTAATCCTTGGTTCATATTTTTGTTTTGCTCTCTCCCTTGAAACGTATTTAAATGTATAGACACAGCTTTATTCATTCTGGTATATACATGGGGTCTTTATAGCTGAACTCAATATATTCCAGAATTGTTGACAATGATAAATGGGAAATATGAAAGGATGCATATTAATTAGGCAGCATCTGACCAAAAAAGAAAAAAAAAAAAAAAATCTGGTTGATCAACTCTAAGCGGTCTTATATAATATAAATTCACACTATACAGGAATATGTGTTTTATCTTTTGAGTTTCACATTTTATATCTGTAGAGGAAGATTTCATGTATTCCTAGTTTTCTTTTTATTGAGTAGCTGGTAGTTTATTCTACTGTTGATTACTCTACTCACAGTTGCCTATAGGTATTAACTCTTTTTTGCACTAGCTGACAAGTTGCTTTAGACAGATATCCACAGTTGCCAGGTGAAAGATTTTTTCAAATCTACTACTGTCATTGACTTAATGAAAAGATGAGATAGAAGGCTCCAGTTCTTGCTCAAATTATTTGTCCAGAGTATTTCATCTATCTCAACATTTAGTCACCATTGCATTCAGTTTGTTGTGAGCGAATAATATTCTGATGGAGGAACCCCCTTTTTAGTTGTGCAATAGAAGGTTTCTCTTCCTTTTAGATTACAGGACTTGCTATCTTCTTATGAATGTCAGCTATAGTCATCTATTTTAAAGTGAAGATCTGATTAAATGATGAAGGCCAGAAGTTGACAACACATTGGTATGCGTGAGCCTTCAATAGTACTACAGACTCTCAAAGGAGAATACAATTAGAAGACTTCGATAGCTTAGACCCTAAGATAAAATTCAGCCCCTAGCTTTTCGTTTTGGGTATAGTTGCATATATTTTCTACATTTAGGGATAGAAATTAGTAATTCTCCGAAATAAAGTAGATAAATGGTGCATTATGCGGAAATATGTTTCCCAGCTTCCTGAGTCCTTTAAACGTCCATTAAATTAGCTTTGTACTGGAAAAAGCTCTCTCTCTCCGTCAAAACATACACACATCACCGTAAAAATATGAGTAGAAATATCGATTACTAACTATGAAGCCATTTGCATAATGATTGATTTCTATCGTACCTGGGAAGATTTTATCTAACTAAAATTTTTAATTTGTAAATTATGATCACAGATCCTTTATCAAACATTTACAGTTTCACTGAGCAAGGGTGGAAGGAAAGAAACACAGAAACTCACACGTAAATTTGAATAATATACTTCTTACACACCTTAATGGGGGGAAGGAGACATTCATGGAGCACATACATAGAAAATGTGAGGTTAATAGAGAACCTAATCACATGATAGCTTATCATTGAGTAATTCTGTAGTTTCTGCCAGCCTTTAATTGATATTATATATTCACTTGCTGAGATATTAAGGTGATTCAATCTGTAGATCCAAAGTTCATGCGCATTTTGCAAAGATATTTATGCTTATTTATTCAGGATAATAAAATTTTTAAAGCAATTGAAAGGAATCATATACAGCAGCAGGCATCCTATAACATTGGCAGACTTCTGATTCAACATGATCTATGATTTTGCTCATGCCTGTTGGAAATTTGTGTTCTTGAAGTGATTTTCCTAGATTTCTCTTAATTTTTTGCAATTATAAATTTTTCTGATAGGGCAAATAAAATATGCTCTTTTTTTTTTCTTTTGGCGAGTTCAATCTGCTGTTAGTACATCCAATAGCCCTTTATTATTTTTAACATCAATACTTGGACCAAAAAAGGAGATCAAATTGGAAAATAGCTCAAGATATTTATGGCATCAAAGTAGGGCGTTTGGGCATGAATCAAAATTCCAGCTATTCCCTGACTTTTTGGGTCTAACTTTCTAGTTTTTTCCATCTAGTGTAGAGCTGTCTGCTTACAAGATATCCATAGTTTAGCCATTGGATATATCAAATGAATGAGTTCATTGTTGTCCAACTGGCTTGTTCCATATTAATTTGTGCAGCATAGTCCCAACTGCCAACCTTTTTTAACTGAGCATACTGAAATGATTGTTAAAGTTTGCACGAATTTAGTATAGAGATGTATGAATAAAAAAAATGCTGAAACTTCAAGAAGATCCAGTAGCAGCTAGTTTCATAATGAGAGTGTAGCTGATGCACTTAAGGACTTTAAACCTCTTGATGCACCCAATTAAATGATTAGGCTAATTTTTGGGTATTTTTACCTCTCGTCTAGAGCTGTTAAATACTACTTTAGTTTGTGGATTCTCTAAAAAGATATCTAGTACTCTTTCAGTTTAATATTATAGGTTGCTTTAAACCTTTTGTTTTATATTATAGGTCATTTTACAAAATTGCATAATTATTTATTGCTCTTTTTCCACTTTTACCACTCTGGGTTTTTCTTACTCCAATCTTCTCTAGGTAGTTTGATTAAGTTATGCCTTGTTTTCTTGTATCCTTAATATATGTTGCAAGAACCTTAAAAACCTCTAATGTGAACCAGAGGGAGTAGTAACTGTCACTAAATGTTCACCTTAAATTATGTAAGCTTTTCGTCTACACCTCTAGAATAGTACATGTGAAAACATCGTGGTTCATTTCTTCCTCACTGTATTGTTATCGTATATTCTTTAGGTGCTAATGTAACCATCAATTTCTCTGCTTATGTGAATTTTGTGTAACCTCATGTAATGTAGCATTCTTTTCCTGTAGGACATGCCATTTAATAAAGTGACTCTTCTTAGTTTCATAGCATGGCAACACTGATAAAAGGAATCTGGCATTTACTCTCTGCCAGTAAGCAAGGATCAAGGATATTTTCTTTTTGGACGTCAATAAACTTGACTGGACACAAGTAGATTATTGATTACTAGAAATGTATTTGTTACAAATCAAGGATGGGCAACCTATTGGCTTATATATATAAAGAAGAAATAAGAACAATAATTACATAAGAAGTTTACAACATGCTGATATAACATATGAAATTCCTTACAATTTCAGGCTCTGTAGAACTGAAGTTCATATTTTGTAAATGAAGTAGAAAGCATCAGCATCTGATGAATAGTCATAGACCATATTCTGTAAAGCTGATAATCATCCATCATGTCAAGTTTGATCATTCCCTTGTTTGTAGTTAACACAACTAGGTAAGAAGTATCAGTTTCTATGGCTTCTGATTCCTTGTATAGTTCAGCGTGCATGTCTAATATGATGCCTGAGACCAATAAAGTATTTTTCAAATGTTAATTATTGTTGTAAGTAAGTAAACTCTTCATCGATATCTGTTGATTATATGGAGCATGGATAATGTGTAGCATAAGGTTATGCATTTTGAGCTAAAACTACAAGATGATTAAGCTGAGAAGAGACCAACAATCACTGTTATTAAGTGAAGGACATACTTTCCTTTGGTCTTGTGAAAGTGTTCAACAAATTCGGTTTCCTCATTCTTAGGATAACCTGCAGGGAAATCATGCATATTGAGTTTTGTGCAAAGAAGTCTAAATCATCACTGTGGCCTAAAGCATGTTAGTTAACAATTGAGTAGAATTCTATTAGTGGTCAAATTCACTTACCTTAGCCTCACCATTCAGGATGACGGATACCGATCTCAGCTTGCACCTTCCTGTTCCAAGTGAAGTTAAGCAATGAAAGAAACTTTTTAATAAATTTAACATCCCCTAAAAAGGAAGAGTAATTTAATTAACCCATCCCTGAAATTATGGCCTTTCTTTCATGATCCAAATGTACTGTTGTAAATAAAAGGCTAAGAAAGAGTCCTTTTACCATCAGCTGTCTCCAATGTGAGCTCAATACCCTTGGCAAGCACTGATCTAAAGTTTTCGAAGTCAAAATTGAAATCATTGTTATCCTCAATTGGAAGCACTGGAGTACTGCTATTTAGTTTGTTTTTGATTCCGGATCTCACTTTAAGTGTAGCTGCTCCTCTTAGTGCTGGAACAGGATGAATATCAAGTAAATTTGTCATTAGAAGTTATAACTTTGGATAAGTAATAGTGATCTTAGATTTTAATGCTTCTTTTGGTTTCTTGAATTTCTGAGTAGTCAGAGGACAAAGGACTACAGTTTTAGCTGCCTGTCAGACAGACAAAATTGTGTCTGGATCTTTCACTCTGTCACATGTTCATGGAGAAGTGAGGGTCTAGGAGGACTGGAAACTAGTCAAAGCATTCATCTGAAGCTTAGAACCATCAACAGATGAATGAATAAGAAACTCATACACTGTCTTATCAGGAAATTAATCATCTGATATTTGAAAGTTGAAACCATGGCATATCTGTGAATACCCTATAAACATAAAGTTACATGTAACCTTAGCAGATCATACCCCATGCATGGATAAATATTAAATCTCCAGCTTCAATGTCTCTAATTTTCTCTTCGATTCTAATTTGCTTTATTACATGGAAAAAAACTTTAACAGATTGAGTATCTTGTCTTTAGTCACACATGAGAGCTACATAGAGGAATCATGGTGACAAAGTCAAGCATACAACTAGTCCTTAAATGTTTGAATGGTTAACTGATGCCTCTACTTTTTTAATAGTATTTTATTGGAATTTATATCATTTGATAGTTCAGGGAAGGATAATGAAAATCATGCCTGGGATATGATGATGTAGACTACCAGTAAATCCTGGTCAATATTAGTGCAGGAAAATTGTGGTCTGGTTCATTATCTTCATGTTGATTTCTTAGGTGTGTATTGATTGTGCATGTGTATGCTTTCTTTTCTTTTCTTATTTTGCAGTGATAATACAATATTTTCTTGTTTGATACTTGTAACAGTAGAGATAGGTACTCACATGTTGTAGCTGCTGCAGTGAGTGTTAAAATGTCACTTGTGCTTGTGCCTGTCATGGCTGAAGCTAACACACTCCCGAGATGCTCTTTCTTTGCCCCCATTGCTTCTGCTACTTTGGCACACTGAGCAGCAACAAGGGCTGTTGCTGAAGCCACTGCAGATTCCTTGGTAGTGCTTGAATCATCATATTTTGAATTTTCAGCTGCTATGGCAGCTAGAGCAGCTGCCAGACCTGCTAGTGATACTGCTGCATGCACTTCAGCTCTCTGCAACCTCTTTTCTTCCTTACTCTTCTGCTTAATCTCTTTAAGCCATTTCTTGATGGAGACATGCTTGAATGGTGGGATGATTTTCCATGACATCTGCATGAAATACAGAAGAGACAAATCAATTTTTAAGATGATTGAACATATATCCTAAACAGTTACAGACAAGGGACATACCCATTTCTTCTTGAAGTAGCTGTTATAATTCAACTCTGGGTGCATTGCTTGTTGCATCCAGATCCATGACTATAGGAAAAACACAAATTCACAATATGCATTATAACATTATTATAGAATAGAACATCTACAGTTGCCAACTAAACAGTTACAGCAATTACCTTCACATCATTGGACTTCCATGGTGGTAAAAACTTCTCAGTGTCATCCATCTCTCTGCTCTTGTCCATCTTCTGCTCTTAATCATAGTGCTTCATTCATTTATTACTTGCAAAGAGATGGATACAAAGAATAAAATTAGAAGTGGAATGAGTTAACTGACCAGGAAAGAGGGCTTTGCACCATTCTCCATTTTTGTGATTGAATTACTGTGAAAAACCAGTGATTGTTCTTGCAGCTCAGGTTGGAAAGCTTGAACAGCAAAGTTGCACCATGCCTGTGAGAGAAAATCCATTGTCTCGGGATGTGCCTGAGATATTGTTGCTGCCTTAAGCTCAGATTCCATTTGATTAAGAGGTAACAATAACACCAGCTACAACAATGTTTGCTCAACAGAATGAGAAAAGACTACTTAGTTTAGCATATAAATAACCTCAAAAGTAAGGTTCACTGTCTGTGTAAAAAGAATTTAGCTTGCGGTCATCTTTCTTGACTAGTAAACCAAGATAGAACTAATTGAGGAAATTTTGAAAGACTTCACAGACTGTGATGCTAATGTTTTGATAAATAGACTTAATTAATGTATCAATTTAGGAGTTTTACATCTGTTCTGAGATTCCAACATGTGGTCCATAAACCATCTAGAAAGTGATTCCTATTTCACTTTATGCAGTTGATTCAATAATAAATCAAGGGTATAAACGTACTACTGAATCATTATTGTTGGTTGGATCACCCCACTTATAGCTTAAAGAAAGAATTACTAAAAAAGGGGTTTCATTTTTATCTATACATTTATGTCCTCTCAGTTTTTGATGCCTTCAAATTTTGCACAGAATTAGAAGGCACAAAAGATGAGATATCACAGTTGGAAAGGACGACATGAATATCATTTATTGTTTGTTGCATATCAATATCTTGCAGATTCAAGGAACTCAGGACCCCAGCAGGCATGACTAAATGATACTAGATAAGCAGATTTTGATTGGAAGGAGCGTCTCCCCCC
>JAOXNR010000013.1:3743162-3772841 GCA_028571225.1 Parsonsia alboflavescens
ATGGATACAAAATAATAAGGTTGGAATGGATACAAAATAATAAGGTTGGAAAACGGATGACTAGTTCTGACCTCGTGAAATCTCTTTTATTATTATTATTTAAAAATATAATAATTAAAACAGAGTAGTAGTAATTTTCTGAAATTACTCTTTGCACAGACATTATATTGCATATAAAGTAAAAGAAAAAATCTTAAAATTTCATAAAAGAAAATTACTTATTTCAATAAATTGCTTTTTTCTAAGTATTTAATAGATTAAAAAATATATCTATAATATAGATACATAGGCCAAATTATTGAATTTTAGAATTTCTTTCAATTTTATGATAGGTTCCTAATTTATATAAATATATAAATATATATATATATTTATAAATAAATAGATATATTTTTATATGTGTGTTTTGATTCCTCGATTTTTTCACAATCTAGTTTTTTTACACAAAAAAAAAAAAAAAATCAAACAATTTTTGGTTGTCGAAAATAGTATTTTAATACATATTCACTTATTTCTTTTTAAAACAATTTGTCGATAAAGTTAAACTTTTTAATTTTTTTAATAGTTAAAGGGTTGAACTACAAATATAGCTATTGAAGGTTTTTTTTTTTCCTGAGTTTGATCATTACACTTAAAATTTCATCAATCTAGCCATTGAATTTTATGGGACTAAACACATAAAATTTCCTATTGGTCCGGCCTAATTTGTGTGGAGAATGAAATCACTTCCCGATCATAATGACATGTTTTATTGCCACGTCACTAAATTTTAACATATCATCCTTAAAATTAATTTTTCTTTCTTTTTTTAAATTTTCTATTTTGTAAGAAAAAGAACTCTACGAGTGAACATTGGATCGAAATCTTTTGACGCCATTCTTCGGAACCACCTTATTCAAAAATTATTTATCAATGGTGGTCTCAGTTTATCATCCTCTAATTTAACCTAACATCGACAATATTCTGGAGAGACGGATGCTATTACTACTGAAGTTGAGAAATGAATAATGATACTGGCGGTAGAATGAAAATACTGGTTTCCAACCAGGGCATTTCTGGTGATTCCTTAGTTTGAGGCTACTCTTATCAAACTCTTCGACAATAATCATTGCATTAAAAGCCAAAACAGCATTCTCTCTCCCTTCCCTCAACCCATTGACAATCATCCAAAAAAGAAAATGATTAAGAGAATACACTAGTTAGAAATTAGTCCCATGAGTTATGGACTTGAACAAGGAGAAAAAGAAGACAATCAGATTTGCTGAGATTTATCAGAAGTTAAAAAGGTGACGGAAACGGCCAATCAGCCCTGCTCTCTTCTTTAGGGCTTAGGTTTCTAAACTAGCAGAATCGTGGGAAGTCTGGACTAGTATTTTAGTTACTTGGAATAAAGTAGTCTCTACTAATTATTCGAAGAACGAACGAGCATGAAATGGGTTACTGTTTAGGAGCTCCTTTATCTTAATTTGCTCTACATTACCTTTTGAATAACGATTATTAATCTTGACATGATTTTCTAATTGGAAAAAAAAGGGGGAAAAAAACTTAGATCAAAAGTCAAAATGATGTAATGTGTAATTCAAAAAAAGCTTTAAAATCTAAAAAAAAACAGAGAAAATACTTAGAAATGAATTCTTATAAAAAGTACTATTAAAACTGCTGAAGAAGAAAAAAACAATTAAGACAATACCCAGATGCACTCTTTTTTTTTCCTTTTATACTATAATCAATATAATTTTATTGTTTTCGTAATTTTTGACTAAGTGATACTTCTTTGTTTTTTGTTAAGTTAATATAGATATTTGAATTTTACTCCTAGTAACGCAATTTTATTCAAATTATTGACCAAGTAGATTAATTTCCTGTAATAATGTGCAATAAATTACCGAGTATGGAGCCAGTAAATTAAAATATGTTTCTGAAATTTAGAATTTCAAATTCACTTTATATAATATTTTACCTCTTGGGATTTAAATTGCATAATATTGCACTCAAGGGTATGATAAAGTGGTTCGGAAATAAGGTCTACATAATGCAAGTCATGAATTTGATTCAGTCATGCTGCATACTATTGGATTAGGAAATATGTAAGTATTTTTCCTATAGGATATATTTGGTAGTTACCTTGTATAGAAAATCTGTTGTAGTAATCTTCCTAGTTTAACAAATTTGATTAGCTTGTTTTTAGCAATTTGTTCCTTGAATTCTTGTGTACATATTTTCAATCTTTCAATGAAATTGCATAACTTTGCTCGTTAGGTCCTATATGTTTAGACCAAACTATAATATAATCTTACAAGTTTTCCTCATAGTCTCTTAACATATTATGGGCAGTCATTATAGGTAATCAACGTATTATGGACAACCATTTTAATACCAACTATCATTTTTTTTTAGCAAAAAACATTTTGGAACCGATCATTTTACTGGTACAGGATAACTTTTCAGGGGTAAAATTACTCATCTCATCAGTGCTACTCAAAATCCAACTAACCCAAGGGTTGTGAATGAATTTTGGTTGTCCAGTTAATTTATTTGGGTTTTTTAATCTATATGCATCTTTTTTTAAAAAAAAAAAAAGTGATTGGTTAGATTTTGAGAAATAAGGATGATATTGATAATTTTCCCCCTAAAATGTTATCCTACGCTGATAAATGGCTAGTTACAACTAGTGTTTTATTGGAAAATAACAGTTGGAATCATAACGGTTGCCCATAAAATGTTGAGGGACCATAATGGATGAAAAAAAAAAAAAAAAAACTTATGAGATCATATTGTACTTTGGCCTAAACATGTGGGGCCAAATAAATTAAAAGTCCAAACCCAATATTCTCAAAATTTTTTCATGGTATCAGAGCCATGATTCCCAAAGATGAACAAACCTTTGGTTTGAACAAAAACAAATTGAATCTCTATACTTTGAATCCAAATGATAATCCGGGTAATATAATTATCCAAGTTCAATCGAGAGGTGACAACTATGAAGAATGGGCACGAGCTATGCCAACTGCATTACGAGCCAACAAGAAAGATGGTTTCATTGATGGAACTATCGAACATCTAGAAGATGATGATATTGAAGATTGGTGGACGATTAAATCCATGCTTGTTCCTTGGGTTTTTAATACTATTGAATCCACACTCCGCTCAACTATTTCTCACATGGAAAATGTGAGAGATTTACAGGAAGACATAAGGCAGTGTTTCTTTGCTGCAAAAGGTCTGAGAGTGCAACAGTTGAGATTAGATTTGGAAAACTTAAAACAAGAAGGGCAGGCCATAGTTGACTATTATGGTCCCCTCAAAGTAATGTGGGATGAATTGAACAACTATGATAGTATACCTATGTGTAGTTGTGTCAAATGCAAGTGCAACATTATTGCTGAGCTGGAGAAGAAGCATGAAGAAGAAAGAGTTCATCAATTTTTGATGGGATTAGATAAAGAAGGGTATGGAACATTGCATTAGCATTGAACCATTACCAAATTTGAATCGAGCTTATGCAAAGATCATCCAACAAGAACGAGTGTTGAAAATGACATGGACAAAGGAAGAAAAGGGCAATCCCATGAGCTTTGTTGTTTAGACTAGCAGCAGACATTTTGGATCAATGGAAAGGATAAATTTAAGCTTTAATCAAATTACAAGTGAGAAGGACATGATTCAGACTCATGTTTCCAATTGATTAGGTATCCTAATTGGTGGGGAAATCAAGCCCATGCGACTAATACTGGACGAGGAGATGGGCGCAGATGTGGTGGTGGTAATGGAGGACTTGACAAAGGAATGACTCCTTGTGCCAACGTTGCACAAACATCTGGAGCAGGAACAAGCAGTGGAAATATTAATGTGACAAACTTCGATAGAAATGGACTTAGTGGGCTAAATGATGAGCAATGGATTGTATTAATTCGCTTGTTGAATGCACATAAGAACGGTACTATTGAGAGATTAATGGATAAGCAAAGGTTTTTGTCATGGATTATTGATTCACGAGCTTCACATCACATGACTGGTATTTTTTCATGTTTGACTGAACTGCGGAATATGGTGTCATGCCTGATGAGCTTACCAAACGGAGATAAGGCAATGGCATTTAAGGAAGGAACTGTGAAGCTTGGAGGAGGATTAAAATTACAGCATGTTCTTTTTGTACCTAATTTGAAATGCAATTTGATTTCTGTTTCACAGCTTCTTAATGATTCAAACTTGGTGGTTCTAATCACTATCAAAATTTGTGCTATATAGGACCGCAATTCGAGGAAGCTAATTGGAACGGGTGAACAAATTGGGGTGCTTCATTTTCTCAAAGGAGTGGTATTTGTTCATGCCTGTAAAAATACTGGTGATGCATTTTTTGAGCTATGGCATAGAAGAATGGGACATCCTTCTTTGAAGATGGTAGAACTGATTCCTAAAGTTATTAGTTTGGTAGGAACATAGATAAACTTGTGATATTTGTGTTAAAGCTAAACAAACAAGAGAGGTTTTTCCTTCAAATCATAATAAAGCTAAAGAGTGTTTTGATTTGATACATTGTGATTTATGGGGACCTTATAAAGTTTCAGTCTCTTGTGGGACTGTTTATTTCTAGACTGTTGTTGATGATTGTTCTCGTGATGTGTGGATATACTTGTTAAATGCAAAAACTGAAGTTTCTTGTGTTTTGAAGAGATTTGTTGTCATGATTCGAAGGCAATTTGTGAAGGATGTGAAAATTGTTAGAAGTGATAATGGGAGTGAATTTATTTGTTTCAAGGAATATTTTAATGAGCATGGAATTTTACATCAGACATCATGTGCGGGGACACCACAACAAAATGGTTATGTGGAGAGAAAACATCGTCACGCTCTTAATGTGGCAAGAGCATTGCGATTCCAAGCTCATTTGCCAATTAAGTTATGGGGTGAGTATGTCCTTACTGCAGGATATTTGATTAATAGAACTCCTTCTATGGTATTTCACAGTAAAACACCATATGAAAATTTGTTTTTACGACAGCCTTTTTATAAACATATTAGAATTTTCGATTTCTTTGTTATGCATATAATTTGAATAGGGATAAAGTTAAATTTGGGAATAGGAGTCGAAAATGTGTTTTTGTTGGTTATCCTTTTGCAAAGAAAGGATGGAGATTGTATGATTTGGAAACTTGTGATTACTTTGTTTCTCTAGATGTAGTGTTTGTTGAGACGGATTTTCCATATGCTAATGAGGTGATTGCAAGGAAAGATTTGAATGAAAATACAATTTTTGGTGAAAGTCTTGAGTAAGAAAATTATCTGGGAGTGAATGATAATGAGAAGGTACCTTGATAACAAGGATCAGATTATAGAACATGGTAAAGATGACAGGGTAATACCCCATGAGCCTTAATCAGAATAGCTTGGTAGAAGCAAAAGAATTAAACAACCCTCTGTTCGATTGAAAGACTATGTGAAACATACAATCTTCTTAAGCCCCTCCACGAGTTCATCATCTCTATCAGATTCCTCAGGTAAATCTTATCCATTTAGCACATTATGTTAATTATGACAAATTTTCTTCACAACACCCGATGTTTATGGCTAGTATTACCGCAGGACATGAGCCTAACACATATGTAGAGGCAATCCAGGATGAACGATGGAGAGAAGCAATGAGATAGGAAATTCAAGCTTTAGAAGATAATGGTACATGGACAGTGGAGAATTTGCCACATGGGAAGAAAACAATTGGGTGCAAATGGGTCTATAAGATCAAATATAATGCTAATGGAAGCATTGAATGATGCAAGGCATGACTAGTGATTCTAGTAAATAATCATGTTGAAAGGATAGACTATCATGAGACATTTGCTCCCACTACTAAGATGGTTACTGTGAGCATCTTTCTTGTTGTTGCAGACTTGCAGCAGCGAAAAATTGGTCGTTACATCAAATGGATGTCCGAATCGCTTTCTTACATGGTGACTTGAATGAAGAGATTTACATGAAGTTGCCACTTGGTTTTGTTTCTAAAACCCCAGGTAAGGTATGTCGACTTCAAAAGTCTTTTTATGGTTTGCAACAAGCATCTCGATGTTGGTTTGCAAGTTGGTGGCGTCACTGAAGTTCTATGGTTTCACACAATCTTGTTCAGATCATTCTGTGTTTATTTTTAAGGATAAGGATGTTCAATTGAATATTCTTATCTATGTTGATGATCTTCTTATCTCTGGGAGTTATGATGTGGTTGTTGAAAGATTTGGGAAAGTTGAAATATTTTTTGGGGAGAGAGGTCACAAAGATGAACAAAATCACAAGCTTGCTCTTGCTAAATTTACTGATATGGATGATCCAGCTTAGTATAGAAAACTTGTTGGATGACTTATTTATTTGACAATTACACATTCGGAGCTATCTTATTGTGTTCATATTCTTGCTCAATTTATGCTATAATCGAAACAAGTTCATAGGGAAGCAGCTTTGCGTGTTGTGCTTTACTTGAAAAGAAATCCTGGTCAAGGCATTTTGCTACGTGCAGATTACGATTTGAGGCTCTATGCCTTTTGTGACTCGGAACTTTTGAACGAAGGTCATTGACGGGATATTTTGTTTTTCTAGGAAATTCACCTATCTCTTGGAAGACTATGAAACATCTAACGGTGTCATATTCTTCTATAGAAATTGAGTATAGGCCTATGAGTATTGCCGTTTGTGAACTCAAGTGATTGAAAGGATTGTTGAGTTTTTCTAGTATTGAGCATACTGAACCTATGAGTCTATTTTGTGACAGTCAATCTGCTTTGCACATTGCAGCTAATCTTGTCTTCCATGAGCGTACAAAGCACATCGAGATCAATTGCCATTTAATACAAGATGAGATTCAAAATGGGACAATTAAGACGACATATGTGCATACTTCTGTTCAACCTGCAGATGTCTTTTACGAAGGGTTTGGGAAATGACCAATCTGATTTTCTTCTTCGCAAGATGGGCATTCATAATCGTCATGCTCCAACTTAAGGGAGGATATTGGATTACGAAATCTATAATTATTTTTCCTGTAGGATATTTTTGGTTGTTACCTTTTATAGAAATTCTGTTGTAGTAATCTTCCTAGATTAGCAGTTGTGATGAGCTTGTTTTTAGCAATTTGTTCTTTGAATTCTTGTATCTATATTTTCAATCTTTCAAGGGTTTTTAGCCAAAAAATAGTTTGATCCCTTAAGTTTTTTTTTTCTTTTTTTTCTGCCATAATAGTCTCTCACTTTTTTACGGGTTGCTAGAATGATTCAAACCACTGATTTCCAACCACTCGCATGGCAGAGCCTATCATGTACATCGCACGTGAGGGATGAAATCATCCTTTTCAAACCTAGAGAAGATTGCCGACACCCTCACTTTTCCAGTCTTCTTCTTCGATTTGCTCCAATGATTTCCTTTCACAAACCCACCGAAAAGTTGAGGTTTTTACTTTTAGTCTCATTCGCAATATAGGTAAAAATGGGGAAAATCTTTGGCCCCCCATTCCTCACTTGGGGTGTTGGGATGTAGCAAGAACACCATAGATGGACATTGGAGATTGGAATCTGATGATTTTATCATTGTAGAATAGAAATGAAACGGGGAGAAATATGGCAGGAAATTGGCCGGCATCCACTGTCCCCGATTGCCACATCCACTGTCCCCGATTGCCATTTCTAATCAAGCCTCCTTCTAGAGTAGAAAGAGTTTCCAATACAAGAGAGTGCAACAACATTTTTATTGACCATCCATTGGACGGAATTATCTAGTGACTTCTTCTTCTTCTCAAATACAATCCCAATTTCAAGTTGCAGAAGGCAACTGAAAATCGATGATAAAAAGAACAAACGTTCCCATCCAGATTAAATCTCACCCCCGTAATATAGGTGTGCAGGGGACTTGCAAATATGGGTTTAGATTGAATTTGCCGGTGGGTTTGTGAAAGGAAGTTACCGATGCAAATCGGAGAAGAAGACCGGAAAAGTGAGAATGTCAGCAATGTTTTTACGGGTTTGAAAATTATGATTCTACCCCTCACATGTGAGTGGTCGAAAATTAGTGGTTTTGACTATTTTTGCTACCCATAAAAACTTGAAGGATCGTTATAGCAGAAAACAACTTAGGGGATCGAACTATTTTTTGACCCAAGAATATAGGATCAAACCGGTTAAAAACTCATCTTTTAATGAAAAGGCATAACATTGAAACCCAATCTTCTTAGAATTTTTTCACATATTCTAATTTTGATGAATTATAACTTCAAGCAGAACAATCGATATGCATGCAAATTATCATGGACACCGTTAATAAAAAAAAAACTTACATAATATAGTATCATTATTTTAAAATATCCTATTAATTTATTTTAAACTCACGTGGTAATTAAACTTAATAATAAAAAAATTAAAATTTATCATTCTCAATATGATAAAAAAGTCTAAATTAAAAAATTGCTACTCCTATTCTATTATAGTAGTAATTGTCAATGATAAAAAAAAAAAAACAAGAAAAGAAAATGATACTGCGAAATAAAGGCGAACAAAAAAGTAGGATGCCGTACTGAGCATTTCAATCAGAGTGCCTACAGCCCTACTTCCCACCCACTTTCTCAATCATGAGAAATAAATGCACTTTTTTTTTTGAAAATGCACAAATAAAACTTCTATTTACACTTTTTTGTTTTTGAAATGGATAAATTATTATTATTTTAAAATAAAAATTCTCTTCTTAAACTATAATTATTTTGAAATGAAAGAAATACATTGTATAAATGTACAAATCATACACCATTTGCTAATTGCTGCTTTCCTCCCACATTATTATTATTCACACACTCATTACTCTACTAATTAGTTTTAAAAAAAAATTGTATATATAAAAAATAATACTATCATTTTTTCAAAATTTAAGTTATTTCTTCATTCTTATCCTCTAGTAATATTTTGTTATTTATTATAAAAAATAATTGTAATTATTAACATGAAAAAAAAATATTTTTTGACATTATATAACTTTATTTAAGAATTTTCAAATTATATGAAATGATCACCAATAACTTACTTATCATAGGATGAATGTTGTATATATATATACACGCCTGAATATTTTGGACCAAATAGCACTATCTATGGATCTTGTGGTCCTGAGGACCACATAATATAAGATTTACAAAGATTTGTATAAACCTTTTTTATATAAATAAAAGATATAAATAGATTTAAACTATTTTTTTAATAAGTTCATTTTATTTATTAAATAAAATAACTTTTAATTATTTATTTTGTCGTGACTCATCTAAGTTACATTGAATAAAACAAGAACTCTTGATATTGAAAGAAAAAAAAAAAAGAAATTATTTATCACCGAAGCATCGTATCGATTGATTTGTTATATAAATTTATGGTACATGAATTCATTACTTATAAAATATTAAATCAATCCATTAATACTTTCTTTTGTTATTTCAAATACATAGCCGATGAATGAATGAATACAAAATTAGTTGTATTTACTGATTTGAATAATTATATTGTTAAATATTGATATTTTAACTTTATAAAAAAATATACATTATTTAAGGCTCTAATCTTTTATTATATAATTATATATCCTTCCTTGTTATAGTCTTAGAAATTTATCACGTATTCTTAAAAAAATAAGATTCTTCTACGACTAATTTATCTTTTTAAAATTTAATATTAAAAAATATTAAAAGATAATATCTAAAAATTATAAATAAAATTTTTATTAATATTTCATTAATATAAGGTTGAATCCATCATTTAATAATAATGGAGTAATAATATGCGGCTATTATAAAGATTTTTTCTTCTACTAAACTTGGAACAATTAGTAATTTTTTCTTTGATATTGGGAATTATTTTACAACAATTTAAAAATAATATACATGAATCCGTATCGATTATTGTACCTATCCATCTCTCTCTCTAAAATTTTTTTTTTAAAAAAAAAAAGAAAAAAAAAGGAAAAGGAAAAAAAATCCAAATTCCTTTATCAAAATTCTTCGGTGATTGGCTGTCATCCTTCAATCTCTGATCCTTTAAAATTCTGTGCCCGGACTAAAAAATGTTTTTATTTTATTTTTAAAAATTCTTTCTGAAAAAACGGAAAAATAAATTGCCATTCTCTGTTCTTCCTGCAATCTAGCCGTCCCCTCTTACGCGTTCACGCGTAGAATTGTCTCCTCTTTGTTTTTGTGGTAACCCACTATATATACACCGTTCGCCTCTCTCCCTTCTTAGCAGGTGCAGGCTTTTCCTCTCTACGCCCCCTCTGCATCTGTGTTTTTCCCCACCCCAAATATAGAAAAACAACAAACAAGAACCCCATTCTTTCTTGATTGACATTGTTGCCTATTCTCTTTAATCCCGTATTGTTATTGGCATTATCTGTGAAGATAGTAGAAGAAGAAGGAAGAAATTAAAGAAAGAAAAATGCCTTCTTTGGAGGAGGAGCTGTTTCCTTCGACTCCAGGAAAGTTTAAGGATAAAGGGTATCTGAGCATGAACCGCCAGTTCCATCGATGTTTCGCATCGACGAGTACCATGTTCTTGTGGGCTCTGTTCTTGATAGCTTTGACGGCGTCGTATTTGAGTTTCCAATCTTTTATGGATTCCGGTACTCGCTACTTCTCATCCACATGGGGTGGCCTTCACTGGGAGAAACAAGTTCGTAACTCTGCCCAGATCCACCGGAACAACGGCTTTACCGTTCTTGTCACCGGTGCCGCCGGTTTCGTGGGTTCTCATGTCTCTCTTGCGTTAAAGAAACGCGGTGATGGCGTTGTTGGCCTTGACAACTTCAACAGCTATTATGATCCCTCATTGAAGAAAGCAAGAAAATCTCTTTTGAACTCCCACAATATTTACATTGTAGAAGGCGATGTGAACGACGCCCGATTACTGGCGAAGCTCTTCGACATTGTTCAGTTTACGCACGTTATGCATTTGGCTGCCCAAGCCGGTGTACGGTATGCCTTGGAGAATCCACATTCTTATATCCACAGCAACATCGCCGGATTGGTTACTCTTCTTGAAACCTGCAAGGGCGCTGATCCTCAGCCTGCTATTGTTTGGGCCAGTTCCAGTTCCGTTTACGGGTTAAATGAGGATGTCCCCTTTTCCGAAGGGGATCGGACCGACCGGCCCGCTTCTCTCTACGCGGCAACCAAAAAGGCCGGCGAGTCAATCACACACACATACAACCATATTTACGGGTTAAGCATTACCGGTTTGAGATTCTTTACGGTTTACGGGCCATGGGGCAGACCCGACATGGCATACTTTTCATTCACAAAGAGCATCCTGCAAGGGAAGCCAATCACAATTTACCGGGGCAAGAACCGGGTCGATCTGGCCCGAGATTTTACATACATTGATGATGTTGTGAAAGGCTGCATCGGGTCATTGGACACGGCAAAGAAGAGTACCGGCTCCGGCGGTAAGAAGAGGGCGCCGGCTCAGTACCGGATATTCAACTTGGGCAACACGTCGCCGGTGACAGTTCCGATGATGGTGGGAATGTTGGAAAGGCATTTGAAGGTAAAAGCGAAGAAACACTTTGTGGATATGCCGGGAAATGGTGACGTACCGTTTACTCACGCGAATATTAGCTTGGCCCGGAAGGAGTTTGGGTATAAACCCACTACCGATTTGCAAACCGGGTTGAAGAAGTTTGTTAAATGGTATCTCGCATATTACGGCTACAATCATGGCAAGTCTGTAAAGCTTTGAATAGGTTTAATATTTCACTTTTTCCTTTTTTTTTTTTTTCTCTCTTCCAACTTCTAAATACTTTTGGGCTGTATTTTAAGAGGGCAAATGTTTTTTCTCCCCTGACACGGTGAAAAAGGAAATTCCAGATAAACAAGGAGAGGGAAAGAGAAGGAGGGAAATTTAGAAGATGAGAGAAAAAGAAATCATATTCTTTTCTTAGGAGGAGGAGGAATGGTGAAGCTGGACCAACCCCTTTTCTTGGTTAAAGATTTTGTTTCCTTTGTTTTTTTTTTTGTTATAAATTTTTTCTTTGTAAAGTATATCAAAGCTTCACATTTTGGCTGGCCCACGTTGCTACTCTTTGTTGTTCCTAATTATTGAAAATGAACATGATTGGTGGTCATTTTTTATTTATTTCTATATAACCTTTTGGCTTTCGCCCCATGGCAGTTTAACGTGGCAAACATCAAGTTTAGTCTCACTAAAATATTTTTAAGAAAAAGAAAAATTAAGGAATGGGTAAAAATTGGGAGTAAGTGCAGCACACTCGACAAATCATGGAGCTCTCTCTATCAAGTGTGACAGCTAAGCTTCCGCAAAATGGACCGATAGCCACCGGGAAGGGCGGGTGTACGAAAAGTGGGTCCCATCTAACCATGTGACTTTTTCTGCTTTTTCTTTAGCCGTTGGATTGGACTTAAAACAAGGGAGAAGGTGTCACATCCAAGGGCTCTCTATAAAGTCTACAGACAACACGAATTCCTTTTGCTCATCACTCATCATATCATAAAGACATAATTCATTAGCCCTCTCTCCTCTCTCGCTTGCCGACAGCTTTTCTGGTAACAAGTTGCTTCTTTGGGCCTGTTGTTTTGGGGCCGGGTTAATGTTGGGTCTTTATTAATTTTTAGATAATTATGAAGTCTTGATGGATGGGATGTAAAGTTGAGGGAACCAACTTAACAATGTTTGGTTTTAGTGTTTTTTTTTTTTTGACAATGGCTTTGCCATCCACCGACAGTTTGCTTGTTCTTTTCTTTCGGTCATTTATTATACGCACAAAAGTATTTTCTAATATATATATATATTTTAAATTTATTTAAAACAGAGATTTGTAGTCGATTAAAATATGGATTCAAGGTTATCATGATTCGATTTCGTATGAAGAAAATAGTACTTTCTTTTCACTTGTTTTGACCTTTTAAATTATAAGATTTTAGAAATATTATCTAAACATTTTCATATACAAGTTGTATTTATCCACCTCATCTGTAGGTTCCTTTGAATTGAGTAATATATTAGAGCCCTTTTTTCTCTCTCTTTATTTTAAGATTATGATGTATTGGTTGGTTAATCGTGTATATTCTAAAAAGCTTTGGATCACAGTCATCCTACTCCCTACGTTGCTCCAGTTTAAATAGTTGAGAATGACTCAAATTCAGATAGGTAAATATTTAATTTTAAACAGGAGAGATTCAAATACATTAATTGAGCTATTTTATCTAATGATTCTTTCGAATGTATATATATATATAAAATTATTATAGGGTCATGTTTAAATCGAAATAGTTAGCATTATCACGTTATAGTTTTAATTTTCAACAATTAAAAAGTATAATTACAGCAATTAATTACGTTTGATAACTGCTCATCATTATCCCAAGATCAAATTTTATTTCTGCATCATATATATATATATATATATAAATAAAAAAGTGCATTGAAAACAGATGTGGAATCGTAATTGACAACTAATACATCGAGCTGATGTCGATAACTATAGTTAAAATGAAAATGAAGAAATTATATATTATCATCATCATATAATTAATAATGGTAGCGTGGAAAGATCTATGTCAATAACTTAGTATATAACTTTAAAAAATTTCTTGCCTTCTAAGGTTGTATTCAATAAAGCAGTATGTATTACGCATGTTAACAGCAATATAATTCAGTGTTTTTCTTTTTCATTTATTTATTGTAATTGAAATCATTCATACCTTCCCCGGCTTATATTAGGTAGATGTATCTAAATATTATCCATGCTCTTCAGTCCTTTTCTCTTTCATTGGTAATGTATAATAACAGGGACATGTAATTAATATATATGGTAAAACAATAGTTAGCCTGATAAAAACTATAATAACTTTCATAATTTTTAAAAAGTTTTGTCATAAAATAAATTTATAATCCAACAGATTCTTCTTATTAATATAATTATTGGTGAGACCTTTGATACGTAGATCTACTTATTTCACTTCAGCACATTTCAAAATACAAGTAGAGACATTTAATATGAATTTTCAAAAATAGTAAAAATTACGTTCTTACAAATCCATTCAATAACAAAGTTCCCATAATTTGGGACATAAATTAATCAAAAGAAAATCCCTAATTCGTGCTGGCCGATCAAAGACATTGCAACAAGTGGCTAGTTTCTAAGAAGTGTCAATTTAATTTAATGTAGCTTTAAGTATGACAGGGAAAGTAAAAGAAACTATGCATTTGTTTTTGTTGCTTGTTTTGGAGCTGTACTGATGTTCCTAACTCTCATGATATGCCTACATTTGCTTGTTTTCTGAACTACTAAAGTTTGACGATGTGCTATGGAGATGAACGCCACCTCGTAAATATTAATGATACCACCAAAACAACGGCACCTTACTTTGTTCTTGAAAAAAAATGAACAAAATCTAGAGAATCACATATCTTGGAGCCGTTGCTTTTGTTTTAAGGATAAGGTTTTTTGAAGCAACTTGCCACATTTCAACTCCTATACGTTAAATGTAATTAATTGTTTACACGAAGGAAACAAAATGAATATAAACATACGCACATATGTTTACCATTTAAATAGTTAAATAATTATTTTGTTTTTAACTCGTTATCCAGAATTTGATTAATTCTATGGTGTCACTGGAGGATAAACCTTAAATATTTTCCTTTGGGTTTAATTAATTGGATACTTTCACGATTCAAATTCTTATCGACATTTGAATCATAAATAAAACCGATGATTTGTTAATTATTTCACGAATAGAATTGTACGTACTAAAAAGGGGAAAAAAAAGAAGACTATTGTTGTTATGCTATTGTTTCTTAGAGCCGTATTCTATATTCACTACATGGATCTAAAAAACTATAAGAAAAGAAACAAGAAAAAATAGATACCTATTACAAAGTCAAATTATTACGTTGCCTGTCGGGGTGTACAAATGGTATTCTTCAGTTGAAAGCCTGCCAGGTATCTTTTGTTTTTCAGTAAAGAAATGTCTAGAAGAGTAATATTAATTGTAAGAATATCCTAAACACAAGGAGAGACATGGATTTGATTTGAGTGCCTTGCTCTCATTTTTCTAACTAGTCTTCTTCTTTCGTCACTTTACATTTTAATTAACATAATTCTCTTTTTGCGTGTTTGTGAGATAAAACAAATGGATTCTTATTCTTATCAACATGATAAGGTCTTCAACTTTCGGATTCAAAACTTTCACCTTTAGCATCCAATCCGAATACCTTCTATTAAAGGAAACAATGACGGGAAAGGAAGTGGAAAAGAAATATGACGAGCTAAGAAATGTCGATGAGGAAAAAGGAAGAGAAGTGGAAAAGAAATATGAAATAGGGATTTTTTTTTTTTAACTGATATTTGAATCAGTTTAATCTAATTAATTTAATGGGATCTTTATACGATTAATCACTACCCTTTTATCCAAACAATTGTCGATTAAACTTTCCATCACCATGTGTAGGAAAATCACATTTTTTCCTAGTGAATTTTGGCCCAAAGTTAATTTTTCACACAAAAATATTTATGTTTGTTTTGTTTTTTTTTATCTCCCTCTAGTAAGATTGGATTTACGAGCGATTGAAACATTATCCATCATCAAATTCTTAATGTCAAGTCGTTAACCTAGAGGATAATTAAAAAATTGCATTGATCTCTCCAGAATTCTTTTAAAAAATTATGTAGAGAAAGTTTTCAATAATGTTGACACTAAATTAATAAATAAAAAATTTCCAAAATAAGAAGTCACAATAACAACTATAGTAATTTCTTCTATTCGAAGGGAGGGGTGGGTGTAAAAAAAAGATAGTAATTTTTTTTATACTTTTATTTTCATGTATATTAAAATATTATCATTTATACATTTATAATTTTTTTTAAAACAAATTTATTATTAAATAGGTGTGCCTCTTAATATTCAGAACCTAATTTTGCCACTGAATCTGAACAATCCTATTGATTAAAAGCATGATATCAAACAAACTACATCATACCTTGGTGTGTTTGTTTCTTCTATTTACTTCATTTTTCAACCTCTCAAATCATCAAATTTTTTTTAAAACCTTAAGTTTCAATTAAAAAGTTTAGAATCTTGATTATTGAGAGAGAATTCAGGACAATATCTACCGTTAGTATAAGTAGAAACTCTTAGTACAAGCTCAAAGGTTTTCTCTTTTTCTTTTTTTTCTTTTTTTCTAATCGATAGTGATTCTTCACCTACTTTCATAGGGTCTTGAATTCAAGATTCCTCTATCCCAAGTGTTACCACTTCAATATTTAACAAAAATTGGAGGAATAAAGAAAAAACTGCCAAAAAAAACTATGAGTATTTAGTGTAACTTGGCTTATACTTTAGGTATGCAAAATTTCATTTCCATTGCCTCTTGCGGAATGGATGAAATTACCCTTTGAGTTAATTGTTGGGAGTCAAGAATTTGACAATGGGTAATATTTTAGTTGCCCGTAAATTGTTTTGATACCTTATTAGACAAAGAAAAACCTTATTTGAGAAATTAACTTTGTATCAAACGTCAGGTAGGTATTCTTGAATCAAAACCGATGGTTTTATTTTGAAGAATATTAGAGAGAATAGCATAATTTATATAATGAATTCTAAGTGCTTGAAATGTAACGCCGTAAGGTTTAATGATCAATTTCAATTCAATAAAAGTCTTTTAGAAAGTGACCTATAACTGTCAAAGGTGTGTGACAAAGTCTTCTAGTCTCTATAGGTTAGGTTTGAACCTTGTCAGGGTTAATTTTAGAATGGGGTAAAAAAGTGAAATATAAGTATTTGAGAAAGAAAAAGATACGAGACTGAATGAAACTTTAAGTAAGAATTTATTGGATTTATTTATGAAGAAATATGATACTTATTCGTTTGAAATTGAATGTTTTATTTTAACTTGTATATATATATTATTATAAGAAAATTTTAATTAATGTAGGAAATAAGATATTTATAAATTAAAATGAAAATATGGACATTCAATTTCGAACTTTAAAAGTATATTGTATGAAATAATCCAAACTCTATCTTGAATAGATATTCCAAAATGAATCTAACTTAACTTTCAACTTTTCTTTTTGTTCGAGGAAAAAATAAATAAAGAAATAAAAAAGACTTGAATAATAGTACTCCCAGCCCAATTAGAAATAGGGTAACACTAGGAAGAGTAAAGAGAGTCAGGTACTACTTTCATCCCACGAAGATAAATTATGTTTTTTTTTTTCACATAAATTAAGAAAAACAGTTAATATAGTTAATTTAATGATTTTTAAGTATAATTTTACTTTTATGCTCTGTATACAATTAATAGGAATATTTAATGGAGTATATTAGAATTGAAAGTAATAGATATTAAGAAGGAATTAATGACAGTATTTAGTTATTTAACTTATAACTATCTCTCCTAGAAAAAAAACTGAACTATAATTTGAGGAAAAAAAAAAAAAAAGTGGACTACCTTCGTAGGACAAAGGTAGTATAAATTTTGGAACCTCCTCATTTATGAAGCTAATTAAATTAAATTAAACTTATTTCCAACCTCAATTAATGACACATGTAGTAACCGAATAAAAAACATTCTTTATAAACTCATCCAATTCACAACACATCTCACCACCGACCTTCAAAACCATCTCTCCCTAAGAAAAAACAAACCAAAGATCACCCCGTTAATGGCAACAAATTCAAGAACTCTCATCAATGTCTCCGCCATGCTGCTTCTAATGGTAACCATCAGCAGTAGCTGCAGCACGGTGACGTCCCACCCGGGGCTCGACCGTAGCCAACCGCCAGCCGAGAGCCAACCCGGAGCAGAAGCAGACGACAATAATAATAACAATGCAAAGCCGGAGGCGAAGCAGCACAAGAAAACAGCCGAGGAGAAATACTTTGATTCTCTGCCTGGGGAATTCAAAGACTACGTAAATAACTGTGCCAAACAAATCTCCAGAGAATGTGCTGATGAAATCTTCGGCTCTATATTGAATAAAACGAAAGTTTCGACCATCTGCTGCCATGACCTTGTGGAGATGGGGCTTCAGTGCCACAACGCATTGGTGAAGGTCGTGGCTGGCTCACCAAAGTATAAGCACATTGGAGTTCAGATTACCGGGAATAGTAGGCATGTCTTTAACCATTGTGTTCATATTGATAATTAATTAATTAACTGATCAACATTCGAATGGTCACCCCGAGGAATACCCTGTGATGAATATTTAGAATCTTCCTTTTGTAAGAGTATATATGAATATGGCATGGATGAATATGCCAAATGTTTCTAATTTTGCAACATCTTTGTTAAGAAGTTCAGGTTTGTTCTTTGGGTTGTAGAAAAGTCGATGACACATTTAAAATAAACGAATTTACCTTAATAATATAAAGAATTATCCCAACCTTATTTTTTATTAACTCATTGCGTTGTTAAATTTTTTTATAACATTTTTATTAGTTTAAGAAATCAGATATTTAATTTTAGACAATTTAAAATTAAATATGGAATATTTATTTTTGGACCGAGGAGGAAGTATTATTTTTATTTTGTTTTTCGCATGGAAAAACACATTACTTCCGTGTCCAGGGAAATCCCATTTCCATTTTTCCAACAAAATTTTTTAGGAAAAGTTTTTCCACTCAAACCCCAAGAACTCTGAAGAAGAGAGAAAATAAAAAGGAACAGAGAGAAACAAATCTTTTTAATTCTATAAATAAATGAGTCGAGGAATTTGGAAATCGACATGGTCGGTAGTGTTGCCTTCACTGAGTAATAACTGCACTGCCACTCTGCGCAACTTCAATTTCAAACCCTTTCGGAGCTGCTCTACTTCTGCTTCGTCCAGGGTTGCTTCAATGGCTACTCCTGATTCTGCTTCCTCAGACTCTCCGTCCCCTTCCTCCGCCATCGATTTCCTCACTCTCTGCCGCCGCCTCAAGGTATTCAAGTGTGTATATATATATATATATATATATATATATTCCTGTTGTGGCTTGTTTATAGGTGGTTGATTAGGTTTTCTATTTTGATCTGGCTTGAATAAAGCTTCGTCCGTGATTCGAAAATTAACTTGTGTTGATTTGCAAAGATATTATTTTAATAGTCATGTGAATTGGTTTTTGGATTTTTGAGTACTATTACATAGGAGTTATTTCATTTTTATTATTTTTTTTCAAAAGGAAAGCTCGGTGGTGCTTTCTGTTTCTATTTCTTATGTTTTTTATTTTTTTTAAGTAAGCATATGTGATGCTTTATGTTGATAAATGTAAAACAAAGACAAAAGGAATGTGTTTTGAATTTTGAGTGATGGGTGATGGAACTCTGTGCATTCATTCTATATTCTTGTGATTTCGATGCTGTGAATTTGAATGCTGAAATGAGCAGACAACAAAGAGAGCTGGATGGGTGAAGAGAGATGTTGATAATCCAGAATCTATTGCGGATCATATGCATAGAATGGGACTAATGGCACTTATTACTGCTGATATTCCTGGTGTTAACCGAGACAAGTAACCTACTTCTTTTACCTGTCCTATGTCAGTCATAGTTGTCAATAGTGAATGGCGGCATATTCCAGTTTGCCAAAAAACCATCATGGCAAATGGTGAAAATGGTGGCCAATATAAAAGAGTTCAAAATATAACAAAATAAGATTGTAATTATATTAAAACTAAACATTAATTCATATATAAGACAATAGTTATAATTGTAAAGGTTTCAAGTGAAATAACTTGTTAAATAAACAATGGTTATTACTATTGTTACATTTGAACAATATAAAAATGTCACGAAATTGGAAAAGAATCTATCATGACTGCTATAAACCACCATATTAATCTGTGGTAGTTTGAAGTAAATCCGCCACCACACTCTGCCATGGCTGCCATTCAACAACATTGTTCTTAGTGCTTGTGTTTAGTTTTGTTACAGCTTATGTGTTGCATATTTTTTGAGAAGTTTCTGGTTCTGTTGTTTTCAGGTGTGTGAAAATGGCAGTCGTGCATGATATTGCAGAGGGTAAGCACAAATATACCTCTCTACTTTGATTTTATTCATTCTTCATTCTTGCTATAAGATATGGAATACCAATAGGCTATTGTTGTTAATCCTTGCTGCAAATATATGATACTCAAATTTCTATTATGTGTTTTGCCTATTTACATGACCCTATCAATGCACATAATTCCCTGTTTTTTTTTTTGTTTCTTTTCAATTTCTTGTTAGTTGGTGGTCCCTTGGAGGCATGAATTCTGTTTGAGGGATTAGAATCTTGAAAACTTTGGGATGACTTTGCATGTGGGTTATGGCATTTCATAAATGTGTAACAAATATGAGCAAGTTTAAGATTTTATGGAGAGAATAAATGAAAAATGATCATCAAATTCTGCGAAAAAAAGTTTGTAATTGGAAGCTAAAGATTATATTTTATAAGCTGAAGTTGATTTCTTAAGGGCAAGTGGCAACTAAAGTGACGTTCATATATGCTTTTTGTGCCTTCTGTTTAGATACAAAAAACACAGAAAATAATGATCTAGAGATGTAAATCTTTCTGCAGAAGTTGCTGAAAGCTCCCATACTTAGCTTCAATATAAGTGTTCTACAGAAAGTTTTAACATCTTGGTTGGTTGTTGTTATCTAACAGAACTTATTACTGATCATTAGGAATACCCATTCTATTTTTTGCCTCCAATATTTGTTTTAACCCCCCACCTGTGCTTACTTGAGCAGGGTTAGGTTTGAGGGAAGATTTCTACTTAGAAGCTGAAAGTAGAATTTTAATCAAGAAGGTTCTTTCCTATCAGCTATTTTGACTTTGATAGGGATATCCTGATTTAACTGGTCCCTCTGTCCAGTTGCAAGGTTATCGCCTAGAATAAGAAATGTTGAGTCAGGAATCACGGACAAATGCTCATATTTCCGAATGAAGATTGTGCTAAAACATAACAAAGTTTCTCCAGTTCCTAGTATTTTACATCAGAAGTACCTTTTCCTCCAGAATAATCTTAGAAACTGACCCTAATTTTCTATTTTGTCGACATATTCCTTTCTGAATGATATGGTTTCAAAACGTCAAAGTTAAGCTCCAGCACTTACATAGGGGTGTTAAGAGCTATTATATACATTAGTGTTTGCATTTTACGTGTAACTCTTAGAAATTCATTTTAGCCTGAATGACTTTGGAGATATTAATGTCCTGCTTTGCTTCTCTTATTCTCATTACCTGTGTTTCTTTTGGTCTTTTGTGCCTTGCTGTTATCCTTTTAATTGCTATTATAGCTATCGTTGGAGATATCACTCCTTCTGATGGGATTCCAAAGCTTGAAAAAAGTCGAATAGAGCGAGAAGCAATGGAGCACATTTGTAATTTACTTGGTGGAGGGCCTCGAGGTGCTCTCTCTCTCTGTGTCTGTAGTTCAGTTGCTTAGGTATATGCTTTATTTATGATCCACGATTGTTACACATGATGTCTTTAAAATTGTTTTACGATATTGTGGGCTTGCAGCTAAGGAGATTGCTGACTTGTGGATGGAGTATGAGGAGAATACTTCGTTAGAAGCTAAAGTTGTAAAGGATTTGGACAAGGTATTTTGGACCAGAAATAGAAGTAAAGAGCTTGCATATTCTGCCTAAATGTCACTGAAGTGACACGTGTTATAGATTCTAATGACTTATTTAGCATGTCTACTTACTCGTGCAAACCTGATATCTCTTCATACGTATATTAGTCTTTTGTCTCAATATATGAATGTGTATATGCAATGCATTATTTATTCATATATATACTTTATGGTTATTGGTGAGCTCATTCTTTGGCTTCTCTTCATTTAGGTCGAAATGATTCTTCAAGCTTTGGAATATGAAAGAGGTAAGTGTTACCGATCTAGCTCCTGGAATGTTTTTGGGATATTATTCTGGCAGAATCTGGAAACCCTGCATTTCATGACCCTCAGTGTCATGCTTCTTTTTGAAGATAAAATTATGAACTCTTACAATGTGAGGAGAACTCTCTTTCTCACTGACACCCTTAATGGCTGAAAATAAATTTGTGTTATGTCAAAAAACTATAATAAAAGGTGGGCAGTGGCAATGATGTTCTAGAGTTGAGCTGATGCTATCCTAGTTGAAATATAGAATTTCTCTCTCTTTTGAAAGCTAAAGAGAGGTTTTGCATTATGCAGATCAGGGTAAAGATCTGGAGGAATTCTTCCAGTCTACTGCAGGTGCGTAAGGATTGTTCTATTTGCTGTGGGTGCGGTGCATGATAAATGTGGTGCAGTGACGTTAATTTTAAGAATTCAAAGCTGAAAGATCCATATATATATGACTGCGCGAATGATCTTCTGTGCAGGGAAATTCCAAACAGATGTTGGTAAAGCCTGGGCTTTGGAGATTGCATCAAGAAGAAAAAACAAAACTCCTTAACCTTGCATGATGCTTTCTGTTCATCACTAATTCATTGATCATATAATTAGTGTTCTGTTTATGAAGAAGTGTCCAAAGTCACTTTCCCGCAAGTGGAAATTGTGGAACTATTTTCATTTTTGGATACTTAGTGATTTTTCTTCCAACTCATAAACTTGTAGATACTATCTTCCAAAGTTTAATGCTCTCTATTAAGATTAAATGTCCTATTTCTATTTCTTTTCTAATTCATTCGAAATTAAACGTTTTATTTCTTAAATTAGTCAAAGTCTTATAAAGGAATTAATCTCACAATTATTGTTTAAAATAAATTGAATCAAAATTTTTCAATAAAATTTTCCGAACATTTAATTTTGGATGGAATCTTTTTATCACATGGCTCAAGTTATAAAGAGCACATAATAGTTTTACTTCAATATCATAATCTTTATTATTATACTTAAAAATTTTAGTTTAATTAAATAAAATAATTAAGAGTATAAATTTATATACACAAAAATCTTTAAAAATTATAAAGGCTTAATGTATTATTGAACCCCTGACTCCATTCAATCTCCCCATTGAAATCTTGTACCATCATTTTAATCTATTAAGGCCTTTACCTATTTTAGATTGTTCACATAATTCCTTCACAAGGTGGTTTAGCCTAATTTGATGTATGATTGATAAACACACTCTGTATAATGATGTTGTGTTCACACACGTCATGTAGAACCATGAGATAATGATTCACGGCTGAATAAACCCAATTGATTTTGCTCTTCATGTATGGATAATTCATCCGTGATTCTTCTTCTTTTGCCTTCCTCTTCCATTCATCCAGCACATATATTTGTTCATATTATTTCAAAAATATATCGGATTCCACAATTCTGTGAGGAGTTAGGGTTCCTTTCTCTTTCCGTTATTGCTTTAATTTTATGGATTCTCGATCACTGCTGTTTTTTTTAATCATTTGAAGGCAACTGAATCATATTAACCCGGCATTCCGATTATTACTCGGTACCTGTTACAGCTTTGTACTGTTTTGCTTCATGTAATGTTTTCGTGGATATTATGATTTCATCAGAAAATAGGCTTCAATAAATTTGCGTTTTTGAAGTTATTATCGAGTTATAGAAATGTACGAGCTCTTTTGGGTGCATGTATGATTGGATTATTTTTACTGATTTATGAATACCTGTGTCTGCCTTTTGGTTTTTCAGCTCGTGTGTTCTTCGGATTTTATTAGTTAAATGTACTGACCTTTTTTCCAAATTCCCCCTTTGACAATCAAAATGTGAATGAAAGGAACAAGTTCATGATCTGCAATGTCTCTGATTTTTTTTTTTTTTTTTTTGCATCTATGTCCTGCTATTGTTAGAATACTGTTTAGCTTTGAGTGAAAAACTGATTTTGCAAAATGCCTGCTCTAACTCAAAAGTACAACTTGAGAAAAAGCAATATATTTGTTTTCCTTTCTGTAATGTAGAATTTCCAGGCTAATCTAAAATTGACCTAGACACAATGTTAAATCCAAACTATGTCTTCTCTTGCCGTAAACAAAGGTAATTTTTCTTGTTTTTCTTTGCTGCGATTCTGCCTGAATGTAGTCTAATCGATGTCTAGGTTTGTGTTTTAATTTTTTTTTTACTGATATAAATTATCAGACTGAAGAATAAATGAAAATTTTCAAGTACTTAGTACTGCCAATAGTGTGGCCATATGATTGTTCACCTCTTCAAAATTATAATTTCTTGTTTCGTTTAGCAGTCTTGTGAGTATAAAATTTCATATATGAAATAGCAGATTGCTAAAGGTATGTGGGATGCATACCAATAAGATTAATAATAACATTGGCCTTTGTTATCACAACCTTAATGGAGTTTTCATCTTTGGGATTGTACTTCGAAAGTGGATTAATGTCATAATCATTTAGTTGTCCCTTAACTCTTGAATTTTTTTAATAGAGTATTAATTATGAGTATGCCGTTATATTTTTAACTGGGTATAAAGTAGGGTATTAAAAAAGTAGCTCATTTCTATGGCAAGGGATTCCATTAGATTCCTGTCAAATTCCCTTGTCATGAACTTCGGTCCCTTGCAATTCACAAGAAAGGACTTGTCAGTAGCTAATGTAGGTAGCATGTTTGACCTTTACATTGAGTTGGGTGTTCTATTTATTGTTTTTGCCTTTAGGTCAACTTATTTGATTTATGACATATCTATTATATGAAATGACCTATTGTATAGTTAAGTTTCCTAACATTTGTGTTTCCTGCCCTATATAATATTGGTTCTTTAATTCTGATTTCCACTTCGTTATACTTGATTTTTTAACCATTTCTTTATGTTGTGCATGGCCTGAATTTTGTTTCTTCCATTTCAATTTGATTGCATTTACATCTTTGCAGTGCAGATTCCATCCATATTATAATATGAGATCGACATATGATGATTCTTTTTCCTTCTTTTGATTATTTGACAAGAAAAGATTTTTGTGGATAATCAACATGGAATTTTCTTTTATCTAGTTATTTTGAAAATTAATCATCTATTTATTATCAGAATATTTTTTGATCTCACTCCTTGTTGTATTTTTCTTAGTAGAGAATCAACTCTCCAATACAGTGGAGTTTGTTTTTTATGAACTTTGTCAGTTGATCTCTGTCTTTGTTATCTGAGCAACTTGTTTTTGCCCTTTAGTGATTTATTCATCCTTCGGGACGTCTTGGTTTACCAATGGTTCATTTATCCTTATATTAAAAATGTCTATGGTCTATTCCAGTTTACTGTAGTTTTGCTTCAACTATGGTTTTAGATGTTCTTTGTTGATGCTTTACATATAGAATCATGATCTTGCGGTTGCTTAGTGGATAATTCTGATTCAGAACAAGTTATGTCATTGGAAAATCTTGAGTTTCTTATAAACAGGAACAAGTGAGTACACTAATTACTGCTGAATATGGTTTCATTGTGTATTTCCAGCATGTAAAGTGGTGATTTTTGCTCACCAGGATATGTTTATTACTTTTGCAGTTTTAGTTACATATGTTAAGAGGATCTTCAGAAATGTTTTCAGCCATGTAGAGCAGATATCTCAACTTCAAAATACTTTCAAGAACTTTCTAATTTACAATTATTTGTGTGGCATTAGAAATTAATGACTTACATCCTAAAGCTCTTTAGTTTTCTTAGAGGTTTACAAAAGTGATGGAGAAGGACCAAATATCTAAACCAAATGGTGACACTTTATTGGAAGAAGAAGTTGCAAGATTGATTTGAAGGTTGAATTAGAAAGGACCAAACAAGTGATAAAGAAGAAAAACTTATTTATGTAAAAGTGCTCTTAGTTGTAGGATTTAATTTGTTGTTTGTGCTATACTATAGTCATGATTCACAAATTTGACTAGATAGTTTGTTTATTATTATTATTATTATTTTATATTGTAATGTGATCAATATTATTCAAAAAATCATGAATCTACACTAAACGTTTTTCTCTTCTTGATCTACTTTTAAAATTTTTCTCCAACTTCCTAGTTTGTTTTATACATTTTTCTCTTGATTCTTGATCATCAAATTATGTAGAAAAATATATTGTAAGGACAATAACAATGATGTAAAGACAAAAAATTAAGAGGCCAAAAAAAAAAAACCTTGTAAAAATGTTGCTCATATCCCTAAGCAATTGATAGTTTCACTAAGAGGAAAAGAAAAAAAAAAAAAAAAAAGAGAGAAAAAGGTTTAAAAAAAGTAACTTCTAAATCAATTTAACATTCTAAAAGTAATTAAAAATCTATAAAAAGAATCACACATTGCTTCCAAAGTTTCATTCAATTAGCATCATAAAGAAGCCCTCTTATTCTCTTTCTAGTGTTACTAGAATTTTGGCTTTGAATCCTTACACCATGGTTTTCCCTTCTGGCATGCTCATTTTGACTTTGATTTATGGTTGTGTATTGATTTATACATAATTATATTAAGTTTTATGTACTTTTTATATCATTATCTTATATAACTTAGCCTAATTATGTTGTTTTAGATATATTTTACTTCTCTATTCTTGATTTTTGTTTACAGGAATATTTGGTTGAAAAAAGTTCAAAATTTTACAAAATTGTTGTTGAGGGACTGTTCACCGAAACTGTTCACCTTTTTTTACTGTTCATTGGATTAGAGTTGGGGACTGCAGATTGACCAAGTTTGTTGACCGTGGGCCGTGGCAAAGACTTTCCGTTTTATTAGGATTTGATTATTTATTCATAAATTATTTCGTTTTTGTAATAAGTTTCTATTTTATTAGTAGAATCCTTTTAAGTAACTACTTATTTACAAGGAGTCTTTTGCTCATATAAATAGGCCCTTTGTCTTAGTCTTAGATACACAACACAACAACTCAACATTGATCTTCCGAGGAATTTCAAAGACAAAGGACAAATTTTCTCTTCTTTTTTTCTTATGTATTTTTTGGTTTTTTTAATCATATCTTGTGAGTAGTCATCTCTTGTTAACAAGAACATGAAGTATGTTATTTTGTTATAGGGTTATGAGATTTGGTTTGTTTTTCTTATGAAGATTTGATCTTTATTATTAAGAATTTGCATGATTATACTGATAGGGTTTAAATATTATCGTCAAGATTGATAAATCCAACAGGTAGCAACTATTGTTTGAATTAGGTTTGGCTGACAACTTTATTTGACAATAGAGAATTGTATAAATCAAATTGCATGAATTAAAGCTACTTTATTTATGTGATTTGATGTTGGTGATGCCTTCATGCTTATGCAATTTAGTTGATTAAATTTATAATTCGATACAACGTAACTTTAATTGATTAGATTAGTGATTTTATTTCTCGCTACGAGAAGTAGGTCTATTTAAAGGATAGGAATTTGAGGGTTAAGACAAATTCTAAAAACAACTACTTAATTATGTTATTTGATCAATGATTATCCCCATGGCAATTGTTCTATGGATTGTTTCTTGTTAACATCTTTCTTATCTATATTTTCCCTTTTAATTTTGCTTCTTTGTTTGATTTATTTTATAAACTCTTTCAAAAATTCCCCGTTTTTGTTACTTATTAATTGGTTTTATTTAAACTGAGATTCAATTCCTTGTGAGTTTGACTCTATTTGCCCTAACTGCATTAGTTTTGGTAGATAGGTTTAATTTGTTCGTGGTATGACTCACGACCATGTATGTATTTCCTTTCCTGTCACGACTTCGTCCTTGTTGTGTTGATATAATGACTTGAATACTTGATTGTCCAAGCTAATATCAAATGAAAAATAAGATCAATTCCAATTGATCATTCCAGTTAAGTTATTGTACATAATTTACCAATAAAATAAGGCTAAAAATTAAATGTAACTTACATTCCATATGACTTGGCTGGTCCTTAAATCATTGATTAAATTAAACCCTAAAGCATTTAGCATGTTTGGTGTAAAATGCAAGGACTAGAATTGACCACATCTCTTGAAAGTGCTTGGTTATCTTTTTTCTCTATCTACTCTTCTTGATCTTACACATCGAGACGTTGAAGCCTTGTACAAGAGAGACACAAATTTGGTTAATGATTTTTTATTAATAAAAAGAATATAATGAATAGAGAGTTTACATGAAATTATATGAACTTGAGTATTTTGCTTAGAATCTGCCTTCTTTTTGCATCCATTTTTGTTGTGTCCAACAACTTTGCACAAGTTGCATGTCATAACTAACCCTCTTTTGGAAAGCTTTCCTTTTTTCTTTGGTTCATCTCGATCTCTTCTTCTATTTTTTTTGGTCTGTCTGCTCTATTTTTAATTTTAGGAGGTTCTAGTCTAGGCTTTTGTTGGAGTATTCACTGCCTTTTCAACCAAATGATGGTTAAAAGGGTATTGATAAGCTTTCAAATATGTGCTAGACCTATACCAATGGGCAACATAGTTCTTTGGGTGCCCTATTGCATGGTATATGCTAACAATGGCAAGCTCACAAGGTATACCTGTCAAGTCCCAAAGTCTACAAATGCATGAACGAGAATTCAACATAACAACATGTCTTATTTCATCATCAAATACACAAGAAACCTCATATCCATCCTTACCGTTCCATACATATCTCCATAAATAACTATTTTCCTTGTTCGTATCCAAGCTCTTTAAAGCTCTAGGGCTAAATATCACAAATCCAAGAACTTGCAAACTCTCTTCTAGCTGCTAAACTTTTCATTACCTGAATTCTAATCTCTTCTAACATAGTAATTATGGATTTACATTTGGGTTGTAAAATCCATGCATTAAATGTTTCAGCCATATTATTATCAATGACATCACACTAAACTTTATAGCCAAAAAACATCTGCTCATAAAAATAAAACTACAATTACGTTATCATCACATATATACAACTTATCAACATATTCAGAAATCATAATAATAATTCCACAATGGACTTATCTTCACAAATGTTTCCTCTTTATATGACTTGAAGTCCTCTATTGTTGCTTCTCCCAAACCTCCCAAACTTGCAGATGTTGTTTATAATCATACTCATAGGTAGACCTTGTTGTATTCCAAAAGGCTAATTTTCGCTTTTCACCTTTCCACTTTTTAGCCCAAGCATGATAAACATGTCTAGCATATCTACGGTGTTCTACCCTAGGTAGCACCTCATGAATTGCTCCCTCTAGTCCCTATAATGAATATTTTTAGGTGTAGGTCAAAGTCCTTATATATAGAACAACAAAAACTATACAAAAAATACTAGTAACTACGTAGTTACGTATTACCTTCTGCATATTTGATATAATAACCATTTCATCTCCAAATTACAAATCCAAGTCACTTTGCAAGGTCCTTAGGAACCATTCCCACTTATCAAAGTTTTCAACATTCACTACCACCCAAGCAACAGGATACATCTGGTTATTTCCATCATGACCAATTGCACATAAGAGTTGACCTTTGTATAATACTTTTAGAAAAACACCAATCTACACCTAATATCTTTCTACACTCTTCTTTCCAACCCTTCTTCAGAGCATCAAAGTATAAATATATATATATATATATATATATCAAAGCACACAGAATTGCTATTAAACGCAGTTGGTGGAGCGCAACTATCAAAACGACATCGTTTTTGCAGCGAAATAAGTGGGTCTGAAGGATACATCCATTTATTTCACTGCCAAAACGACGTTGTTTTGGCAGTTGCGCTCCAATAGTTGCGTTTTATAGCAATCCTGTATATATAAATATATATATATATA
>JAOXNR010000013.1:3776551-3789854 GCA_028571225.1 Parsonsia alboflavescens
ATATATATATAGATAAAATCTGTTTATGAAATATGAATATAAAAAATTGATATGTGATTATTTATTATGATTATATTTAATATTTGAAAGAAATTTTATTGAAAACAATATATACTATCATTTGTAAAAATAAAGTAATTGTTTTGGTAGTTGTGTTGGTTAGAAGCCTTTTCCTTAAAACTAAAGGATCAAGGGCAAAAATTTTATTTTTAAAAATTTAGATTTAATACTAATAACATGAAAAATAAAAAGATGAAGGGTCAAAAAAAATTAAAGAAAATATTCAAACCAAACTTGTAAATAAAAAAGATAGGATTAAAAATAACAATCTATCATTCATGAGTAGGATTAAAAAAAGATGAACTTCTCAAAATATCCTTCTTATTCTTGTAAAAAAAAAGGTTAAAAATATGTTTTTTGTGAAAAGGACAAAATGTGTGAAAAATAAAAAGTTTGCAAACTAAAAAAGACAAAATAAAACAATATAAAACAAACTTACTAAATTGAAATTGACGAATGATTAATAAAGATAAAATAAAATATTATGAATCAAAATTAGAAAATTAAAATAGTTTATGAATCAAAAGTATCAATAATTCTTTTAAAATAAATATAAATATTAACATTAAAAAATAATATTATATCAACTGCGCAGCACGCGGGCTTTTCTCTAAGTCCCAAAACCCAAATATTTTTAGCACCAGAATCAAATCTTCCTTCTAAAATCTCACAGCACTACCTTGGCGCTGAATCCAAACTCAAGCTCTTATCTGCACTCATGACATTCGTCCATAGCCGCAGGATTACTTCTCTCCGCTCTTCTCTTCTTGTATGTCGTATCAGCTTCTTCTTACTTAAAAAAAGTTGTTAAATTTAGTTGTATACGTTGTTTGTAAGGGGCACATATGGTTGTTTATATAATCGTTAGCTTTTAATAGGTTGTGTTTCTTCTTTACAGAGCTCCTATCTTCCCAGTGGTGGTGGGCTTGTAGGAGGTATGTTTTTTTTGGTACGCGTGTGATTTTGAACTTTGATGGCTGTATTTGGAACTGGGAAGAATTAAGGCTTGTTATTTGTCTTTGAAATTTTTAGGGTGTCTTGGGAGGCATTTTTGTTGCTTCAGTTCCAATGCGTCCTCCTATGAGAAGGGAATTTTGGAATTAGAAGAGGCTGAAAGACAGGTCTTAGATACAAAAGATACAATTTTTGAGGATGAAATCGAGAAGATACGTAAGGAATTCAATGCAGCAAAGAAGAGATTTACAAACATTCCAGAAAGCTTGAAACAAATGCCCAAAATGAATCCTCAAGGTTATTCTCATTTATTTTTCTTTCTCTGATGTGTGACTAAATCAATATGTGTGCACACTTGTTTCTTTTTCTACATATTTTGCACTTTGGAAAGGTTTCATTTGTGTTTGAATTTTAGGTATATATGTTAATAAGAATTTGAGATTGGACAATCTACAAGTATATGGGTTTGACTACGATTACACGTTGGCACATTACTCTGCTAATTTACAGAGTTTGATATACAATCTTGCAAAAGAGCACTTAGTTACTGAGGTCCGTTCTTACTTCTCATTTATTTTTTCATTCTTTTGAAAATGAGAAATAAGGTTTCTTATTGATATTCTGCATTAGTTAATATTTGCTTTCCTTGGCCATTTCAGTTCAAATATCCAGAGAGTTGCTTGGCTCTTAAATATGATCCCACATTTCCAATTCGAGGATTGTATTATGACAAGTCGAAAGGATGTCTTTTGAAGTTGGATTTCTTTGGATCAATTGAACTTGAAGGATGCTACTATGGCAGGCGCAAGGTAGATAGAGCAAATTCACTCTTCTAATACTGTGGAAAGGATGAACAATTGGGACTTAGATGGTTCTCTATACCTAGTAACTTAGTTTTTCCCAAAATGAAATGGTATGATACGATATAAATTTGGAGTTGATAAATAATGAGAGACAGATGCTTGCCATTCTGCAATGTGTGTTGAGTATATCTATTCTTCAATTTGATTTGACCACCGTGATTTAATTTTACCCGATGTGGGATGTATCCTTATACATGAGGTATGCTTTTAAAAGATAGGTGTACTACCAATCTAACAAGAAAGCAGAAATGGAAAAAGGAAAAAAAAAGCCTTAGAGAGAAGTGTACTGATACCTCGCATTATTTTAGAAGAGAATTATTAAGGAGATGGGATGAAATACTTTTGCTTATCGTTTGGGAGATAGAGAGTGTTATCCGTAACCTGTAACTGTAAACAAACTGAGTTGCTTGTTATGGACCAAAATTTGCAATTTTAGAAACCATGAGAGAATTGAATCAGTAGCATCCCATTGGTTTTGCATTGCACTATAGCATATTAAGAGAGTCTCTTAACCAGATAAGAGGAGTATATGTGAGCTTGCATGACTTGGTTTTTTTATTGCACAACTTACTGGTTGGTTAACATCTATAACTATAAATTAATTTTCTTTCTATTTATTTGCATAAAATGTGCAGCTTAGTGCAGAGGAAGTAGTGAAAATTTATGGCACTAGACAGATTGGCCGTGATCAAGCACAAGAACTTGTATGCTTGATGGATTTCTTCTGCTTTAGTGAGGTTGGTTTTGCAACTACCTATGATATCTGATGTTTATTGTATTTGTGCCTTTCTGTTGTTCAGAACTTTTTCAAGAGCACACTTTCCATATATCAGGTGTTTTTGAGTTATTTTCAACTTTTGAGATAACTCAAATGCCAATATATTTTTTATATATAATCCTCTTATTTTTCTATGAAGAGAATATCCATCCATTTTATCCCAGAAATCACGCGTATCATGTTCAAGGCATTGTTTATACAACTCAATATACTTTTGCAGTAAATGACTTGGCAAACAAGAATCTTGAAATGTTATTGTATCCTTTGTTCGTAAACCTTCGTTTTTTTTGTTATGTATGAAGTAGCTTTATGTGATTTCTATCACGCACTTATTCATTACATGAGAAGTTTAGTTTATTGGTTGTTTTAATTATGACTAATTAAAAGTTCTGACTGATTTTTTTCTTCGTGTTTTATTTATTTATTTTAAAAAACTTTCTAATTTTTTTAATGATCAAATTGGCCAAAGGTGTCCTTGTTCAAAATGTACATATCTGGAACTGGTTTGGCAACAAGTCAATTGCAAGAGACTGATTTTACAACATTTGAGAGGCCTAATATGTTTCCAATTTTCCAATTTGAATAATAACACTAGCCAGCTTATTTACTTTTCATTCTTAATTCATCTATTAAATAATCTTATAAGACAGTAATTTTCGATTTTGCATCATTGGGTGCTTTTTGTTAAAAGATTTATGAATCTATCACCAGCTTAAACAATTCTTATACAGGATTGAATGTAAGTTCTTTTGGTTTTCATTTCTTCCGTAGTGGTGGTCAGGGAAATTGATGACATATTTTTATTTAAGCAAGGGATATTTTGTATAAATAATTAGGCATTAGAGTATATGGATCTGATAAAAATGTGTGAAAATGCCAGTCATTTCATAAACTTGCCAAAAATGGGAAATCAGTTAGATATCTGTTGTCGGCTAAAGAAGGTGCCCACAATTCTGTCTTCTCTCCCTAAATATTTCTCTACACCATACGCAAATTTCTATTGTAGCGATTTCTTTTTTCTGCTTCTTTACACACACACACACACATACACACATAAAAACATATTGCTTCCAATTTTGCATATATAATCCAAACAGCTCAACTCCAGAGGAAGAGATTCTGTCAATGTATGCTACTTTATATTGCATAGAAGGTAGTATGTTTGAATATTTGTTGATGTTATATGGTGTATGGTGTTACATCCTGGGTACATAGACCTTCTAGGAATCTTTTATATGTGTAGCTAGAAAGGAATAAATAGAGCTCAATTTTTCAAAATAATTCCCCTCATGTTTGTGTTTTAGGCATGCCTAATTGCTGAAATTGTGCAACACTTTGCTGATGCTAATCTGGAATTTGATGCTGGCTATGTCTATGAAGATATCAATCGAGCCATTCAGCATGTTCATCGTAGTGGTGTGGTTCATAGGGAAATTCTTGCTGATCCCCATAAGTACCTTGTTAAGAACGTATGCTATTTCTCCCTCTTTATCTACAATTTACCTGATTCAGGGATAGCTCTAGCCTTATAGGCTTTCTTTTCTCAAACCATTGTCATGGCTATGAAATCTTTTTGATTTATTTATTCTTTTAAACTGAAAACTATTCTTTCCTGGTGTTACAGGGTCAACTATTGCACTTTCTAAGGATGTTAAAGGATAAAGGGAAGAAACTTTTCTTGTTAACTAACTCTCCTTATTACTTTGTTGATGGAGGAATGCACTTTTTGTTGGAGGTAATGGGATTACCAAATTAGGTCATACTAAATACTTAGCTTCATTCATACAGCTATTAATCTTTAAATTATTTTAATTTATTCAAGTGCCAGTGATTTACTAGTTTGTTAAGTTTATGCAAAAGTTAGGATCACAAGGTGGTAATATATAGTATAATAATAAGAGGGAGTATTATTCTTAAATTAATTTTTCATTTAGCTTTTTCTGTAGTTAGTAATTTACTATTTTTTTCAAAAAAAAGTTCGAAGGTCGTTCCACTGAGTGGATGTGTAATCAATTTTCTTTCTGCATAAGTTACTTTGCTCATTCTGATAGTTGGGGAATTGTTTCTTAAGTCAATTTTATGCTTTCTAGTGTATTAACTTTATGAATCCTGCCTTTTTTGGGTTTGGTCAGTTATCTTGCACTTTATAGAATGTTATGATATGGTGATCTCATATGCTTTGCTTGCAACAGAGTTGTTTCTTTTGCTTAGAAATATCTGACATTTATCTTTGAAGGGATTCTTACTCTAACTTGGTTTGCATGCCTAAGCTGCATTTGTGAAGTGATAAGATTTGATGAGTTAATCTGAGTTTCTGTAATCTTATCCTATTATGCTGGTTTTATCCGATTTTGTATTAGACATGCTACTGGGTAAATCCTTGGAAGTGTTCATTTCTCTGGGGTGATTGTTACAATTGTATTTTGTGTAACTGAATCCTGATTTGGTTGTTTGGAATGACATTTTTTATAGAAACAAAGGTTCAGAATCAAGGAGATTAATTCAAACTTTTATGAAACTCATCTTGGAATATATCTGATATTTTTTCCCTTTTCTTTTTATTATGTGAATTGATGGTTGAATACAAAGTTTAATTCATGATTTATTTTTTAATCAGGAAACTCTGGGTCCTCAAGATTCCTGGAGGGAGCTTTTTGATGTTGTAATTGCTAAAGCCAAGAAGCCTGACTTTTACACATCTGATCATCCTTTTCGGTCTGTCTCTATCTAACCTTAAATATAAATCTCAAAAGCCATTCATATATAAGGCTCATACGTCTTTTCTCGTCTACCTTGTCCTTCACTCTTCCTTAGAACTTCCAAATATTATATGTTATTTTCTTGTGCTTACCTACAATTTATGAATCAATTTCTGATGTTCTAGTGACCTTTTCTTTTTCTAAGTTGGGAGGGAGGCTGTTTGGCATTTTTAACTCATACTGAAAGAAGTCAAATATTTGATTGATGAATTGAAGTCTATCTGATTCCGTTGCATATCAGATAAATTGGATGATTTGCTTAACTTTTTCTTTGTATGTGTGGTGCTGTTTCTTTCATTTTCCTTTCACTTTTCTTGAAATGATTGATAGCATCGCTAAAGAATGCCAGGTTAGCATGAAAAATTAACATAGTACAGAATATAAATTCTATTCATGCCTTATGAAGATTTCTTGAACGATACCATAACCTAGGGTCACGGTTTTATATATATTAAGGGACACATCTCCCACTAGACACAAGACCATAAATCTTTCTTGATGCTTTTCAATGTCTTCTTAATTGATTTCTAGAACAAACCATTTGATGCTATTCTTTCTTAATACCTTTTTTCGAACTTCTTTGTAGCTGTTATGATGAAAAGAATGATAGGCTGGCCTTTTCGAACGTGGACTCTTTTCTTCCTAATAAAATCTACTATCATGGATGCCTGAAAGCATTCTTGCAAATCACAAAATGGAAAGGTCCCGAGGTAGTATTCTTTAGCTGTGAATGGTATTGTTGATTTTAGTAATACACATTTTAGAATTCTGTTTCTGTCCCAAAAATAAATCTCTAGCTGTCATTTAACATAGATTCAAAGTCTTTAAATACAACAATATTATTCTAATACCTTATATCATTTATAAATTCAATTCTATTCCTTCACAATAAATTTAATAGAGTATTAAATGGAGGCTAAGATGGAAAAAAAAAAATTCATAAACATGCAATGATAATTGCAAACGACTTATATTTTAGGACAAATAAAACAATGGCTAATGACTTATGTTCATGAATGCAGGTTGTTTTGTTTCATGGTTTAATTCTTTTATTATACCTGCTAGTCACTAATGCAATGTTAAATTTTAAGGTAATTTATTTTGGGGATCATCTATTTAGTGACCTAAGAGGACCTTCCAAAGCTGGATGGCGTACTGCTGCAATAATCCATGAATTGGAGGTACAACTTATAGTTTTTGATATAATCCTTCATACTGCTGCTGTTATTTATTTTAATTTTATGTTTTTTGTATTTGAAGATTTTGAATTGGATAGTTGCAAGTCAGATGCTTGCATTAAAGAGCATGGAATTTTCTTTATTAATTTTTCTTCCTTATTCAAGTGTGATATCTTTTCTACATAGTTCACATGTTTCATGAATTTGTGTTGAGAAGTTTGTAAATGTTTTCTCTTGGGACCAATTATTCCCATCTTCAATTCTGTTAGACAAATGGTGGAGGAAGCATCGGCTAATTAGTTCATATGCTGTCCCTAAATGGGAAGGGATTCCACTTTTGCATGGCTTCTAGTGAATATTGAATCTATTCGTAGAATCTTGTTCTGGACTTGACAGTTGTTTGAGGTTTAACTAAAGCATTTGGCAGGTCCTCAGTTTAATATTTATTTATATAAATGGTGTACAGGCCCCTGTAATGGTTAAAGGACTGATTGAATTCAGGTTTTCCTGTGTCTAACAGGATGTTTTGAGAACTTGATTGGGTTATGCCCATTTCATTATGATCTCTTCATCTTATTCATCTATTCATTATGCCTCCCTCTTTTGGGAAGGTGAATTTAGATTCATATAAATTTCAAAATCTTCCTTTGCAACAGTGCTGGAAAGTCCCCCATCCCTCTTGGTTAGCTCAAACATTATCTTCCCCCCGTCCCCCTTAGTTTCTTATTTACTTGTCTCCCCAATTCTTTTAGTTGTTCCTTCACCTATTTGGGAATCTCAGTATAAGATCTAGGGATTGTTCTTTCTCCTATTTGGGAATCTCAGTATAGGATTTCTCCTATTTGCGAGCTTCAGTAAAGGAGTTATGGATTCTCCCACCTTTGTGATTTTGAGCACTACATATAGTTGTTAAAATGCTGAAAGAGTTTAACATTTTATCTACAGGGGTTGGAGTACACTGTGCACAAGATAAAATAATTAATCCCTCCATCCCACAGAGGTGGTCCAGTTTAATCTTTTCTTTTTCTTGGTAGATTTTGAAACTTTAGTTAATTTAGTTACTATAATTATTTTTAAGGGTAATTTTACTTGTATATCCTTCATTTAATGTATATATTGGAAAACTCCAACGTTCAATGAGTTGTATTAGAATGTTAAAAAGAAAATAACGTCACATTAATTATAATGGAAAAAATTAAAGGTGATTGGTTAAGAATAGGAAGAGAGAGAATTAGGTGAATATTTTAATAATTTGGTCTTTTACCTTATAACTATTCCTTCTTAAAGAAGAAACTGGACTATAATTTGTGGGATGGAGGGAGTATTTCTTGGGTAGATTTCATCACGAGAGTAAAATTCATGTTCAATTTCACAAATATTTCAAGAATTTGACATTTTATCTACAGGGGATGGAGTACGATGTGCTCAATATGAAATTATTTCTTTAGTAGATACAAGACTGGTATAATTCATTTTCAACTATGGTAAAGCTGTCAAGAAAGATTTCCCAAACAACTTTTATGACTTCCATGATCCATATATTACGACTAAATTTTGTCTTGATTTTGGAGTGTAAAGAAATATGGACTATCTTTGTGGGATGGAGGGAGTATTTCTGGGGTAGATTTCATCACAAGAGTAACATTCATGTTCAATTTCATAAATATTTCAAGAATTTGACATTTTATCTGCTGGGATGGAGTACACTGTACTCACTGTGAAATTATTTCTTTGGTAGATACAAGACTGGTGTAATTCATTTTCAACTATGGTGAAGCTGTCGAGAAGGATTTCCCAAACAATTTGATGACTTCCATGATCCATATATTACAACTAAACTTTTTCTTGATTTTGGAGTATAAAAGATTGCTGATCCCCATGTTCCAATTTTGTTCTCCCATTTGATTTTCCACATATAGTATCACATTATTTTTAGTGATTTTTAATTGTGTTAAAATTTTCATGTGCTTTATGTTTTGAGGGAGGGTAATTGTGGAATTTGGGTTTCAGAGAGAATTTATTCTCTTTATCCTTAGAATGTCTCAAAAAGGAAATGAGGACATTGACTTTTGTATAGAGGGAGTAATAGCTTAGTTCTAGTTAGCACAGAAATGTAGACATGTTCCCCTTTGTCCACCCATCTTTTGATCATATTGCAGAGTCTCTATCCTCCTAATTAACGAATGTTTTGTTCAGGAGGAAAGTAATTACTTGATTGTCAACTTGACTGAGTTAAATTTGCTGGTGTCCTGTATTTGGAAATGGCATGATCACTACGTGAAGCTTCTGGTTTGAGATGCATTAGCTACTGATGCATAAAAGATCTATCAAAAAAGTTGTAGATAAGCCTTTTAAATCTGATGTAGGAATATCTATTTGGGGCTTCTTGCCGGTCTCGTACCATATTAGTTGTACTCCTGTTCTTGAGAAGGCCGTGTTCTTATATACACTGTATTTAACTTGATTTTTTAAATGTGTTCTTTGGAGTCTCTACAAATTCACTGTTATTTACAGCACCTAGGATTAAACAGCTATGACTAACACTTGTCTCTCCCTGTCTGAATACTGCTTTTCTTGACAAATAGCTAATCTTTATGCATGACAGCGGCATGGAATTGTACATGATATTTGTTAGTCAGTTAAAGATTTTGTTTTACATTTTTCTCTTACTTTTGGACGCTCTGTTTGATCTGAGAGTAGTCCTACTCTTTCTGAGTCTTGTTATTGGAGCCTCAATCAATCGTTTTTGTGACTTCCAATTACTTAGTTGATCTTCTTTTGGTTGCCTTCAGAATGAGATACAGGTACAAAATGAAGATAGTTACCGTTTTGAACAGGTAAATGTTTTAAAGCTTTATCTTCCTTATTTACTAGAAAATTTTGAGTTTCCTCATATTTGAACCTGATGCTTATGGGATGTCAGATCAAGAACTTGTCTAAGACGTTGAATTGCTATACTGGGTGCAGCTGTTTTCTTATTTTTATGGCTTAATGTATATCTTTTTTACTGTTTAGATGCTAGAACAATCAATGACCCTGAATATCATCTTGTACAGGCAGTTTCCTGTTGCCTTTCGATGATGACGAGTGACAAACTTTAGACTTACATTTTTGAAATCTCTAATTTTCTTACATATGCAGGCCAAGTTTCATATAATACAGGAACTTCTTGGTAAATTTCATGCTTCTGGGGCAAATTGTCAGAGAAGTGAAGTATGCCAATCACTTCTGGAAGAGCTGAATGAAGAGAGGCAGAGGGCACGATACTCTATGAAAAGCATGTTTAATAGATCATTTGGTGCTACATTCCTCACTGAATCTGGTCAAGAATCTTCCTTTGCTTACAACATCCATCAATATGCGGATGTTTATACCAGTAAGCCTGAGAACTTCTTGTTCTATCCACCTGAGGCATGGCTTCACGTACCGTATGATATTAAGATCATGCCACACCATGTGAAGGTATATTTGTTTCCTTTTCATTGTTCATAGATTTTCTTTTATTTACTTTCCTTGCTCAAAATGTGAGGTTTAGCCACTTCTTGGCATTTGTGTCTGAAATGGTTATGACAAGGGATTTCTGAATGAAGTACTTTCTTCTAGTTTCATGGTTGAGCAAAAGCAGCAAACTGTGGAATGTATGAAAAAATCAAATTAATTTTGCTCTGGAATGAGTAATTGCTAAATTGGTTGCTCTGGTAGATTGCGGCTTAAAAGTTTTTGACAATCTTGGACCTTTAAATCCCTGAGTTTCTTTAAAAACTATTTTGATTTTTTCTTCAGTCTCTTTCTGCTTCTTTTTAAATAGTAGACAATTGTTTTATTTGCAGGTTCCATCAAGCTTGTTGAAACCTTGATCAGTTGCTCTCTTCTTCTGCTGGAAATAGAAGATAGACAGATGACTTACACTTACTACAAGATTTGGCCTTCTTCACAAATGATTCAGAAGAGTCGTTGTAGAGCTTATACAGCAATGACACAATAGTTCTATGATATTCTCTTTCTTTAATCATGTCAAAGAATGTGTCGACATTGCACAGGTAACGGCACATCATTCTTAATATTCATTTCGTTATATCAATCATATCCAACTTCATCATCATTCTTTCCAGGTAAAATAATAAAACTTTATAGGGGAAAATCTAATTTTGAATGACGTCAATGGCAGCCTTCCACTGTATGTTTCTTTAATTTTGGCTTTATTCAGTCCCGCCATTCAGCTTGTGTAATGGCCCCAATCTTCCCACTAAAAGGATAAAACTTTCCAGAGGAAAATATAATGATATTTTGAATGATTATGACGGCAGCTTGCACTGTATTTTTTTACTAATTTGGTTGAATCATTCTGACTTCCATAATGGTCCGTTTGAACTTCCTACATGTCTTGTTATGAGAGATTAAAAAAACACATGATCTAAATGGCCAACACTGGATTGTGAGTATTGCTGGTGACATTTGACGATAGCTCATAAAATCTTCTTTCTATTGGCAGGAGGATTTTGTAACCAACTTTGAAAGAATTTGGTTGGATTCTAGGCACTTCCTGAAAGTCACCTGTGTTTGTTTTTTGTCATTTTTTGTGTTGATGGCTTTTGAGATAACTAAAGGTGAATCATGAAAGATTTTCTTTCTATCTATTATAGTCTTATGTTTAAGTTTTGTATTATTCTGTATGTGGTTTACGGAAATGGAAGTTTGAGATTCCGACACTTGATTTGTAATTCTCAAATAATAATTGAAAAAAGGAGGTCGAAGAAAGAAGGTTATTAGTGTAAATTCTTAAAGTTGTTTGAAGTCATAAGAGCATCTCCGATGGCATGCTTATGGAAATAAGGGAAGAGAAAATAAAGAAGCACCCTTTCCTATTGGAGAGTGGTGCTTCAACTTTCATCGTGATGATTAATCTGATTTTGGAAGCATGTGTTTTGAATTTTCTAATATGGTATATTCTATATTATCATTGATAAATATACATGTAAGTTTTTGTAAATATCTTTTATTAATAAAATCTAAAAAAGATATATCTTAAACTTTAGGGATATTTTATCTATATCGAGTAATATGTATTATTTTATTAATTAATATCAAAAAAGGTACTAGAATATCTGATCCAAAGAAAAGAGAATGATTATTGGAGAATGAAGGTAAATGATACGAAGATATATGGGATCCCTCATCCCTATTATACACGAAAGGGTGCATAATTGAAGATGTTTTGAAAATATATATATATATATATATTTTAATACCGTTCTAGTCCTTAAAGTACCTACGTGTACAAACCTTTTTCTCCCATTTTTTCCCCTTAAATTTAATTCAATTAACTGTAAATAGAAGAAAGAAAATGAAAAATGTAAATTTAGTACTCCAATTAGTCATTATTTTATGAAAATTAAGATTTTTTTTTTCATAAATGCCTCCATTTGTAGTTTTAATTTAAACAAAAAATTTTAATTAGGGGAAAGAAAGATACAAGGGTAATATAGTAAAAAATCAATAAAATATCTAATGAATTAATAATAATTACTTATATTTATTAACAAAAAAAAAGCTAGTTCAAATAATTTATAAATAATAGTGTAGAGAGAGTATTTGTTAACTTGGCTATTATTACACAGGAATAAAATCTAAATTACTTTTGTTTTATTTTATTTGTCTTGTTTCTAACAAATTTAAATATAAGTCATATGAAATGTTTGGAATACGAGAAAGAATGTGCAAAATACGATCAAAGAAAATATACGTTTTTTAATTTTTTTTTTAATATATTTTTTCATATTTATTGAGCGATAGATAAAAATGGAACAGTATTTTAAATTATAGAAAAAAAGGATAAAAATAAAAAGAAAGAAAGGCCAAAGTACTTGCAGACAAATTTCAGTGGAAACAATGAACAAAGGGATAAAGGAATAATAAGGTGTCAATTTGGTTACTTAGATAATTTTGGATAAAATTAAATGATTTATATTCAATCTATTTATATGAATATAAATGGATCGTGAATATTTATTACCTAGTCTTTATTTTATTGTTCCCTCAATTTTCTTCCTCTAGCCATCGTTATTTATTCTTCCTTTTTTTTTTTTTTAATAATTTCAACTTTTATTTATTTTCATTTTCAATTGATGGTACACCCTCCACCCATTGACTCATCCACATGTTAGATTGCTTAGAAAATAGATTGGGATTGGATGGAATTATAGAAATAATTTTTTAAAATAATAATAAAACATATCCCATTTAATTTTAATAAATTTGAATAATTATTTTGACTCATGATTGACATTTTTGGATAAAAAGAAACATAACAAATATTTATTAAATTTATTGGGATATGAATAAATCAATAAAACCAACTATATCTATTTATTGTGGAATTTATGATATCTATCAAATAAAATAAAAACATCATAGCATTATCGTTCGAGAACGTTATATTCTTCTTAATAACATTAAAAAAAGAAATACATATAATAAAAAAATAATAAAGAGACGGACGGCCTTACAAAAAACTGTAACTAGTAGAGATAGATAGCTCCAATTCTTTTAATATTCACTGTACACTAATATAAAAAAAAAACTTATATTAGTATAATTATTAGATTAAAAGTTTAAATTTAAAATCTAAGTAGACTTTTATTTTTTTTTCCCCTATACAAGAAAGAAGAAAGAAGAAAGAAGAAAGAAGAATATTACTAATACATGACCCTG
>JAOXNR010000013.1:3824723-3869287 GCA_028571225.1 Parsonsia alboflavescens
GGTGCACGGAACGGAGACAATTAAGTTCAGGGGTTTGAAATTTAAGAATTTGTTTTCTTTTAAACCGCACTGCATGCATGAGGGAATTGTGATTCCCAATGCTTTGTTCCATAATTTTGTTTCCAAAAAATAATAATATAAAAACCTCTTCAATGTTTTCAATTTCGACACTGTGTTCTTCTTCATTTACTTTTATTATTAATATTATTTGTTAGAATTAGGTTTATTTTATTTTCTGTATAGTCTCTCAAATTCTAAAACTAAAATCATTTAATTAATAATTGAGTTTCTATTTCTTAATTAATTATCATTTATGTACTTTTGTTTAAATAAAACAGAAAAGTGTTTTGGGTATTATCTCCATAGTGGATAATTTTAAAAAGGGGAAAGTTTTACTTACTTATCTAAAAATATTGGAATGAATGAACATAGATTATGGTCCAAGCATCATATTTATTTATTGGATGAACATGTTTCGGATTTTCTGTTTGAACCCCATTGGGTAGGGTCATAAAGTTCAAAATTTGTTGGGGATGATATCAGTTGTTTGACCCATTTAAATTATATGCATACTTGAGCCTAATAAAAAAACACTCCTAATTGTAAAAGGTTTTGTATATGAAGTATTCTGTTCTATTTGATGTTTTTCTGAACTGTATTTAGAGGACAGTTGGGACGAAAAGCATGATGATCCATTAGAGGATCCTGAGTATTATAATTAGTTTTATACTCTTTTTATGATTAATATGAGAGTTATTGACTTTTGTATAATGGCTATTTTAGGCTTGGACAGGTAGTTTATTTTATCGTTCAAATGATAGAGGAATTTTAATTTTGTAAAATGATTTTGAGTTTGTTTAATTGGAGTTAGTTTTCATTTTTTTTATTGTTGTTATTTGTTATGATAGAGACTTAGGATTCGTGAGGGAAACCTTATGAGTTTTGTGGTGTTATGACTCGAGTTTGGTTATCAAATCCCCAATTTGACCAGAACTCGGGGAGTGACATTTAGTGGTATGAGAGCATGATTCTAACTAACCTATGGGTATGGGCCTAGTGGGGACACTAGGTATTTAAGAGGGGGTGCATGTGACACCTTGTCAAACATCGGGAATATGTAAAGTCATGAATGTATTGATAAGGATAGATTTAAGTATAAATTATCAACTTGAGATATCCATTTTGACATGGCGAGAACGATTGTCAAGAAGTTGGTCGTGGATGCTGTCAGACCCATAGTCTCTTTTTGAGCCTGAGGGTATGGGACATGACAAGAGTGTCATAATGACGTAAAGTAGCAGCATAATTGAAAAGGGAAGCAGCTTAAATATGATTCATGACTACAACAACAAATGTGAGTTGTAATTGATAAGCAAAGCAATGAATATAGAAAGCAGATGAGTTTTCCTTTAGAAGATTTTAGAAATGATAGCATAATGCTACAATCATTTCCTCTTTGTAGGATATATCATGTGACTCATCAACCATAATAGTAAAAAATTCATCTCCAAAATCATCTATAATATCTTTAGTGGTCTTAGTTGCAACAGCATGAACAATGTCCTTTGGTTCTCAGGAGCGTTTTTCAAGACAACATTCTTAATAGTTTCACTATGATCAGTAAGAAACTTTAGAAGTTCAAGAAAGTTACCTTTGTTATTAGAGCTTTTTGATTCATCATGATCACGAAAAGCTAACCCTTTGCTTCAAAAGAAATCGAATGCAATCTACTGATGCAATTAAACGACTCCGATAGATGCTACGAGCTTGATTGGATTGTTTAGAAATAGTAGCTTCAATATGTTGCTTTTGTTTCAATAAATCTTCACAATTCTTGTAAGCTTTGTTGTGAGAACTATTTGGTCCACCAATGTGATGAGTGAATTTTTCTTTTTGTTTCCAATTGGTAAACCCTTCTACAACAAATATATCTCCATCTGATTATTTTTCAATATATGGCTGAAAAAGATAACAACATAAACAATATCCAACATCTTTTGCAATGTTATACTCTAACCAACTACCAAATTCATTAAACCAAGAAGGACAAAATCTTCTAAACTTATTTCCAAATTTTCTTTTGGGAAAATCATGTTGACGGTGTTGAAAGGGTCCTATTTGTAAATAATATCTCCTTGTTTAATCTCGATCATTAGGATGATAAGATAAATTTTTTGTTGCAATCTTGGAGCTGTAGGAAGCTCATCCAAGTTTATATCAATTGGAGTTTGTTTTGAACAATTTCGTGCATCATCAGCAAATGGTTCTTGAGCGATTGATTTTCTTTTGAGAAATTTATCCATATCCTACAAAATAAATGGGAATTATTTATTTTCAATGCAAAAATAAAAATATTAAAAATTAAAACAAAAATCATCAAAATTCTAAATTATAGCAATTTATAATATTAATGTTGAAATATTAAATGAGTAACATAGATTAGTAAAAAAATTATATATTTCTTATTGAATAATCTTTAGTTGTGATTTACTCTTGATAATCGAGATTGACGGAAAAAGAATGCTTCTTAGAATATAATATTTTTTTTAAGTAGTGTTATGAATATATAAAGTTTAATGCTTATATAGAAGAGTTTAGGTTCAAAATTTAGAAACTATAATTGATAAATTAAGGTTTTTTTAAAAAAATATTTTTAAAAGACAGTTTTATATATTTCCAAAAACTTTGCTTAACACCTTAAAATATTTTTAGAATCGGCTAAAATATATGAAAGAAAGTTTTGAATTTTTTAGAATGGTCAAAAGATAAAAATTTGAAATTTTAGGATGAGCGTATTGATAAACTTAAAACTTTTTAATAATATATATTACTATATTTTTTTTTAGGGCAGGTCTACCCTCAACCATCCGATTCATGTATCTTGCTCAAATAAATTCAAGTTTTGACTCAAATAAACTCAAGCCTCGACCCAAATAAAAGAGATCCGACCCAACACTTTTTAAGGTGTGTCAGCTACTTCTTGAGCTATTGGGCTCCTAGGTCATCGATATTTTTAAAGTTTGGAGAAGGTCTCGCTAGATCTTGACCTTTGAACAAGTGAGTTTCAATCCATCTTACAAATCTTTTATGCCACCATTAAGTATCTACAACCTTTGATACACCCGATAAGATTTAAATCGCTCGTTGCGACCTTCATAAAGCTCGCAGCTACTTTTGGGACCCGATAGAAGGTTGCGAAGATGATTTATAAGTCAGTAGCAAGTTCGGAGCTCATACACCTGAGACGTGCATGACAAGATGTCTTCTATTATGGAAACTCCATGATTCCAAGAGCAATTGAAGGATATGATCTTACAATTATCATAAATGCTTACTTTCAAGTAATAGAGACCAACTCCAATACGGTAATCTCATCTAAATGGTAACTCATTATTCAATATACATATCGAATCACACATGGATTACATAGGTTGATTTTTTATTCATTTAACTCTCATCGAATACTGACTTAGGCATTGAAATTATTCTTAGAGCAACTGCCTACTCCGATGATCTAATTTCTTTCCAATTGTGATCATAGGCCCCATTATTGTTCGGGATGATCTGGAGATCGTTTCCAACTCCATTATTAGGAATACTTAATTTTCTAGAGATACATGTTAAATTTTTATTAATATAATAGAGAGTATAACACAAATATATTTCTATACTAGAAGATCTTGAAACCTTGAAATCCTAATACCGAATCAAATGTTAAATGTAACAGAAAGAACAGATTCCTTTATTCTCTTTTCGTCCCTAAGACTTGTCCTTTTGATATCTAATTGTTTGATAATTTCTCCATGTCCTTATTTCGAAGCAGAAAAGGGGAATTAAAAATCTAGAGTGGTCCTAAAAATAGGCCTTTTCAATTTTCATCATTAGTAAGCTAACTTGATTTCTTCTATTGTTCTCTAGTGAAAATGATTGATTTGATAACCTCTTTTAATAATGATAATAATAGCATTCACTATCGGCTCGACCACCTAGCTATGCTACACCAACATATGAAAAACTCCATTATGAAGTGGGTTCTTGTAATTTAATTTAAATTAATTATGATATAATATATAATTTTTGTAATCTTTTAATTGTTTTTACATAATGTTTAATTTAAAACTATAAGTGATGGATAAAACAGGCATGATTTATATGTCCCGATTTGAACATCCATTTGGTCTGATCCGAGTCCATGGAACCCAACCCAATTCAAGACAACGGATTTAGACCTTCGAGATCTATATCCAATGACAAAAGAGCTATTGGAGGACATATTCATAGGTTGTGACCTTCAGCCTATGAACCTCGACCTACAAACCATGATCATTGAGTTATGAATCACGACCTATGACCTTCTTCGACAACCTATGGCTCTCGATTTGCCATGACCTAAGACCTTCCTCCCAAAGGGATCAAAGCTCCCCGAGAAGCTTGAGAACATATGTATGAGGTTTTATTTCAGGTTTTGACAACCCTAAAAAAGATGTACATGACAGAAGTACTCTTCCACAAGGAAATTCCATGATTTTAGAAATGATGGGCTAGATACTGTCTTATGATCAATGTCATTAATTGAGATCAACTCAAATAAGGTAACTTCACCTAAAAAGGAATTCAATTCGCTTACCACACGCATTGATCACATTGGGATCATTCATTGAATTCTATCTCTTTCTCCCTAAGAAACGTGAATTGATATTGACTTCTGAATTATCCTCAAGGTAATAGCCCATTCCGATAATCTTATTTTCTAGTTGTTTTTGCAGGTGCCATGACAGTCGAAGTGACACGAAGGCCATTTTGAGCCCCCATCAATAAGATTACGAACCATGAAGACATAATTGCAGAAGAAATTTTTCTTCTTTAATGTCAGAAAAAACTTTTACAATATTCTACTTAGAGTCAATACCTAAGCCATGAACCCTCAAAATTTTCTCAAGAAGGGGCTGTTTTTAAAAGGGTTTTAAGATAATGAAGAATAAAAAACCTGGTAATTTGTCTGCATTCTATTGCATGTTTCCAAGTTATTCTATATGATATTATTGCTTTGAATAAGTTCATAATTCATTGACCTTTTTGTCAGAGGACTGACACCTAGTTTGAGAGGAGAGAAATGAAAAAAAACACTAAAAACTAAAAACGATGCGAAGTGGAAAGATGGATGTGAACTCTTTGGTTTGGAGTTTGTATTTGAGGGAAAAGAAGAGAGATAGGATGATGGGGGGATCTCTTTGTAGGAGAGAAAGAGCATCATCCCAGAAGTGGGTTAATTTGGAGAGAAAAGACGGGATTATTTCAACTTAAAGTGTGAAATACCTATTTTATTCCTTTAATTATATTTTTAATTTTTAAATAAAAAGGGTTATTTTCGTAAAATTACAATCTTCTCTTCTCTTCTCTTCTTTCTTACTCCGAAATGAAAAAAAGTCTATTATCTTATTTTCTTTCCTAAAACTCCCAAATAACATTATTTACAAAATACCTCACCTTCTTTTTTCTTCTCTTCTCACTTAACTTAACTTTCTTTTCTTTTTTCTCCCGTAAAAACTCCCAAATTGGCTGTGAAAGTCTAAATAGGAAAAAATATACTCCTTCCATTTGGAATTGAATATTTCATTTTGACTTGATAAAAAATGATGGAGTGTCATTGATTTTTAAAAAGTTATCAAATTATCCTTATGTAATTAATTGTAGAACTATTGTGTAAGTGGATGTAAATAAGGAGGATGTTATTGACTCTTTATATTAAAACTCTAACTATTTTAAAAAATGAGTCATTTAATTTCGGACAATCTAAAATAGAAATGGAAACATTCATACCGGAATACCAATGAGTTTGGACGACTAGAACTATTGAATTAACAATAAAAAGATCTTAATTTATGACTTGCATTAGAATACCAAGAATATCGCATCAAGAACAGAGTATTTGAGGGGATGGCTATGTGATACAGAGGACCAGACTCTTTGTCGCTTGAAAAAAAATGATTAATATTTTAAAATTTCGCGGTCACTAGAATACATTAATTAAATTTTATACAGAATAAAGTATGAAAACTATAATTACAAGAAATCCTTCTCATGAAGAAATTCGAAATTTAGCGATTCTATTCAGCCACTAATTAGCCTGTTCTCAAATCCGACCAATTAATTTTTTTAATAAATGTAAGTCATTAAAAATAAATTTTCATTTACTGACAGAATTTTTTTATTAGTAAAATCTTGAAAATCCATCAGTAAAATATTAGAGATTTTATATGGATGATAAATTGGATTACACCTATAGTTTTTTGAACTGTCACATTAAATCCATATGGCTATAGATATATAATATAGACAAACTATTAGTAAAAGCACAATTTTCTCGGATGGTAAATTCTGTCATTATGAATTCAAAAACCATCTGTAAATAACCTATTATTCTCATAGAAATGTCATCACTATAAATTGATTTTTATAAAAAAACAGAAAAGAAAGAAAATTAAACCAATAATATGTCCATCTTTTTTTTTAAAAACAAATTTTGATCTGTCAATAAGTTTTTTATGAATACTATTTTTTCAATAATAGTTTTTTATGAATTTTCTATATCCAAAATTTAATTGAATCATTTAATAAATATAAAAAATGAATTATTTATATTAATGATTAAATTAATCAAAGATAAAGTCAAATTAATGACAAAGTTAATGATTATTTCCTTGATCTCGAGAAATAATAATATATTCATAGATTTATATAGAAAATAAATTCACTTGCAAAGGTTTTAGTAAGCGAGGTGGCATTGGTTAATCTAATTATGATTTACTTATGGATGTGCATAACTAACTGTTGTACGAATTATCTACGGTCACCCATGCCAGAGAAATACACATTCTATAGTGAAAGTAGTTGTTTTATCTATCAAAATAAACAATTCATAGTGATGGAAATATTTTTCTTTCAATAATATATTTACCTATAATGATGAAAATGTAAACCGATGGAATAAAAGTACTCATACTTATGGATTTAAAATATTATCAACCAATAAAAATCATCACTATATAGCAATTTATCTGAAGTGAGTTAATTTTGTATTGAATTTAAATTTCCTTCAGCTATAAAAGGTTAAATTGATATACGTGGGTTTGAATACAAATTTTCAATGATAGGATACATATTCTCCATTTTAATACCGTGTCAAATTTACATTTGGTTTAAAATTTTAAACCGTTAGGAGGGAGATTAAATTGCACTTAGTATGGAAATTTCAATCTTTAATAATATTGAAGAATCCGATCACACTAATCGTTTGCTAATCGTCTCTAATTACGACAAGATGTTTAATATTTAAAATGACTAAAAGTGATGAGAAATATGCATATATAAAATTTATTCAATTGCCGGAATAGTCTCACTGAATTAATCAAATCAAAATTGATGGAGTCTAAAAAAAACTCGATCCATTCCCCTAAAGCAGCCAACAACTTTTGGCAAGGAATGCTACATTATAATATAGGCCAATTGGACGAAGGATAAAACTTGTAATTAATATCTAAATGTTTTAGCGACTGTCTTATATGATTCTTTGTTTGTTTAGTAAACAAACCCTTCATTTGATCCGATCCAAATTCAAGCAGAGATAACATTGATTAATAATACATAGAATCAAATCTTTGACATGTTTATAGCTAGACATGTTTGTTCTTGTTCCCCTTCATATCGTGACTGAAAGAGCAAACCCCCCTCTCCGCCGCCCAAGAAAAAAAAAAAAGGTTTATTGCAGACTTATTCTTAACCCCATATAAAAAAATACTCCTTCCATCACTATTTATAAGTCGTTGTCTGTCATTTTTGTCAAAATTAAGATAACATTTTTTTCTTTCTTAGACATTCTTTTTTATAATTTTAATCAAACTAATAATCGTAATCGGGGAAAAAAGGAGATCGACAGAGATAATATGATAAAAAAATCAATAAAAAACCTAATAAACTAATAATAGTTATTTATATTTGATAATAAAAAAGTGAGTTCAAGAGACTTATAAATAATGAAAAAGAGAGTATAATTATAAGTGGTAATGTTTCTGGAAAAAACCTTGATAGTACAGAAATTAATTAATTAAACGCATGAAAGGTTTGATTCTTATGCATGCAGATTAAAATAACCTTATAGATGCTGCATGCGCCGCTCGATCCGTCACTTCACTTACCATTTATATTGTCTTTGAGACTGAAGAATTCTTGTGGAGAATATGGTTAGGGTTAGGTTCGGCAAAGATTCCTGAAACGTTGGCTTCTATATATTCTACTTATTCTACCATGCCTGGATTGCCTAAAGGGCACTTCAGATTCTGGCTTCATTATACAGTACTTGCTATATATATACACGTATCATATATCCCAACTAATGATACAAAAAAAAAAAATTCGAACCTACGTAATTGAGTTGCTTTTCAATGAAGAAATTTGCATTGACTCAATAGGTATTTTTTAACAAATAAATAAATATACATTATCTCCGTTCGAAATTGAATATCTGATTTTCTATTTTAAATGGTCTGGAATGAATATCCCATTTTTTAAATTAAATGAAATTTTACTAAGAAAATTTACATTGCAACTTAAAAAAGAATTAAGTCAAACTATTTTCTTAAAAAATATAGAAGTCAAAATGGGACATTCAATTTCGAATGGAGGGAGTAATATCATTAGTTAAAAATTAGTGTTTAAATCTAATATATATATATATATATATATATATATATTTATTCTAATTAATTACAAATAATTACTAATAAAAAAAAGGATTGAACATGATCCTATTATGGTCTACTTTTGACCCTCCATCAATTTATTCGATGTTTAGTACAGTTCAAAAAATAATGTGTATTTCTTTGTACTAAATGTTATCATTAAGTAAATGCGGTACAGTTGCCTTCAACTTAATAAGTTAAGTTACACATATATTATAGTCAAGTTGCCCCATAATTAACCCTAAATCATGAATGCCGTATATAATATAATCAATAGTTTGAATATTGAAAATTAAGTTTATTTTTATCTTGCCTTTTGAATTGAAGTAGGTGGATATAAGACGGTCTGATCTTTCTACTGGTTACTCTCAATTATATTAATAAAAATCTTATTTGTAGTCTTGAATTGTTATCTTTTAATATATTTTAATATTAAAACTTAAAAAAATAGACTAAACCCTAAAATCTTATCTTTTAAAGACACATGTTAAATTTTTACTGATGTAATAGAGAGTGTGGCAGACAATTGCTTAATAGGAGATCCTAAGAAATATAAGACAATTCGGGTTTTGAAGATTGGATTCACTGGTTCGAAGATCTTGATTTTGATATTGTTCTCCTAGAAAAGAATTTCCCTTTTTTTCCCTGGTGAAATTTCAGTTTACTTCTCAATTTGAAGAAGTCTCTAATTTGAACTGGTGTTCATAGTTAATATTGCCGATTTGATTTCGTTGTTGTAATCAAGGGATTAAATTTAGTAATTAATAAAGATAATCCAGTTCAACTGATAAAAAATTGTATAATTATCAAATTACTGTACTCTAGTTCTTTTTGAGTATGATGCTTTCTGTTTTGCTATTGTCATAGAATGTTGGGAGACTTCATGAGCTGCAAATTCTGTTTTTTTTTCCTCTTCCTATGATTCTTGAGGTGTAAAGCCACCAATTTTTTAATTTTAAAAAATCATGTGTTTAATTATCATCTGGAATGATATTATCTTAGTCCTAATCCCATCTCTTCTGCATGTTTTATGGATTAAGAAGAAATTTCTTATCACAACCTTATTTTCAATCTTGACAGGGACAATGAGACTCCTCAGACATTTTTAGCAGATTTTGTTAGTAGTCTGTTGCCCTTAGAAGTATGGAAATAAGTTTTCTTAAATGAACCCTAATAATCCATAACGTGCTTTTTAAGTTTAATTAATTATAGTAGTTTGTTATAAATTAATCCTGATTACTTATTGGAGTACTTAAAATATCAATGTTAATAAAGTATATGAATTTCCTTCTTGATTTTGTTTCAAATTGAATCCCATCATCTAACATGTTTGGTTGATATCCTTTTGAAACTGTTAAGTGAAACCCATAATGGATGCTTATGAAAGATTCATATGTTTCTCTTATCTGAAAGCTTGTTAGGTCCTCCATTAAATTCCAAACTGGTAATCTCTCCTCACTATCTATTCTGCTAATATCTGTAACTTGAAGTCCCCAGAGGAAAATTATCTAAGAATCGTTCCTTACGTGAAAATTATTTAATTTCTTGAGTTGAGTTGCTGAAGAATTGTTCCTTCAGAGATCCCAATGCAAAACACCGTGGTTTAAATTAACTTAGCCTTTAATTAACTTCTACTGATTTGGTGCTCTTCATGCAAAATTCTGATTCTTGTTTGCCTTCCTGTTTGTGTTATTTTGAACATCAGAAAAAATCCTGAATTTTCACATTTTGGATCAGTAGACACTCCATGTTTTTGTCCCATAGAAGATGACATCAGATAAATAAGGATTCCACTATCATTCAGTTTCTTCTTCAGAATTTTTCATTATGGTTTGTGGTTAGAGGTATTTTAACTGCAAACCTTTTATCTGGTCACTGGAACAGAGAAAGACAAGGAAAAGGAAAAAAAAATGGGGTTTGCTGTCACAGGTTTCGTGTTTACGATGTTGATACTCAGTTTCACAATCTAGATGTCAAGGTACAGTATCATTTAAAGCATTTCTACACACAATGAAAGCTTTTCATATTTTCTTTACTGAGGTAAAGTAGGATTGCGTGGTTTTTGAATACTCTGTTGGGCCTATTTATTGAAGAAGAAATATTCATGTTACAGTTGCAGTAACTTGTTAGTTGCTGGCTATGTTGGGGAACGATGTATGTGGATGAGTGGTGCTAATAAGAAAGGGGAATTTGGGTATGAGCTCCCGCATCTTCCATGGAACATTACCAATTTATCTGAATCCAATTTGTCTCAGATGAGGAAGAGATAACAGAAAATATAAAAGTAACCATCCAATTTGAAATCTTTTCCGTTACATTTAACATAACTAGACTCTTTTACAAATTTGGGTAGAACAAAAGGCACAGGGATCTCTTTTTTTTTTTTTTAAATTACGTAGAAAGATTTATATATTTTCCTAGGTTGATGTACAAGTTATTTATATATTTGCGTTAACTCTCATTTGAATTTGTGGCTTTTATGATTATTTTGTAATGTAGTTGATAAAGAAATAATGGTGTCGGTATCTTCCATTCTATTGATACATTATTTTGTAATTTTAGATATATCTTTGAAGATTATGGGTAATTTTATAAGTTTTATGTATTAATTAAAATTGAATGTTTGTTCAATTAATCTTATGAGGTGTACTTATTTTACTAAATTAATAATGTAGTTTAATTAAGAATATATTTGATTTGGGATACATCAGTTGAGATTTTCTTATGAATTATTTTTCACATATAGTATTTGATAATTTAATCATTTTTTTTTTAAAAAAATTTATTTATTTATAGGAACGGTATAGAACCGTTCCTTTAAATGAACTGCCACGGTTATTTAAGTATTCCATCTGGCCACGATGAAAACCGTTGCCATAGATGGGAGAGAAACAGGTTTAAAAAAGAGATTTCTCATCATGATTTACAAAAGGTTTGGCAATAAATACAAAAATCGTTCCCATAACTTTTGGTAATCGTGGAAGACAAGCGTTTTAGAAATCGCAGCAAAATCGTTCCCGAAAGTTCTCAGAATGAATTTATCTCTTCTTAATGCACTTTTTGACAGTTCCTAGAGGTCTAAAATATTGCAGTGATTGTTGAAAACTAAGGTTATATTATTAAACATCGTTTAATAATAATATTATTATTATTAATTATATATACTCATAATGATTCTTTATTTTATATATTATCATGCTGGCTCCTTCTAGGCAGCCCCTCTAATTTAGATGAGATCCACTAAACTCTGCCACATCAATAGCCTAGTGTGCACTCTTCTTTGATTGGGGTATGAGTGTGGATAAGATCTTATGTGGAAGAACAAATTAAAATTACTTTTAATGGAGTTTGGAAACAATCTCCGTGAATCGCGATGACACTTGTAATCACAATCAAAAGAGTTTAGATTATTGGAGTGAATTGTCGCCTTAAGAAAAACTCCAATATCTCAGTCAATATTTTTTTATAGTAAAATTGAATGAATTCAACTTATATAATCTGTGAGTGATTCTATAATATATATCGAATAATAAGTTACAATTTAGATAAAGTTATCTTGTTGGTATGAATCTCAATTAAGTGAAAGTATTCATTTAGGATAATTGTGGGATAATATCCAGTCAATTGCACCTAAAATAGTGGAGTTTCCATAATATTAGGCACCTTATCATGCATGTCTCTGGTATGAGAGTTATAAGCTTGTTAATGACCAATGAATTAACTTCGCAACCTTTTAATGAGCCTCAAAGGTCTCGGAGGGCTTCTTTTGATGTCGTGATGAGTGATTTTAGAATTTGTAACTTAAGTTAAGTGTCATAGGTATTTAATCGTGACCCGGTAAATATATAAGATGGATTGAAGTTCGTTGGGTTGAAGGTCAGGGTCCGGTAGGACCTTTCCCAAACTCATTAAATGGAGGTCATTGACTCTTCTTTAGTAATGTTGGATTGGATCTCTTGTATTGGGGTTGAATTGTCCAGGTTGTACACATTTTGACCATCAAAAGAGATAAATGTTCCATTTTGACTTAATTAAAAATTTTGACTTGTTTAAAAATTAAAAAGTGTATTTGATTTTTGTAAAATTTACCACTTTAATCTTCTCATTCGGATAATTAATATTGTGAGTTAGTTATTGTAAATCTTCAATTAAGAAGTGGCTAAATGCTCTTTATATTAAAAGGTTATTCATTCTTAAGAAATGGATTCTTTTATTTCGAACAATTCAAAATAAAAATAGAGATATAAAATTTCATCAGGAAAGTGTATAATTTTATAAGTTTTTTCCTTTGTTTCGAAGTGTTCAAATGTATCATTTTTTTAAAAAAAAATTACTATTAATGAAATAAAAAGATATGAATCCCGATATTTTGGTTAAATGTTTAATTTTGATACTATAATAAATTAACGAAAATTTTGCTATGTGCACCATTACGCTGTGCAACAGGTGCAAAACAACAATGTTTTTGGCCTGTATTTTTTTTTTTTTTCAACAATCAAAACAACTTTGTTTTGTATTATTGCACAACGCGATGGCACACATGGCAACAAAATTGAATAAATTAAATATTTATGCAAGTCACAGACTTTATTAAAATAAATCCTCCACGCATGCCTCGGTACAGAAACTAAGAGCCGTTCAATCGACCAGTTGGATCCAACGGATGGAGACAAATTAGCCACTCTACTATGACTATGTTCCATGTTCTATGGTTCACTATGCTAAGCTCTTGAGATTCTCACACCAACACAAGATTTAAGATAATGATTAATAAAATAAAGTATGTTTAGCCTTTTCACCTAAATTCACTTAATTTGTTCCATCAGTTTAAATAAATTTTAAAATCTGTAGTACTTTTAAACTAATAAGACATCTATATATAGGATAATGTTAGCTGCACGATAAAGTTTTTAACGATTAAAGTTTAAGTCAATTATTCTTTTTATTTTTAAAAAATAAAATCTTTAATAAAAAAAATATTTATTGTAAATATATTTTATATATTACTTCATAAAAAGATAAACTAAACTTTAGGAATATTTGATGAATTTTTTTTTTTAAAAAAAAAATTGAACATTAACTTTGACAGATTTAACATAATCTTTCGTATTTTAAATTCTCCCCTCCCGACATCAAAAAATGCAATTGAGTGGTTTAGAGGGGAGACCTACATAACGCAGGTCGTGAGTTTAACTCAATCGATCTTCCTGTATATTAATGGGTACATGAGTTGTGTTTTATCTAAACGGTCCTTTATTAGTATAGATATTTTTCAATCTAATAATCAAAAAAATTCATAACGTTTTTCCTAATATCTTATATTTTTAAACAAAAAGTCATTGTAATTTATTCCTTTAAAAATTATTAAAACATTTTAATATATACTATGAAAAGCATCGGCACACTACATAAGCACTAAACCTAGTTATATTTACTCCGATCATTTAATTTTTTTAACACTTGGTGAAAGAATGATTAAAATATAGCTCTCAACTTTACAAATTTTTTTAAATTGAATCATGTTCATCCCCTCTCTCTATATATAATAATGTAATAATAAAATTCAATATGACCAATTAAAAGTCCCACATGGCAGTCTTTCTTTCCGATCTCATCCTTTACTTTTATATTGAAAAATTCTAATATGAACCTGATTCATATGTTTATATATGGATCTTGTGATTCATATCAAATTTAAGGTTATGTTTTATATTTTTACCACATTTGTGATGTGAATCGGGTCCATAATATAATTTACCTTTTATATTATATATGTATCAAAAGATTATAAAGTGTATGAAATTTCATATATAGTATTTGTTTTTGTTTATTCAATAAGGGTGGACTTTTGACTCGAGGTAGCTTCGTTAGTTATACTGCATTTGGTAAATAAAAAAAATATGTAATTTGAAAATTTTTAAGATCATTTTTATAAATTTACTCGTAATATCAATGAATCAATTATGCATTAAACACTAATCAAATTACAACAAAAAGACTTTTTTCACTAAAGAACTTTAAAAATAATCTTAGTCCAAGAAATGCATTTTTAATTTTCTAAAATCTTGAGAAATTTTTTTTTTCAAAACTCCACATCACCTTTTTTTTTGTATGTGCTTATCCAAATGCATACCATCCAAAAAGTCCTAACTTTAAGGAAAAACAAATTAAAAAATTAAAAGAAAAATACGCAAAAACACATTGGCGCCCCTGAAGTCTCTGATTGAATACGAACATCAGAAAGACCAACTATAAATACCTTGCATTTCGCACACTCTTTTCCCCGGTCCCAAACTAGAGGTTTTCATTGATTTCTGAACGTTGCCGGTTCTTCTTCTTCTTCCCGTTGTCTTCTTTTGTCTCATCTTGTCTTTCCTGTCACTTGTTGTTTTTTTACTTCTCAAAACTGAGAAGAGATTCAATCTGAGTTGTTTCCTTTTCACAGTTTCCCTATTCCTCTGTTCTTGCAAATATAACGTAAGGTCCCCGTAATTCCTGTCTTTTCAATCCCCTGTTACCTTCCTTGTGTATATATGTTTGCAATTATTAACATGCTTCTATGTCAGTGTCTTCAAGATTTAAGCTTTTTTGGATAACATGGTTAATTTTGTTTTCTTTTAAGATATCAGAATTCACTGTTTTCCAACATTTGTACCGCGTTGATGCTTGTTCTTCTCTATTTGGGTTTTTTAATTTAACAATTTCCAATCGGGTTATTTACCAACTCTATCATAAATGATCAATCTTAGGTTCAGAATTTCTAATTTTTCATAAGTCTGCAGAAAAAAACTTGGTAGGTTTTCTAATTTTATTGACTATTTTGATGTGGGTTTGTGCAGGAAGGGTTAATGTTGTAATGGAGATCAAAGGAGGCAACAAGAAAAAGTCTAGCAGTAGTATTCAATACGAAGCCCCCCTCGGTTACATCATTGAAGACGTCCGTCCCGACGGTGGCATCGAAAAGTTCCGATCTGCTGCTTACTCCAACGTAAGTGTTAAAAGGAGAAGAGAAAAAAAACCATCTTTTTTCTTCTTAATTTTCCTCAGAAGTTTACTCGATTCTGATCTTTTCTTTTTTCTTCTTCCACAAATTTGCAGTGCTTGAGGAAGCCATCCTGATACCTCTTTTCAAGATTAATGGACGCTTCAGTAGAGAAGGAAGTATTCCAGCAATTTTTCGTTTCCTCTTTTTTTTCTTTAATTTTCATAGTCTCTGTATCAGCCTTTCACATCACCTTTGCCTCAAGAATCCTCGCAAAAAGTTCTGCAACTTCAAATTAGGGGCGAGTTTTTATCATTTGAACTTTCATATTCACAATGGCTGCGTCAATAATTGGTTTTGAGGGCATTGAGAAACGCTTAGAGATCACTTTCTCTGAAGCTCCCATCTTTAAGGATCCAGATGGGCTTGGTCTCCGGGCCTTGACCCGTTCTCAACTCGACTCGATCCTAGAACCCGCTTGCTGTACCATTGTTTCACAGCTCTCCGCCGCTGAGTTTGACTCGTACGTGCTCTCTGAGTCCAGTTTGTTCGTTTACCCTCTGAAAATCATCCTCAAGACTTGTGGAACTACAAAGCTCCTTCTCTCCATTCCAGAAATTCTCAAACTCTCCGATTCTCTTTCACTCAGTGTAAACTCCGTTAGGTACTCCCGTGGTACTTTCATATTCCAAAATGTCCAACCTGCCCCTCACCGGAGCTTCTCCGAGGAGGTGGGTTTCCTGAACTCTTTCTTCCAGAACGGCAGTGGCTGTGTACTGTGCGATCCCAACTTTCCGAATCGGAGTTGGCATGTCTACGTGGCACGAGTGGGCCCATCAAAATCAGGAGATCCGAAGGCTGTGATTGCTTTGGAAATGAGCATGACCGGGTTGCAGCAGAAGAAATCTGCGGTGTTTTTCAAGAAATCTAAGGGATATAATGAAATGACAAAAATGTCAGGAATATCTGAGATAATTCCGAGTCACGTGATCTGTGACTATGAATTCGAACCTTGTGGGTATTCCATGAACGGGATTGAGGGCTCCGCTTACTCTACGGTGCACGTGACTCCAGAGGATGGGTTTAGCTATGCCAGCTACGAAGCAATGGGTCTGGACTTGGGGAGTGGTGTTGGGTTCGAGCCATTGGTGCAGAGGGTGTTGAGGTGTTTTGAACCACTCGAGTTTAGCGTGGCCCTAACTTGGACCGGTGGTGGTGGATCAGGTGTTGGCCATGGCCCCCGGGACAAGATGGAGTTCTGCGGTGGTGACGTGGAGGGGTACACGTGTGACAATGAGCTGAAACAGGAATTGCCAGGTGGTTGCTGCGTAGTCTACCGTTGCTTCACCAGGAGTGGGGGAGAGGAGGGCAAGACGCTCAGCCCCAAATCTCTTCTGCAATGCTGGATGGAAGTGGCGGAGGAGGAGGTGGAGTCGGCGGCGGTGGGCATTTGTTGCGGGCCTTGTGGCGCGGCGGTTGCATGCCCTTGAAGTGGGTATCAGCTCTGGACGGAGACAACGAAGGCGAAGATTCTTGAAAACTCAAATGAATGACTATGTTGATCTAGTAGTATTAATTTGGTTAGGGCATATGCTTTGGGTGGTGTTTGTGCTCGTAGAATAATAAAAGGGATTTTTGGTAATGGGATCATGTTGAAATTGTAATATTCTAATTGCGGATTCAATCTGATTAAATGCTTTGGTTTTGTATATTATTTATTTACATTATTATGCATTAAAAGAAATTAAGCTTCCATTAATGCTTGCAGTAATTTTTCTATATTAAGCAAAGAAAAAACTTGCCTGGGTTCCATTATATGGCTGGGGCAAAAACTCATCCTGTCATTGCTTTAAGAATCCAATTCTAGGGTAGTTAAGATTTTTTTTTATATATATATATATATATTTTTTAATGTTGAACAAGAAATTTTCAATTTAATAAATTGAAAACTATAATGAGAAGAGTTTATTTAACTTTTAGGCATGCATTGGGGTACGTGAAGGACGAAAATATGGATCAATTCAACTTGCGGAATCCATATGTCATGAAGCATGTTTGCTTAGCGCATGAGACGGAGGCTTCCGTGACCTAATTATGTCCGCTCTTATTCTTGCGCCAATCATGCATGGTCTTAAACAAGAAATTTTATTAAAATACAAATAACATGTTATTCTTTAAAATTTTAAAGATATTTTAATTTCCAATGTTAATTTAACATTTTTTATTTTGAAATTGATCCTTTTAATTAGAAATTGAGTTTTATGGTTTTTTTTCTCATCAAAGAGGATTATTGTTTTGCAAACTCATAATATAACCCATTTTACTCATTTATAACTCACCCATTTTTTCCAAATTGGATAAAAATATACTCTCAAAACTCTGTTCTAATAGCTTGAGAAAAAAAATTACTATCTGTGAAATCAAAAGGTACTACTTAATTTGAAACTCCTTGTCACTCCATATTTAATTTTAGAATACTTTCTTGGAGTGTTTTTCCAATATCTTTTTTTCGTTTTTTTTTTTGGGAGGGGCCTACTGGGGGTTTAATTGAAATTATAACTATATACTATTATGCAATATTTTTAAAATTTGATCGAATATTGAACAGGATTAATAGAGGGATTAAAGTCAAATCGAGTTCAACTGTTTTAATTTTTTAATCTTTTTCCAGGTTAGATGTTTGGTGGAATTCAAACTCAAAACTTTTGGTCTGCACGTTCGTCACTTCACCCATTGGGATATCCCCGAAGAGATGAGTTCAACTGTTTTTATTATTATTGTTGCTATTATTATTTTGAATAATTAGAAAATATAGTATCAACAATTTATATAAAAATAAAAGATTAATCTCAATTTGTGTGAAAGATAGTTAAGATGGTTTTTAAATAAAATCGAACCAAAGATCTATCCGATTTTTAGTTTAATTGGTTAGACCAATTGGTCCAGTTCGATTTTGACAACGATGGAAAATAAGCATGCATGCATATACTATTATTATCATCAATCAAAAAGAAATGAGAGTATTTGGACAAGCTCTCATTTTTTAAAAATTAAACGGTAGGTTTAGATTCAGTTTTTAAAAACAAATTCTTAACTTTTCAAAAGTTTGAAGTTCATTTGGAGTAAAAAATTTGAGATTTTTTAAAAAATTGAAAAAATCATAATACCCTTAATTTTTTAACAATTAAAGAAATGTTGAATATAAGTCAGATGTCAAATTTTGACATCTGACTACAGATGCATGCTTGGATTAAACCCTTTTTTTATTGTCAACCAAATACCATTCATTGAATATAAGTTACTATTCATTATTTCAAAAAAAATTAAGATAATTTTTTTCTCCTAAAATATCCTTTCATTCTCCTTTTAAAAATTTGAATACTATTTCACTATTTATTATTAGAGAAGTAATATAAAAAAAAATACATCATTAAATATCTAATTAACTAATAATAATGACATAGACCTAAATCACAAAGAGTTTTTATTTAATTTGACCTACCTTTTCAGGATGGTACTTTACCTTGCGAGATTATTAACCTGTTTATAGTCCTAGTTGTTATGGTCAATTCTTGCTTGCTAGTTAGGAAGGTCCATCAAGCAAAATGGTCCCTTGCCTTTTCTCTTCATTTTTCGTGGGCTGTTGGAAGGCCCGACTCTTTATGGCCCATTTCTTCCTTAATTAGGCATGTGATCCTCAGAGCTCAACCTCTTCCTCGGACCCAAAATGGGCCTTGAAAAGTTTAAAAAAGTAAATAAAATTTAGACATACTTTTTTAAAAAAAAAAAAAAAAAAAAGGTTAATCGATTTAAAAAGCGACATGGATTTGTCAAAATTTTGACGTAAATATTTAAATATATTATGTTTTTAAGTTATCCTTCAATTATTTTGTAAATAAATTCTCTTATTCGAAAAACGAAAAGCTCAACTCAAAAGGTCAAAATATTGTATCCACTCTAATCTAGTGAAAAAGTCTAAACAATAAACCAATAAATTTTGGAGTTTGAAATCTACTCTAGATTCTCAAAACATTGTATTGGATTTTGTAACCTTTCTTCTATACTGTATTTTATATCATTGATAATGATATACATGTATACTTTTACATTTATATTTTATAAATAAAATCATCAAAAAGATATATTAAACTCTATGAGTACTTTATCTAAATTGGATAATATATGCTTCCTCTGTCCGGAATTGAATTTTTTATTTTAACTTCAATAAAAATTAAAAAGTGTGGTTGCCTTTTATGTAATTTATCACTTTATGCTTCTCATTATATGATAGTGGTGTGACATTTAAGTTAATAATTGTAAATTATTAAATAAAAGTGGGAGTAAATGGAACTTTATATAAAATTTTTTCACTTACTTTTAGAAATGAGACATTTAATTTTGGACATGCTAAAATGAAAAATGAGACATTCAATTATGGAATTAGAAATTTTTATTTGATTGGTGATATAGAATATGGTATATAAGGCAGGCTAGAATATCCTAAGCCATTGCTTAGTAGTATAATACGGCTCTAAATCTCCTATTACACATTTGTGTTCACTCTCTATTATATCAGTAAAAGTTTAACACGTATTTTTAAAAGATTAAGTGGTTAAGTACTTCTACAGTTTAATTTATCTTTTTAAGATTTAGTATGTAAAATATATCAAAAAGTAATAAAATTAAAGATTATGATTAAAATTTTTATTAATATTTTATAAGCATAGCGGATTGTGATATACAAATGTGTAATGTGTAATATGAGTCATATAATGCTTACACAGTTGCTGATAACTTGTCCACTCACCTTCCTTTCACTCTCTCTCCTTTTTTTTTAAATTTTTAAATTTTTATTATTATTATTAAAAAGCACTTCTTAAATTATTGCATTCAAAGAAAAGCTTAAAATCTTTTTAAGAAATCAATATTGATATCCTTTTCTTTTCTTTTTTTTTTTTTTTTTTTGACAACTAAAGTGTCTAAATAACTCACTGAGTCTTTGAATTTCCAATTACATTCTAACATATTTCCAACCAAAACAGGTTGTGTGAGCCACGCAAGGTTTTTTCTTCTTTTTCTTCCTTTTGTTTTGAATAAGTCAAGTTGTACATAAAGCTATTGCCCCAAAGTTATCATTGGTACTCATTCTATTTTTCCTACTAACCAAATATCCAACCAACTTATAAAAAAACCAATAAAAGGGGAAATTTCAAAAAAGTGTCATTTAGTGTAGTCATTTTAAATTTTAGTCATGATTGTAAGTTTTTTTTAAAAAAGTCCAAAATGATACTTTTTTATAATTATATTCCGGTAAAAAGGAACTTTATACAAAACAACCCACGGATTTATAATTTTTAAGCATCTAAGTTGTTTATTAAAGTATGAATTGTTAGTTTTAAGAACTAAAAAATTTTAGGCAAAATATTTTTATATATATATATATATATATATATTTTAAAAAAAGATAGTTAATTTTTGTACACAAAGTTATTGTTCAAAGTTATAGTTGATACCCTTTGTTTTTTCCCCCTACTAACTAAATACCCAACCAATTTCTAAAAGCAAATAAAACAAAAAGGAACAATTTCATAAAAATGTCATTTGGATTAATATTTCAAATGTTGGTCAAAATTATATGTCTTCAGAAAATGTCCAAAATGGTACTTTTTTGAACAATTATACTCTTGTAGAAAAGAACTTTATACAAACAAGTCATAGATTTATAACCAACCTATGACCTTCGCATTATTAGCACGACGTTCAAACCAACTGAGCTAATAGGCCATTGATATCAAAATTTAATAAACACGCCTATATATATTTTACATGAAATATTTTTTTTTTGAAAAAAAAAAACTTGTTGAAGATAGATCTTTATGTTTTAGTTTAAAATTTATGTTATATTCTCTATTATATTAATAAAAAAAATTTACATATGTCTCTCTTAATTAGTCTTTAAATTTTCCATTGATGTAACAAGGAGTATACTAATTTAAACAAGTCTCAATTATATATTTAGAGAATATGCCCTGAAATAGTGCCAAAAGACCATAGATTCATTTGACATTTCATTGACCAGGAACTTGGGTATGCTTTTGATCCATGGTAGGTTGTGTGCTTTAGTGTTGGAGTTCCTCATTGAGAAGGTTCAGAGGAAGCTTAGTGGATGGAAGTGCATAGTATTTTCTTGGCTCTTATTATTCTTATTGGAATGGTGTTATCCACTCTCCCTCTTTATTTAATGCAAATAGTTAAGGTTCCCGTCTTGATTATCCATTGTTTAGAATAGCTTTGTAAGAGATTTTTGTGGTGTGGATATGAGTTAAAGAAGAAAATGCATTTGAATAACTGAAATATTATTTGTCAAGAAAGTCTGTGAAGGTCTGGATTTCCATAGCTCGGGTATGGTTATTCAGGTTTACCTTGTGAAACTGTGGTGGAGGTTGATCTATGATCCCCATTAACTTTGGTTTAAAATTGTGATGGCTAAATATGGGATATGCGTCAATGGCTTTCTCGTCCCAAGAATAATATATCTCATATTTGGAAGGGTATTATGCACGGAGGTGAATTGGTCATGAAAGGATTGAGATGGACTAAGAGATGGGAAGAAAATACACATTTGGAAGGATGATTGGCTTCTATGTGGTAGATTATCAGATTTGATGTGAGAGCCTGTACCTGCAACTAAACTGAAATACAAAGTTGTAGATTACTTTTGCAAATGTTTCGAGATGGAACATTCAGAGATTAGGTGCATTGCTAGATACCTCTATCCTGGAGCTAATTCAACTTGCAGTTATTTCTCCCTTGGAAAAGGGTAGACTAATTTGGGAACCCTCATCTTCTGGCTACTTCACTGCCAGGTCAGCCTGCTCGTTGACTTGGAATGCAATTCAATCGAATGCAGGACAATGGAATAAAGTTTGGTTTAATAAAATCCCTTTTAGATTTTTGATTTTGATAGGCTCTATTATCGCAATGTGAGGTAAGATCCGGTATGCGAGTTTTGTGGACATGGTGCTAAAACATCATTGCATGCTTTAAGAGATTGTCACATAGTTTCGATCTTCTAGCGTAAGTTATTCTATCTTATGCACGTTCATAAATTCCCTAATGATCGTCATATGATTCAATGGATTGATCTGAATTTTATCAAAATCTTGAGAAGATCTTCTTGAAAAAGTTCCATGGAACTTCCTTTTCAAGGAGACAATATCATCTATCCGGAATATAATACTTGTCTATATAATGTTTCTTTCTATCGTCCCCCTTTGGATTTATGTGTAAATTTAATCATAATCAGGAGATCTAAACTTCAGTTTTGTTTATCTATTTTGCACTTGAGATAGTTCATCTATATCTTCATTTGTTTTATAATAAGTATAGTGATCTATTTCTTTTTCTTCTTTTTATAATTAAAAAAAAAAAAAACACAAGTATACTAAAAAATAAAGAGTCCGCCTTAGTTGCGAATTTTTTATTAAAATATCTTTATTCTATAAAGTTGGAGCCATTTATCTGAACTATTTTGGCCTAACCTTTCAATCATTATGAGACTTCTACCCTTGAATAAATTCTGTATGTCATTCATCCCTTTCATTAACTATATAGAAAATTTATTAATTCAAATTACATAAAAAAGCTCCTTAGATATAAAGTTGAAAATTGAATTAGAGTTTAGTTTACCAATCAAACTTTAAATATTAAGAAAATGTGAAAAAAAATACTTTCTTCATCTAGAATTAAATATATCATTTTCACCTAAATTTTAAGAAAATTAATTAACTTAATTCATTTTATCCTTAAGAATACCAATTCCTTCAAAAAATTTTAATTAATTTCGAAAATGAATTTACACTTTCGAATAACTTAAAATAGAAATGTAAATATTAAATTTCAAACAAAAAAATTATTAAATTTAGTCAATTGTTTTTAAGCCTGTTAATATAAACCGACCCCACTTAGATCCAATCCCAACTCAGCATAAGCTAACTCGAAGTAAATTGAATAGGAGTCAAGATCAGTTTTAAAAGAACCACACATATTAAGCTCAATCCAATACAGCTCATGGGCTGGCCCATGGCCCCAATATAATGAAAATATCATTATTATATTAATATTATACAGTAAAGAAGGGCAGCAATTATCCTTAGTGCGTGTGACATTAAAAAATTATGAAGAAATTAGGGGAAAAAATCACTCAATTTGGTGGTGTATCTCTGATCAAGTTACTGGCTATCTGCTCAAATAGTTCCACTGAGTTCTAAGATTCCTCTGATGATCTCCGATGCATTATGCTCACCGCAAACCATTCTCTGCTGAAATTGCATGAGGGAGTTCACCATTTCCAATCTTCAGAGTTTTCTTGAGTACTCTGTTTCCCCTATGGCATTATCACTGTATTCTTCTGTTCTTGCCATCTTAGTAGCTCCGAAAGAGGCTCCATCATCTTCCACTGCAGTAACAGTTGTGGAATTGATTTGGAAAGAACAACATCCAACCTCCTCCTGCTTGAATCTATTCAAAAGAGTTTCTTATAAATTGGCTTAAGAATGACAAAAACCATATTTAATTTGAGGTGTTTAATTATTTAGAATTTAGAACCTCTGACAAGAGACAAAATTACAAGTAAAGAAAAATAAGAAGAACAACAGAGGAAGAGAGAAAAGAAAGGGGAAATTAACGGACATCAGAATCAAGAAGACGGTTGTGGCAGAATTGCTTTAAAGCAGAGGAAACAGCTTCACCGCTGTCTCTGGTGGAGAGAGATCCTTGTTCACTGCAAGAACTGGTTGTCACGGGAGGCACGGAGGAAGACGATACAGTACCATGAGACCAAGGAATCACTTGATTCTCTCCATACTCTCCTTCCTCTCCGGCAGTGTTATCTGCTCCTCCTTCATGATCTTCACTAAAATCATCTCCGTCGTCACTAGACTCTCGGTCACTTTCAGATTCATCGCTATCATCGGATTCTCCACCAACTACGCAATCTTGGGGAGGAGGTGACCGATGGGAGTGGCGTGGACCCTGGTAGTAGAATAGATCTAGGGTTTCATTCTTTGTATGAGGAATTTCGTGGTGGGACTGAGAGAGATGAACGTTGAAAATCTGATGGGAAGGTCTTTTTCTCTCTCTTTTCTTGGAAGTCCCTTTGGCCCGATGAACCTGCCTTGTTCCAATCTGGCCCAGCCTACCAAAGCCCCATCTAAATAAATCATTTAAATTTTATTTCGACCCATCCCATTTATATACATTAGATTTATGGGCCCATGGATCCAAATCCAAATTACCAGATCTAATAGTCTTGCTCTGTTAAAAGAAATACCTACTGTAACTTGGATGGGCAAAAGAAATTAGAAAATTGCTACTGAAACATCCTGAAGAAGTGTCATTTGACTCGTATCGACCCCCTCCTTTTGGGTTTCTAGATCCAAGTGTGAACATAAACTGACGTGTAACTCCCGTTCTCTGACCAATGCCGATAGATAAATCAGCCAAAATCTTCGTCGCCGGGCACGGTGGTCTCGTCGGATCCGCCGTGGTTCGCAAGCTCCAATCTTTGGGTTTCTTGAACCTTCTCCTCCGAACCCACAGTGAGCTGGACCTCACTATCCAATCAGCCGTCGATGCCTTCTTCGCAGCCGAGAAGCCTGATTACGTCATCCTTGCTGCTGCGAAGGTAGGAGGAATCCACGCTAACAATACCTATCCTGCTGACTTCATCACTATCAATCTCCAAATCCAGACAAATGTTATCACTTCCTCGCATTCCCATGGTGTGAAGAAACTGCTGTTCCTAGGTTCCTCTTGCATTTACCCCAAATTTGCCCCCCAGCCTATACCTGAAAGCGCATTGTTGACGGGGCCTTTGGAGCCTACTAATGAATGGTATGCAATTGCAAAGATAGCTGGGATCAAAATGTGCCAAGCTTATCGCTTGCAGTTCAAGTTTGATGCTATTTCGGGGATGCCCACGAATTTATATGGGCCTCATGATAACTTTCATCCGGAGAATTCCCATGTTTTGCCTGCTTTATTGAGGAGGTTTCACGAGGCTAAGGTTAGTGGTGATGAAAGAGTGGTGGTCTGGGGAAGTGGAAAGCCTTTAAGAGAGTTCTTGCACGTGGATGATTTGGCCGATGCTGTGGTATTTTTACTGGAAAATTATAGTGGATCAGAGCATGTAAATGTCGGCAGTGGAAAGGAGGTCACTATAAAGGAACTAGCTGAATTAGTGAAGGAGGTAGTGGGATTTAAGGGGGAGCTAGTATGGGATTCAAGTAAGCCGGATGGGACGCCTAGGAAGCTTATGGATAGTTCTATGCTGCAAACCTTGGGTTGGCAGCCTAAGATCTCACTAAGAGATGGCCTTGTTGACACATATAAATGGTACTTAGAGAATGTTCAGCAATAACTCAGGTCATATTGTGCCATAAAATTGTTATTAATTGGCAAAGTATTATGTTTCAGTGCATTTTTTTGTAATCTGTTGATCTTGTCAGAATGCAGATCTTCAGCTAGTTGTTTTGGTTCAATCGCATAGGTCTGTTGTTGGTGAGACCCGTATTTATTGTATGAGGATGCTATGGACAACTTGCTATATATTTCCCCTATTACAATAAAATACCATTTCCATCTGTTACTACGCATGAATTTATAACGTTTTATTGTATCAACTTATGCCCTTGTAAGTAGCTTGTGCAACGAGAAACTTTAGCAATATAGAGCTCATGGATGGATGCCTATATTTTGTAAAACTTTAGAATATTTTTACCATACCGTGTTTTTTTCAGAGTTGCTGATAGAAAATGGCTGACCTTTTGTTGGACTAAGTTGTCATGTTTGCAGACTGCGGTACTACAGAATTTGACAATTATATGTGAAAGAGTGGAGACACAGATCTCCGGGTTGAAATTTTAGAGGTCATGTTAATAAAGATCTGTCCTATGCTTTCTTTGATGAAAGTTATGAAGACACTCATTTTTATGAGTGCTGTTGGGGAAGAGGGATGGTTTAAAAGATGGTCCGGGAAATACATTATTTGATATTATATCAAATATAGGAGGAAACAGGGGAGGGACATAGAGACATTACTGTTTAGTTCCAGAAGTTCTGAGCTGCATTTTGATTAAACTGTCTTTCAAAAGAGCTATCACCTGTTAGTGAACAACCTTTTCTTTTCTCTGATGAAATATGTACACTATAGCATCAAGTTGAGTTTTGGATTTTAGAATTAGTTGCTCATAATGTAAGACCACATTACAGGTAGAGAAACAAAGAGATAATTATTTGATAATGATGCTGTAGATTGTAGATAGAATAAGAAATGACAATGCAGTATGCTGCTTCAATGTTAATCCTTTCTGTTTTAAAGATTTGACTCTGCTATTGCCTTGCTATGATGCTTTTATTGGCTAGATAGCTTATTTGGAAGGGAACATGATTGATCTTTCTTTTGCGTTTCCTAATTAATATGGTTATCCTGTTGCCATTGATTAGTGTGGTTATAAATTGGCTGATCAAACTTTTTTTTTCCAAACCATTTCAGTAGAAAGGTGTAGTTGTTTCTCTTTGCCTATGCATTATTTGATCAGCTTTTAAATCTTCGCCTTTATGAAACTTTGTCCTTTTTTATCTTCTTTATTATTTATGTGGTTTCAGACTTATGATATTCACCAGCATGAACTTGAATGGAACTTAATATTATTGCATGCTTCACTAATTCATAATTCTGAGACCATGATATGTAGTTTGTTGACTTGTTTAATTTTACTGGGTAATCGGAGCTGCAATGCATTTTCCAGTTAATAATATTGTTTAGCATTCATTTCCAGTTATATAGAGGTATTCTTCAGAATGCAGTATGATCTAATGAAAGCCACACAGCTTTTTGATTCTTGCTGGTAAATTAAACCTAGCTATGTAAAGTATCAAGCTAAGGTAATTTGACAGTTGCATGAGTGTGTGATTGAAATTGGAGACAGATCTCTCTCTCCCTCTCTCTCTTTCAGTGATCATCATTTATCCTTTTCTTTTTGTAACTGGACTCTCTGACATCTCCCTATGGATGCTTGCCCATTGGTATATAATCATTTCTTTACTGATTCTTGCAATTCTCACTGTTATCATCATTTAGGCCAGCTCTATATTCCTTTCAGATTAAAGTGCACTTTTAGAGCCTTAATTGAGAAAAGTACATATTCAGTGGTGGTGAAAGCGAAATGTGCTCTGAAATTTTAAAATACCTGGTGTTTGCATCAGGCCTAAATCCTTTAGGTATGAAACATTCATTTTTCTGGGTTGGTCTGTTATGGTGCACTTGTTTGGGCAAAAGACTCTTCTTTTCCATATATTATACCCTCTGGGTTTGCTGTTATAAAGATATTTTGTGGTGAATCTTTGAGCCATAAATTCATGAAGTGAATGTTTTCTCATTATCTTTATCTAGATGCACACAGAATTATTCTTGAGAGGGTATGATCTTTAGTTCAGAGCCTATTAAAAGATGTTTTAGCTCGTGAAAATTCTATTTGGCAATTTAATTTGGTCTGCTAATTGAGTTTTCCTGCTTTCTATTCTTTGTCAATGTTTTAAACTACAATTCACATATTGATTGATGTTTCCGGTCATGGCTATCCTTGATACTATGAGGGTAACTTTCCTTGAATGTTCATGCATATATTTTCTGGTCCTTTATCCTTCTCATGGTTACTAATAGGAATAATAATCGGGGCTGTGTAATGGTTTTGTTAAACCCAAATCAAATGTAGCATGATTCTGTAGTAAAATGGAGATGTCATGTACTTCAATTTGTTTGGGTGTTTATATCTTGTGCATCTAATGTATTCTTTAATCTCTGTTTTAAGTTTCATTGTAGAGAGTTCATTTCTTGTTATTCCCCACTGTTTCTATCTTGACAATTACACAGAGAACACCTTCGCTTGCAATCTGCAGCTGCAAACTGAGGAGGAAAAAGAAAAAGAAACATGAAATGGAAAGTTTTCTTTATTGTGGCCTTTTCTGATTTGTGGGCTTTCAAATATACGAAAATGTTGTAAAGCCCTATTGCTTGGTTGCAAAAGGGGAAATCCCTCGCCCTAGCTCCAAGGAGTTCGTGGAGGATGTAAAGCACAGTGACTCATCTACATCTACTTCAAGGCAGGAGGACTGGTGAACATGCGGCTGCCAGAGCTTGATCCTGTCCTTGGTTGCGCCATCTACTGCCTTGAACCCAACTGAGCTACGCCAAGTTATAATACTATTATTTGATATACATACAAGTAGTGTACTCTATAATATGGAAGTACATTGCAAGTCAGCGGCCTTGTTGTAACCCTGTAACCCAAGTTTCATTGCTAAATGCATTTTCTGTAGAATTTCGTGTACATAGGGAACGAGGGAAGAAACAGATGATGCACATTGCTGATAACACAACTGTCAGAATTTAATGAATATACAGTTCCTCTCCTAGCAAGCAGGACACTCTTAATTAGCAACAGTACCGTATATTGTTCATCTCGAAATGGGTAATTGTACTGTGTGCATTCATAGTGAACTGTATACTGCCAATTACTTTGGTTAATACTCATTCTATTTTTAATTATAAATTATTTGAATTTACTCCTTTTTTTTTCACTTATCATAAGTCATTTGTTGATAGTTTTTAATAAATATTTTATTTTATTTTCTAATATTACATTTAAAAATAAAAATAAAAACTTTTCTTAATATTGATAAAATATGTACTGAGTTATAATTAAGTACAAAGTGCGTATATTTCATGAGTTAATCGCATTATGATAAAATGTCCTAATTAAATTGCAGAGGGAAGCATCACAAGGCTTGGTAGTTACCAGTACTACTGAATGCCTGCTGGGGACAGTTATCCATTTGGGTTCCCTCCCATTGATCTTGATAGTGCAATGCATATTGAGAAATCTATCTTTAAGATATGATGCAGTCTGCACTGCAACCAACAGCAGCTTACTTTCCATTGTTTCTCTGTCAAATATTTTTATTACCATAATGAATTCTGACCCTACCCCGCTTACACCCCCACCCCCAATTTTTTCTCTGCAGTAATTGGGCACTTGGATCTGCCCGGAAATTTTCACCTGCATTTATTAACCCAGAAATTACCACCCCACATGAACCCATTTCTCAACTCCTCAAAAGTAGCCCTTTTACTTCCCAGAACTCATTTAATTGTTGAGGTAAAATGGAAACCACAACGTCGCCTGCATCAAGAACCCACCACCACCCCATTATATATACACAATAAAAGAGAAAAGGGGGAAAAAGGCCTCTTCCGATGCATGAAATTCTAAAGTTAAACCAGACATCATCTGATTTATGTTCCAGAAGATCCCAAATCTGGAGAACAATTTTGCACAAGAGGCCAAGAATTCCACCTTCACATAAAACTTACACGAACTTGATCAGAGTTTTCCAACTAACAAGACCCCACCGGAAAATTAAAAACCCAGGAGAAGTTGGGAGGAGTGGGAAAATGGAATACCCCACATGTCTATTTCACGTGCATAACTAACACAAAAAGCTATCAAAACTTCATCTAAACCACAATCATAATCCAACTTTTACATATGCAAAAAGATGGACTGTCCATTGAAGAAAACTAGGATAGAGTTCATTCATCCTTAATTCCCTAATGACCTTAATCATTTCATTTTGTCTTCTCCGAGATTTCACAACACAAGAAAGAACTGGAGTTTTTTCTTAAAGAAATTTCGAAATATTACTGTGCAAGAAATTGACAGCCCTAATCTTGAACAGACAATCATCGGTAGTAGAACAGTGAGGTGGGTTATCCATTCCCTCAGTCACCTTGTTCCCGTTACTAGGTTGGTCAAGGTTTTTCGCAGTAATCCTATCCAAGTACCACAAAACCACCCACATCAGTTATCCAATTGAAAAATAAGGACAAATTTCACATACAAGAATTTTGCAGCAAATGTTATCAGAACCCATCAGAAATCATACAAATCCCTGCAAATATATTTGTGTATTTTTCTACAACACTGATAATGATGCATCAAACAAGGAGACCCAACTCCACAAGATTCATTGTGACCTCTCATTTAAACCTCTTTAATTTTGAAAATTGAAAACTAAAAATCTAATTTAGAAAAACAATAATAGTAAATAGTGAAAACAAACAAACACAGACGGGAAGCCACAGTCAAACAATACACGAGAAGCAATAATTTAATACCTAAAGAGAAGGGTTCATGAAGTGGTGCTCTAATGCAGCCAAAATGAAGATTCTACATTTTTTCTGCAATTTCTGAATCTCAAGAAGATATTATAGAAATGCTTTGTATTTCACAAAACAGCAGCAAAATGTAAAAAATTACAAAATAAAAAAAGAAAAAAGAAAAAGAAAATCGAACCTATTTTAGAGAAATCATTTCGCATTCATTCTATATGAACAACATGATTAAACCCACAAGAAATGGTGAATAGATGGGTATCTGATTGAGAAGTCCACCGCCAGAAGCCGCCGCGCCACCACTAATGGAACAGAAGATGAATAAACCAAAATATAGCTATAGTCTGTAGATTAGAACAGCCCAACCAACCCAGAGGAGTTAGAAAATAAAAAAAGAATTGGAGAAAAACCAATCTCTTCTGAGACCAATCTTTTCATATCCATACATGATGGTGGACAATACATGATTAGGGACATGATGATAATGAAAAATCATTAATATTTTTTTGTCTATGATGCTAACAGGAGTAATTAGATTGAGCCGTCCCGCCAATATCACAAATCTAGTGGCGCAAATACCACCCCCACTGCCCCTCCTCCTTATCAACAATATTTCTAATGAAACAGAAGATGATGGAGAAGAAAGAAACCTGCCAAGATTGAACAAGTAAAAGGAGTCGTCTCGATGACGAGACAAGCCCAACTCACTGGAAAGTCAGAAAAGAAATCCATTAGCTGCTGCCTCCTCAACCACATTTTCTTGACAGCTTTAGTACTACAACTGGTCACATCCAAAACTTTCATCCCAAGTTAAAAAGCGCTGGATTAGCCAGAACCGGAGCCACCCACTTATTAGCACGCAAACTCTTGACAACCACTTCCACCACCGCCTCCTTCTCCACTTCCACAACCACAACCACCACAAACACCAGTGGCAGCAGGACTACCCAGAAGAAAAGCCTACTATGATCAGGAAAAAAAAAAACATAAGAGAAAGAGAAAATACCAGTAGCTAAAAGGGACTTGAATGTAACAAGAGATGGATTCATTCAACTCACATGGAAGAAGATGAAAAACATGAGGCTTGGGACAGGAGACGAGAGAGAGGCAAAAAAATGGTACCAGCTTTCTTCTGCGGCCTGTATCAGAAACAGGGGGAGCATTGATGGGCATTCTTGTCCTATTCATGAAATTTACATGAAGAGATCTCTAAGGAGGACATGAGGGGCTCTGCCTCTCCTTGTTCTTGCATCTGTCCACAGTTCATTAACACACAGTGTATGTATAAATTATAATGAGAGAGATGGAGGGAGAACCGAGGTAAATGAACATGAAACGAGAGAAAAAATGAAGTGAAGAACAGATTGATGTTTGGTATGGTACGGATAAGGTATGGCCTTAATTAGTTCTATGAATTACCAAATTTTTGGCTTTCAAATTACGCCTTCATTCATTCATAGTATTCACTCAGCAGTGAATACTGAAAAACCCTACCTTCCCTTCACACCATATCTTGCCCCAAAAAGACCAGATTAGCTAGATTTGCGCAAGCAATCTCTGTCCTTTGGTTCTTCCTTTGCTTACCCTTGACAATTCACAAATTTCCACTTTTGTCCCCTCTCTCTCACAATATATCAGTGTCAGATATTTTTTTTCACGATATTGCTTTAAATATAATACTTTTATATACAATTTCCAAATTGAATATTTTAATATTATTTTTATGATGATGTGCAAAACTAGATATATATATATATATATATATATATTTATATATACGGTTTTGTTAAAATGCGTTTCGGAGAGTGTCTTAAGCACTCCAACCGTTACCGTAATGAAATTTTTACTACAGTGCTCATGCAGCCAATCAAGCGGAGTAAAAATTCCATTACGATAACTGTTGGAATGCGTATTAAGGCGCGCTTCGAAGCGTACCTTAATAAATCCGTATATATATATATATATATTAAAAAAAAATTTAAAGTTTTCACTAAAAATATCTCTGAAGTTCAAGGGATTTAAAACAATTTATTATGATTCAATAAAATCACACGCACTTTATAAATTTTCATATTACATTAGAAATGAACATTTAATTTGAAAAGAAGTATTATATTCATTTTCTTCTGTGTGATAATGGGTTAAGAGTGTGTTTCTGGGTCAATTTTTTTTTTTGGTCAACATTGCTTAAAGGCTACAACAACTAATAAATATGTTTGATTTATTTGTAGGAGTGTTCAACTCGTTTGGAGGGTACTTAAAAGAGAAATTTAAAAAAAAAAAAAAAGAAAAAGAAAATCAGTTGAACTACATTGATAAGTACAAATTTATTAGCAAGGCATTCTTAATTTCGCATTTGAAAGTAATTTTTTAAAAACTTCTTTTAGCTAAAATTTTTACATTAAAAAAAGTTGAAATCCTTATTGGCTCCTTATTCAAAATATACATTTATTCATGCCAAATTCGTATGTTAATTTTAGATATTCTTGATTTGTCTAACACACTACCTATCTTATCATATATTTATTTGTAAAAACTATTTATTAGTTAAAAGGAATTTCATTTTTTAAAGAAAAATGAAATGAAAATAATTTTATTATTGAGGAGCAAGGTAAATTGCGTATTATTAGTTCGTTAAAATCTTCAAAACAACACATATCATGTATTATATATAGAGACAATACATTTATTAAGGGATAAAAGTTAGACAGCAAAAAAGTCTAGAAGTAAAAATTGAAGGGCAACAGTCGGACAAATAAATGTTTCTTAACTGAAACCTGTTAACTCTAACAAACAAAATGGATGAAAAAACATATTTTATACTTTTTAAAAGTTTAAGGTTATGATAGATTAAGATTAAAATTTAAATTTTCAAAAAATTTAAAGTTATATTAGATCTTTGACTCTATTAATATTAACCATATAAATACTTATGAAAACGGTCCACATAGTAAATTTCATAATAAAAATTAATATTGGGCACAAACAAACTAAGCATAACTCGTCCAAGTGTTGCCAGATGATGAAACCGGAAAACGAACCAACCTTGATGGTTTCCGGGGGAACAAATATTCAACCTATTTTACCACCGCCACAAAATTCAAACGGTTCGGATCAGCCTTGTAGTATTATTACTATAATATTATATATATTACTATTTGCAAGTATTTTTAAACAAGGGACCCGACTCTCCTGACCAAACGGGCATCAACTTCGAGGACCCTTTTTTTAATAATAAAAAGAAAAGAAAATATATTTATCGAGACTGCCACCAAACAAACAACACACCAAAAGAAAACTGAAAACCTTACTTCCAAGACCCGATTTATGGCTTAACATTCGTTCTTTCGGGACTCTAGGTGGGCTGTGGAGCTTTAAGATTTAGACCCTTCCACTAAACTTGTTTGACCTATTAGTCAAATATAATACTCTTACTTACAATTATTAATTATTTTTTAAAAAAGATTTTAAAATTTTTTTAAAGAATTATTATTGCTATGTTTAAAATAAATTAAGTTAAACTCTTTTAATAAAATTTAATCAAAGTGAAAATGGCATTGGACGATTCTCGAAAGAGGGCAGTATTATTTTAAATTCTTGTTTTTGTTTTGGATCCCATCTTAAATAAAGTACCAGTACTACTGGCTCTGGTAGAGATAAAATAAAATATATATATATATATTTAAAAAAATATATATATATATGAATCAAAATCCAATCAAAGGAAAGTGATATGATGTGGTCAAAGGGGGTGAAAAAAGTTGTATGAGATAGGAAACAAAGGTGAAATGTTCCTGGCCTGTTTCTTTGAATCTTGTTCATGTCCAAGAAGGAAATTTCTTACTGCTACTTTCATGTCAAGATTACTTTCCACTCTTTTAAGCTTAAATGATGTTTCTTTCATGTTTGGCAAATCAAAGACCAGTACTGGGAGAAGCAAACTGCTCTAATGGAGTTTTTGTATATGTATATAAAACAAGGTGTGAACCGCAAGAGACAAAAACCAAAGGACAAGGGTTCAGAAAAGTTTTGCATTTTTTCATGCCAAAAAACACACAAAGCCGAGAGAAGTACCTGAATAACAAGAATGACAAACTCCAAAGCCCTAGACAAATTACTACTCTCTCAATATATTTATATAATATATAGGTCTTTAGTCCTTTTCCTTTTTTTTTTTTTAATTTCAAAATATAAATTATTTTACATTGTTCACATATAAATATGATTTCTAACATTATCTTAATTTAATTTTCTTTTGCATCAATCGTGAGAGAAATGAAAAAGAAAATTATAGTTATATTAAATAAAAGATACGATTCTTTAAGTATAATATAATACTTGTGAGTGTGATTAGCGAAAGGAACATGTATGTACTACAAAATCTAGAATAATACCGTCACACATTTGCTGCAAAAGAATAATAAATATATATAGACAAATATGCTATGGTGTTCATATAATGAGTTTAGATGCCATACCATAACATTCCCGAGTTCTTTTTTTTGAAAAAAAAAAATTAGGGTTTATTATAATTTTTATTTGAGATTAAAAGAGACAATCCAGAGAAGATAAATTAAAAGGAAAAACAATTAATAATGAAGATCAAGTTATGGTCTGGAGTCTGAACTGATGATCGATCAGTGGCAATGCAATAAAAGTAAAAAGCTAAATCTCATCATCACATCATTTTCAAGCACGGATCCATCTTCAAAGTTCAAAAATATTTGCGTTTTATGAATATCAGTTTCGTAAGGCATGCCATATAAGTATAACATGAATATTTAATGTACAGAGGATCGGCAGTTTCTGTTTGCTTCATCAGCTTCTCCCAGTAGAGAGAGACATAAGCAGATCATATATATATATATATAGAAGAAAAGAAACTTAGAATTAAGTGCAGACAGAAGAAGAAAAGAAAAAACTCTCACAGGGTAACAGCTTTTCTGGGTTTTCAGTATTATTCAGAAATATATATTTATTTATATAATTAATATTATAATGTTTGCCACGAAAGCTGCCGAAGTTCAAAAATAGATCAGTACTGTGTGAAATCTTCTATGTATGGGAATGGGATACTCTAATCTCTCTTCTTAGTGCTTTATGGCAAAAGAAATTGAAGACTACTGTTAGAGACAGATAAAAGAGAGAGAGAGAGCCACGACCATCCTCGTGATAAGCTCATCGCCAAGTAGAAAGGAGATATATTTGGAGTGATCTTCAATATTCTATGTTTCGAGTTTGAATTTTATTAGGGTTTTGGAAAAAGAAAAACATTGTAGAATAATTAAAGAAAGGAATTGATTTTAATTGTAATCTACTGTATTCGAAAAATGGACATGAATAAAACAATGTTGAATTTACAATCGACAAATTAAGAAGAAAAAAGAAAGAAAGAAAAAAAAAATTAAAGGGGCCATAGGTCCTGAATTACTACACTACATTACATGTATGATAAAATCAAGTGATCATTTAAAAGCAAAGTAATTTTAATTGTGTATGTATATGTAGTTCAATAGATACATATTCTAAACAATGCAATGAAAATACTATGAAGTGCCACGGCGTACACTTTATAGGGTGTTCCATTTAAATCTCTAATGGACAGTCATTAACAAAAAAAAAAAATCTTAAACAAAAAACTATTTTTGCAAATATCTCTTAAATCAAACTCAGAAAAGATAAACAAAACCCTATGCATAATTGATTAAATTTTATTTTATTATTTTTTAAAAAAGACAGTTGATCGTTAACTTTAATAATTAAAAATTGAATTGAACCGTGTGTTCCGTAACTCTACAGTAAAAACGATTATCAATAAATAATAATTAGTTGTTAGCATTATCAATTTTATGGTTGGGCTATGATCACCAATTACTAGCACATAGATCAATAAGAGTGACAAGAAGAAGTACAATATATTTATATATATGGAAGGAAAGTTGAGAGTATAATATAATTAATTTGTGAAAAAAGTAAAAGCATCCATATATAATTTCACACTTTACTTGACTCAGTTGGACTTTGGTTGAAGCTTTTCAATTTTGCAGTTTGGTTACAGTCCCTTGAAACTGAAAATGGCAAAAGGAGCCAAGATTTAAGCCTTTAAGTGACTCCATCACTTTATTCCACTGCGGAGTTCCCTTCTCAGATTTCTTTCTTGAAAATGGCTACTGCACTTTATAATATACAATTCGTCCACGTAGATCTAGTTGACTGTCAAGCGATGCCTGCAATATTCGTTATGGAGTGTATTAGTATATTTTATATTCATTTTGTTCAGAATTAAATATTTTTTTTGGATTTATGTGTATATTAAAAAAGAAAAAGTTTAACTTAGTTTATTTTTAAATTGTAATATCAAATTTTTTAATAAAATTTTATTTAATTTAGAAAATGAAATATTTATTTTTAGATGAAGGGCATCTACGTATGCATGTGTATATATAGATATATTTCGTTTTTAAAAAGGCTTTGATGTAAACATTGATATTATAAAGCTTTCATGGCATATCCTTTTTCTTAGCAACTAATTTGGTAACAAAAATGAAAAATTCCATTGTGAATCAGATTTTTATAAATTTTGTAATCTTAAATTAGTTATTACAACATAATAATATAAGTTCATCATTATATATATATATTTGCTACAGTGACTAATTTACCAATACAAAAACTTCAAAAATGTTATGGCAAAATATATTAATAATTATATATCTTACAGAAATAGTTTCATCTTCAAACTCTTGATTTAAAGGCATGGAATTTTCATTTTCTATGTCCACGGGAGTTTAATAATAATAATAATTGGATTTTCACAATGATTTAAGAGGAAAAAATGAACTAAAAATTTGGATAATCATTATAAAAAGAGAAATTAAATTAAAAATTAGCTTCCCATTTTAAAAAAAAAACTGAAAATTGAATAATCACTTGGGGAAAATGAAAATTTTTTTAAAAAAATTAATTAAGGGCCCTACCGGGTTCGAACCGGTGACCTCTTGATCTGCAGTCAAATGCTCTACCACTGAGCTAAGGACCCAAGTTGATATTTAAAAATAAAATATTAAAATTTGATGAATAAAGAAAAATTAAGAAATTCCTTTTTTTCTTCCATATTTATCCTCACCTTCCTCTTTACTCCATGTGAGACGGACAACTCTCTCAAACACTGTGATTCTGTTTCAACAGAGCTAGAACAAAAATCCATTGGAATTCATCAAATAGAAGGAAAAAAAAATTCGTACATATTCATATATTTGTTTTATCATCTTTTATATGTAATTAAGAAATTTCTATTAAAGTTTGAATGAATATATGAAGTTCCACCACCTTAATAAATTGTTTCTTTAGAATTTAAATGTTCAATTTTATTTTTTTTGGTATATATTTATAGTTGAATATCTTTTTTTAAAAAAAAAAAATAAATTTTTAATATAAAGTTTCATTTTTTTTATTCTATAATCCAAGTATTGACACACTATTATAAATCAAAAAATGTCTCACCATTCATTATATCAATAAAATGGATAAAGTGATAACTTAAGAAAGTCGAATATAATACTTAATTTTTGATAAAATATTCAATTTCAAATTAAGAGATTATTTCTCATTTAAATTTTTAAATTTGAATATTTATCCTTTTGTCCTTTTGGAATTGAATGTAACACTTTTAATTTAGTTAAAATTTTATTTAAAAAAATGATATTACAATATTAAAATTAACTGGGTCAAATATTTTTCATAAAATACATATAAATTAATCCAAGATATTTAATTATGAACCGAAGAAGTACATTGCTTAAATTTGTTAAAATTTCATTAAAAATTAAAATTATTATACTAAAATTAAATATCTTAAAATTTTTTAAATAAAGATAAAAATTTAGGATTAAATGGAGAAAGTGAATGATAAATATAAGAAGCGTTTGAAATATAAACCTTAGACTTGGGGGGTGTATATATATAAATCGAAATGCTATGGAGCTCAAATAATGGAGTACTCAGTTAAATTTTTAACAGTCAATTGATTTTTTTTTAAAAAAATAAGTATCCTTGGATTTAGTTCATTTTTTAAAATGTAGTTTATAAAATATATCTAAAAAATATATATATTTTTTATAGAAGAATTTATTTGTTTTCTTAAAAAAAAAAGACTTAATAATTGATAATTAAAAACTTAACTAGATCACTTCATAATTTAAATGCAATATCATTTTCCCATGTATATATATATATATATATATATAATAAAATGCATACGGCACATATTGGCTGAAAGGAAAAAGGCAAAAGGAAAAAGGAAAAAGAGGAAAAGGAAAAGCGAAAGTAATCGAGTGTGGCAAAAGATGATTTTGATATGATGAGACCACGTTGCATGGGAGGGAGTGACCCACGTGATCACGTCTCCCCCTTCTATTCTCTTTGATGGTGAACTCGAACCCATTAAATATTCGTTTCTCATTTTCGGAATTTGGGCTGAAGAAGATGGTGGGTTCAAAAGGTAATCAAATCCATTTTTTAAAATTTTCTTTTCAATACTCGCCTGTTCCCTCCTCCATCTAAAATTATATATATTTATATATACAGGATTGCTATAAAATGCAACTGGTGAAGTACAACTGGAGCACAACAACCAATACGACGTCATTTTGGCTACAAAATAAGTGGGCTTGAATGATACATCCACTTATTTCGCAGCCAAAACGACGTTATTTTGACAGTTGCGCTTCACCAGTTGCGTTTTATAGCAATTCCGTTTTTATATATATATTGAAATATCTACAAATAACTTTTTTCATCTTCCAAATTAGTTAATGTTTTATAAATAAATCAATATTATAATATATAAAAAAAACTAAATCAAACTTTTCTAAAAAATTTATACGAGTCAAAATAAAATATTTAATTTCAATATAGGTAAACTTTATAATTCTTGATTAACAAAACCTAGAGTTATATAATGGTTACATAGCAGATGTTTCTTAATACTCTCTCTGTCATTATATGTACCAACTTTCTTTGTTATTAAATATAGATAATTGTTATTAATCTATTAGATATTTTATTATTTTCTACTATATTATTCACGTCTCTCTCTTCCTCCTAGTTATTCGTAAGCTTGATTAGAATTATAAATAAGAATATTTTAGATAGAAAAAAAAAATTACCTTAATTTTAATAAAATAAAAGCTAGCGATGATTTTTGTTGAAAAAAAAGAAGGAGATTATGAAAAATTAATGATCGAGTGGACCATTATCGATTCAAAGAATTAAGCAGTCAAGATTATTGGGGGAAGCTTTAGGTCGGGGAAACTTTCCGAAGCTGGCAATGGCATTTGTACTGATTGATTCAAGGTTTCTTGGGCGGAAAAGAGGTAGTAATAATGAGTTTAAGGAGTCCTACAGAACTAGGAGTGGATTTGTACTCTGGAACAAAAGTCAAAAAAGGGCAAAGAGTAATCACACTTAAAAGCCTCAAATCATGAAAGCATTCTCTGGATCTTCACCGACTTACTCAACTCAAACTCTTAGTATAGAAATTTCTCAAGTGTTTTTTTCTTTTTGTTGGGTTTTTACTCAAGTAGGTTTGTCACTGGGAGAAGCTTCACTCAATAAAATTTCTTAAATGTTTAATCAATCTACTTATCCAAATAATACTGTTAATAGAATAATAATAGGGAAAAAAAAAATTGAGATCTCATTTTATTTTAAGCTCAATATACTAATTCAAAACGTTTTAGCATTTAAAATTGCAATATTTGAAGAACAATTTCAGGTGATTATTATTTATTGATAAAAGCCTCATGAGACCTACCTCTATTATTGATCTGTTATCATTTGCAAATCATAGATCTATTTTCTAATACTCCTTTTTACTGCTATTTCTCAATGATTGATGATCGCTTTCCATCAATTTTTATATATAAAATATTTCTTCCGATGAGTTTAGAAATTGGAATGCTTATCTATCTTACGTGATATTTTCGTTCATTGTGGGCAAAACACTGTTTTCTGATATTCGAGTACAAGATTTTGTATTATATTATCTATCACACTAATAACAATTTTATACGAGTGATCTATTATTATTCTTTTAGATATATTTTATATATTAAATTTTTAAAAAATAAATTAAACTTTTGGATATTTTATTATTTAAAAATACGTGTTATATTTTTATTAATAAAAAAAAGGAGTGCAACTACTTGCAAGATCTTGATAAAAATGTAAAAACATAAGGTCGTTGTTAGGCTAATAGACAAATGACTCCGGATCTTTATTTTACATTTACTTGCCAATTTCAATTATATTAATAAAAATTTTATCTGTAGTTTTTAATTATTATTTTATACATTAAATTTTTTTTTTAAAAAAAAACCTAAATCCCAAGGAGATTTTATCTTTTAGAGAAATATGTTAAAATTTTCCTGTATAATAGATATTGACAAATAAATGTATAATAGAATATACGGAGTCATTAATTTCTTTTTAAATATATATTTAAAAAGAAAATAAAAAAGTATACCTCTGTATATTTCTAAATACAAGTTTAAACACTTGACATTCGAATTTTTAACGATTAAATTCTTAACTTAACATCTCCAGGTAATAAGATTTATTGGCGAAAGAAAATAATTAATTTCATAGTTATCTATTACTATTTCTTTACTCATTGGTCTTTAAGGATTAGGACAAAAGAACAGATGATAGTGGCCTTAAATTACGCCTGATTTTGATGACGAAATGATAACTATTGATGTGGATGTCTGAAATGGCTGCTTAAGGCTATTAAGATTTAACATTTAGGAGCTTAAAATTTATAAACTATACAATGAAGTAGTCGTGAAGCAACCGCAATTAGATTTGTAAAGAAAAATAATTCGGCACTATTTGATGACAAATTGTGCACAAAAGTTTAATGTTAATGGGTTTCGTATAACTTTCCAAAGATAACATATTAATATTAAAAGTTTCATGAGATGTGACAGAGCTGAAATTAAAGATGATTCACCCGCTAAGAAAAGTTTAGGAGATTGATTCCCGGATCCCTCTTATGCCTAAATCAGTGAACTTGTGTAGGGGAGAAAAAGAAGATAAAAGAATTTTGAATGTAATGGTTATCTTGCATGTTTCGTTTGAACTTTTATCTTTTATACCTAGGGTTTTTTCTTCGAGAAGTGGTCAGAGAGAATCATTATGCAAGAAAAAACAAAAAGGGGAGCACAAACCCCTCCTTTGTGGTTGTCCCTTGTACTTTTTTAGGATCGTTAGTGGAAAGAGTTGGAGAATAGGGAGATCTTCTTTTAGGGAGAGATGTCTCTTCGACAAATGTCTAAGGAAACAACGAGATTGATTCCATGATTAAATGAGCTTATCTCCACATATTGTCAAGCTAATCTCATGATTCGTTATGTTGAGCCTGGTAATATAGGCTTATTCCTTTCATGATGGAATTAAGACATCAATTTCAATGTTCCATGTTGATTATGATAGAAGGAGATCTGAGAAAAATAAATACTTTACTTCTCATGATACAATACCTTGTGTAATCTTTGATAAGTAAAGTAAATTAACTTAACCTTAAAAGAATGAGGAGGTAAATGAATTAGCCATATAGTTAGCACAATTTCGAATTATGTTGAGCCCAAACTTACACATTAAGTTTTCGGATAAGATTAATGTCTCCTTCTAAACTCTGATTAGGTGACGCATACTTGCATAATCTAAAACCCTTGATTTAAAAAAAAGAAAATGTTGCTAAACCTCTTAATACTAGCCTGTAATAGTTTCTGTTTTAAGCTCACTAGATAAAATGATATTAGCTTTTAAATCAGGTTTATTTTAAAATTTTAGGTGAAATCTATATGTCTTCTAAAAATCATTTCTTTTATTTGAAATTGAATATTCCATTTTCCATTATGAACCGTTAAAAAATGAACGTTTCATATCTTAAATTAGATAAAATTTTGCTTAGAAAATTGACATGACAACTTAAAAATGAACAAAATCAAACTATTTTCTTTAAATGTATATGAGTCAAAATGAGACATTTATTTTCGAAGAGAGGAGTATATGATTATCTTATGAATTGACTTTACTGAAAATTAATTTATGTTTCGTTTAACAGCCAGAGCATTATTTTACTAGTTGGGCTTTGAAAGCTTGTCTAGTCAATCCATTCAGTTTGGGCAATAAAAGCCGAGCCCCATAGTTGGATCCAATTGAACTTTTTTCAAATGCCGGTGTCAAGGCCCACATGGAAAATAGTAGCCATTAACTAACAAGAAAAATGTCGACTGCAACCATACCCCAGGGCCCAGAATGAAAAGAAGAACCATGTGATTAAGGGGAAAAACCAATATTTTAAAAATTGGATCGGATATCGAATTGAAAAAGTTACTGATTTATGATTTAATGATCCAAATTTAATTGAACTGTAATTAAAAATGAAATATTATATAAAAAATAAAAATTATATTTCTTATCGATATTGTTTTTGATTGTCAACAATAACATATAATCATTTCATAATACAATAATATTGAAGTTAAATTTATAAATACTATATTTATAGTTTTTTTATAATTAATAATCATAAGTTCTATCTTATAGGGATTTAAAAATGATAATTTATAGTATGGGTAAAGCTTGAAGGTTATAAGATATATATATTTTTATTAATATTTAATAATGAAGTATATTTTGAGTAAATTTGTTGATTTTAAAATAACTAAATGAGTAAATTTATAATTTAAGTGAAGAATGATTTAATATTAAAGTATATTAAAAAAAAAAATTGTTGAAATTTGATCCTAATTTGGATTTTTTGAAAATTCGATCGGTTCAGCGTTAGATCGCTCGATTAATCGATTCACTGGTCCAATCGATCGATCCATTTTGATTTTTTATTTAAAGAACGATTTTGGATAAAAAATGATTCAATACATTCTTTCAAACTAATTTGATGACTAATTTATAATTTATCCATTTTGACTAATCGGATCCAATCTAAAAAATAGTTGTTCCACACTACATGGCTTATTATCACTTTTTTTTTTTAAAGGCACCAGTTGTAAGTGATGAATGACATCAATCTATCTCTTCGTGGTCTATTTCTCCATCATCTGGCCACATTTCATTGACTCATTGGCTAAAGTGCCCGGAGAGGAGACAAAGCTAATCTCTTGGTCCCCAGCAAATCTTCCATATCATAGCATAAAGTTTTCGAAATTAGGGCCCATTTTTGCTAATTATAGGTCCGACATGAATGTATTGAAAAAACCCATCTAATTTTGGGGGTCCATCCATATACAAACATGTTGGTGATGAATCGATTGGGAAGAAATTGGAGGAAAAACCATGGAATGAGGAATCTTGTGACGCTTTGTGGTCCTCTTCTAAGTAGCTAGCTTGGTTCCTTGTAAGGGTTCCTGTGTGATATAAAGTTTCCTTCTTTTGGACGAGGACCGTTCTCAATTTTCTTCCTATAAAGGATATTTGGAATATATATATTTTCTAATTATTTTTTTAAGCGATATCCAAATAAATTCTCATGTTCTTTGATTGTTTAGTTAGGAGTTTCAACTTAAGGTTAGAAAATGTAACTCAC
>JAOXNR010000013.1:3869387-3888359 GCA_028571225.1 Parsonsia alboflavescens
CGTCCTACTCCCGATGGGTTTCGAACCCCCGCCTGTCGTTGGAGTTAACCAAACGTCACGTCAACCTTACCAACTCGTCTATGCCCCTGGGGGCTAAAATATACACTTGTTCTTCAACCTTGGTGTCCAATAAACCTTGCAAAGAGCAATTTCTTCATTGTTAGCTAGTTGAAAATTTTTTTTTTTTTCATATATTATTAGTATTGATTCTAGCATTTAATGAAAATAATGGTATAAATTGAATTGAATTATGTATTGTACCTTATCATGGTGTTTTTTATATAATTCTTTTGACAATTTATACTCAATCATAAGCCAATTTTATTTCTTAGCCATTCTTTCTTTTCCCTCATCGACGGTAAATATTGTAAGAGATGTTTTTATACCCATCATGATCTTATTTTGGTCCAACACATTCACCCTTTTTTTTTTTTTCTCCAAAATTTAATTTTCCACCATCGATCAAACAATCAATTTTTGTTTTGCTATTATTAAATTTTTTTAAAGTACATATTCCATCGTCATGACAATAGGCATAATCTGTCATTTAAAAAAAAAAAAAAACACCAAAGAAAATTTAGTTGAAGATCGAATATTAATAATAAAGAAAAGAAATGTTATGAATTTCGTATGTAATAAAGTACCTTTGAGGTCTTGATGTTAATAATACCTGAAACAGAGAGTTGAAGACCTAAAATCCTAGACATGAGGTACCATTCGAGGAGTTCTTGATCGGTTGCTCAAAATCTCATGAGGGCAAGTACAAAGAGGATAAATCCAATTGGGGGGAATGGAATGAGTTTCTTGATGACCCCAAACTGTTCGTAGAGAATCATCAATGTACAATAAATCCAACCACATATTATCCTCATTCACAGCAGAAGAATCATTGCAGAACAAATTTTCTAGAGGGACAGCAGAAGAAAAAGGAGGATGGAATCGAACTAATGACTTTCAGTAAAGGGGAAGCCGGAGTTGAAAAGTGAGGTAGGAAATAATTAGGAAGAGGTCTGGGATTTACACAATTTCGGTAACAAAATCTAAAGAGAGTAGGAATTGGAAACTTGACCTTCTCCTAGTATTTTTCCCCCCCGATTATTAAGAACATTCAAGTCTTAATTTAGCCAACGGGAGTGAGGCACAGGGAGGAACCGGTCCAGTTACCACTTGGGCCAAAGCTCGGGAAATTAGTGCTTTCTGGATAGAGATATCAACCCGGTCCACTTAAAACCCAAAACCTAATTTTGCCCATTCTAAAAGTTTTCTTTCGAACCTAATATGTGGACATTCCCAATAAAAATCTATCATTCTAAATCTAATATTCTCGAAAAGGTAAAAAAAATAAAGATATACGGATACCAAGCAAAACTGAAACAATTACAACTCTTTCTATTAATGTCAAATCATAGAACCACATACATTAAGCAGAATTCTCTTTGCATATTTATTAAAAAAAAAAATTAAGATGAGAAATAGTTTTAATCATAAAAGAATAGAAAAAAATGATGAAGTAGAAATAATAATGACAGCTCTGAAACCCTTCGAATATAATTACAATGCATATCATTCCCGTAATGAAGAAATATACCACAACACCTGCTCTAATAACAATCAATGTGAAAAATTAACACAGTTTTTCTATAAGATCAATCGATGAAAGCTAAAAAATATACAACAATCAATGGCCCATGCATGAAAATTGGAAAAAATATGATGATGATGATGATGATTCAGGCATTATTAGTGATTGAATCAACATGAGCGACGGCTAAACAAGAAGTGGCTGTTCTCTTTCTTTTGGAACCCCAGCACAAGTTTACCTTGCTGATCTTTCTTTTGGTCCCAAGATAGCCTTGACAATTGGCAGCACCACAGTGGCATATTACCTCTGGGCCAAACTGAACAAATCTGCAAAATCATATGAAGTCCAGGTATAAATATCATGCAGATTTTTATTTGTTCCAGATTCCAGTCTTCAGAGACTACAATCTCAAGGCTCTGGAAAAGAAAGGCTATCTATAATTAGAAAGAAAAAGATATAGATAATCATCTTGCATTACAAGGTATTGTTTAGGAGATCCATCTCTGATAAAAAAAAATGCTCCAAATGAATCAAATATTGGTGCTGGGATATATCAATTAGTTTGGATTTTGGGAAAACTCATTCTGCATAGCAATCCTCCACATGTCACTAATGGAGAAAGAACAGTGTGATACAAGGCCAAGTTGTAGAAGAGAAAAGGTGGATATCTACTTAAGCATACCGATAATCGTAGGTTAGTGGTTCTCCAATTTGAATAGACCGAGAAGCAAAGACCCCAACACGCGTTTCCCCTTCAACCTGCCTTTAACAAGAAAAGCAAGATGTAAAAACATATGCCGCTATCAAAACACGTGAAATAAGCAGTGTTATTAATGAGACACCAGTCAAATACATTACCAGATACATTAAAGAAGACATATGAAAACTATTTGGAGATCAGATGTTTTCTTATGAAAGCAATTCATGAAATGTTTTAAGGTAATCAAGAAGAATTTAACAGCTTTGATATTCAAGTCATTTCAACATTCTGATATTGCATGAAATTTCATCATCTGAAAACAACGAAAATAACTGAGAAAATTTCACCAACCATTTTTCCAGTTTACAATTTGGATCACAGCTGTGGTTCAGAAAACGAGAAGTGTTCCCTTTAAATGTTGCATCAATTGTGAAGTCCTTTCGAATTTCACACATATAGAAGTTTTTCACTCCCTTGTATTTCATATCCCACAGCCTTTGTTCACACAAAGCATCATCAATCACTGCAAAGAAACCAAGGTGTTTAATAAGTACCGAAACTAGAAAAGCATCAAAGATCAAACTTGAATATCCCAAGTATGAAGAAGAAAACTCAGTCTATCAAATATTTAGCAAGTTGATTAAAAGCAATAAAACAAAAGACATCATACCTCAAATAAAAGATATAAATAGTATTTTGCTAGAACAATTAAAAGCTTATTTATGTTATATAGGTTCCATTTTATTTAAGATTGGCACTTTCTCGTGATTGTCTGATAAATTGTTTTAATCCTCTTTAGAGAATTTTTTTTCAAATTACTTGTGTCACTTCTTTCTTAAACCTTCTTCAGGAGAAGTTTGCAAATAGTTACTAACATTTTAATAATGCAGCGATAAGAAACCAGATAGTTTACAATAGAAATATTGTCAAGAAGATGGCATAAACTAGAGTAATCTTCTTTTGTCTAAAGAATTACCTTCTCCAATATACTCAATTATGAAGTCACCCTTATTAATTGATTCAGCAGCCACAACACCCCAGCCACAGAGCGCAGTCTAAATAAGCAAGAGGGGGGGGGGGGAAGGAGCATTAAGAAGTAAGTGATCAGTATAGGACAAAAACAAGTTTTTCAGTTTAATACACCTTACAAATCCAATTCAGATCATCCAAATGCTACAAGACCCAAAAGAATCACCTTGACCATACTAATCTTTTTCTCCTTCCGGAATGGTCTGTTTGTGCAAAGTTCAGAGCAACAACAAGCCTTTGAGCAGCTAACGCACTGTACTCTATATATAAAACAGAAGCATATATGACAGCATTCTGGACAAGTTGAATTGACTAATTGAAGTTTTAAACCAAAAGGAAGAATGATGATCAAGGGATGCAGGAGGCATCAATAAAGAGAAAAAATGTTTCAGGGATGAATGATGATCAAGCCACATTGAAAGTAATAGCTTCAGTAAAATACCTGTTTTGGATGGAAGATAGTAAGAACTAAGAAATATGGAGTTTTATTTGATATCAATTGCTATAAATTATTTAGAAAATAAGCTGATCTGAGAAACATCATGAAAAGAATAGATATCTTAACTGTTCATACAAATAAAAGAATATAACCAAGCTATATTGCGTTATAAGATCCTACAGCTAAAACTTGTTACCTAATATCAGTTTATAACAATAATGATTCATCTCTAAATCAAGCAAAAATTAAAAGGAAACTAAATTGTCCAAGAAGCAGTACCTACAGACACAATCCTCCGCACATCTGGAAGAACTGCAGTTAGTGCATCCAATGTCTGCTGCAATATTATCTTTCTTTTTCTTGACAAGATAAACATCTGCTTTAGTTAAGTAATTACCACCTCAGATAAAAAGTGCAGAGGAAATAGAACTGACATCTGTATATATTCCAGAAAATCCTTGAGAACATATCAATGAACAAGGTTCATGGGCCAATGGAATGTGTAATCTGAAGAGATAGGATACTTCTTTTGATGTGCACATAACGAGGTGCCACCAACTTATTCTCTTCAGTATCTTTCCAGTTTACAAAGTCAAACTTGAATTCCTCCTCCATATATGGTAAAGGTAAGCGAGAAAATACCTCCTGATGTGTTTCAGGGAAAAAAATTCAGAAGATGATTTATGCGGATTGAATATGTAATTAAGAAAGGAAAAACCAGATAAGTGAATGTCGAACCTCTATGCTATTTGCAGGAACTGATTGCTGCTCAGAAAAAGATGTGCAAGTCAAGTCAGCCAGTATAATCCATAAAAATGTTTAAAAGTTAAAACAAGAGGATCTCCTAATTCATTAAAATTTTAGTAATAGGGTTTTCTTTTTCATAGGGGAAGTTAAAAGCAAATCAAAGGTGCAATTTGAAAAGGTAAGATCTTTCCCTGGAGGTCCAATTAAAGCTGACAGCCCAATAGTTACCATTACCAGCTTAACAATAAACAGCAAATAAAAGAGACCAAAAATCCATTGAGATCAACAAGATAAAAAAAGAAAGAAAGAGAAGACTGAAAATCATTGATTTCTGTAAAAATGACTAAATTGCATGTGAACATAAATACCTCTACATAGGGAAAGAGGCAGATCTAAGAAGACGAATCTCGAACTGATAAATATTATTCAAATAATTTCAGATTGATGCCATAAAGAAGATATAGAAGAAAAAAAAATCAGATATAAATACTTCCCATAATTCACTCGACCACAAGAAAAGATGGATACACCAAGTGCACAACTTTGTACTCAAAAAGCTACATAACGGGTTCTACATAAGGTATTGATTCGTGTTAAGACATGTATGTCGGATTAGAATACTATTTTCTATTAGGTTATAGTTCTCCTAGTCTTAGATGCTTAAGGATATGTTTTGTATAATATATGTGTGTGTGTGGTCTTTATGAATAAAGGAATACATTGTTTTTTGGGTTTTAACAATTTGGAAAAGGAAATGATGAAGCTCAAAACAGGAACTTCTTAACTGTTCCCATCCCAGGACTTGGAAAACCAGAACAATAATCTTTGATTTCATCAACCAAATACTCTTTTCTTGTTTCCACAGTGCCATGAAATTTCAGAGCTAAGTTTAAAAAAGATTAGATAATTAATTAGAACAGAGGTTTTGAAAGGAGCAACAGGGAAACATCATTGAGAAAGTAAGCAGTGATTTCCCTTTTCTTATTATTTTTCTATTTGTGGGTTTTTTCATCAATATGCATTGGCATTATGATAATTCTATTCAAGATCCTTCTCACCCCTGTACAACTATCAGTAGCTTTAATCCTGTGAAACTAATAGATCTAAAACTATATACATGGAAACACATACAACGGAGAATAATCTTCTTAGCCCAAAGGAGCAAAATATGGGGTGAAAAACAAACAAGGCTCTTTCTTGCCCTGATGGTCATATGGAGACAACCAAAAGTTCTGTATTTTAACTCCTAATGTTATGCAAAACCAAACAACAGGATATGCCAAATTCCTGTTTTTTCTAGCAGTAGCAGAAATATCAAATCAAAGAAGAAGATCATGATTTCTGTTGTACATGAGTAAAAACCTTTGAGGTTGTGAAGTTAATTAATAAACAGGATAATGGACAGTAGTAAGCAAAACTTGAAGTTTGATAATTAGCATTGACAAAAAATTATAAGTAAAGATGAAGAAAGAAATGGACCTCTCTTTCTAAGCACCAATCAGAGTGATGTCTCCAACAAATCCCTTGCCCTTGATGATCAGGAGAATGGATCACATACTCCTTGAATGCTATGCACTTTTTGTGTGATGCTAGCGGACATCTCATACACCGCCATAAATGGGTTTTCTCTTTGCAGAGATAACAAGCCTACTCAAGGAAAGAATGTAAAAATATTCAGGAATTTAATTAGCATAATAAGACATGGATTCACGGGTTGGATATAGCAAAGAACAGAACATAGTAATCAACTGGACTTCAATTAGTTGGTTGTCATTACCATTACAAAAAGAAAAACAATAACATAAGAATCCACCCCAATGACTTAAGATATAGAATTTAACTCCATGCTAATGACTTACATGCAGAATCCTTGTATTCATGACTCATCAAAGCTTTACATCCCTTTGTTCAGTAACGGTGTAAATGTGCAGCAAACATGGTATACACTTCAAAATAGAAATACAAGGAAAAATCGCGTGTAACTGTAAGTTGAAAAACTCATCTAGTTGAGCAGCATTATAGCACTTCTGAACTTTATAGAGGATATCGGTTGTTCGATTGAAAATAAGATGTAAGTTGAAAAACTCATCTAGTTGAGCAGCATGATAGCACTTCTGAACTTTATAGAGGATATCGGTTGTTCAATTGAAAATTAGAAGCAAAAGACAAAACAATTCTCAAAATAAAATAAAAACAATGTCGGTTGTTCCTCTATATGATACGTCCAAAGAAAAATGAACAGAAAACTAAAAGATCCTCATTCAAGATGAGAAAAATGAACATCCTTGACCCAATTCACATGAGAGTGCATTTCTTGAGTAAATTTAAATTTTTATATCTTCGACACTTACAGTAGGAAAAGCAGAAGTCACTACAGGAACAAAATTTCAATGGATAAATGAAATTCTGGACAAAGCCGAAAATTACATGTTGAGGACACTTCAATGGTTTTGCAGATAAGAAACCAAGCCTTTCTTTTGCACATGTTATGTGAAAAGCGGCCCGACAATCACGGATACTGCATAATATTGCCTCGCTAGGGTGTACTGTATTCTGACAAATAAGACACACAGCCTGCAATGAATTTCGACCCATTGAGTGATCTTGTCTTTATTGATAAAAGGAGACATAACTAAAAGGCATAACGACCAATAAACAAAAGGAGGCATCGTTATACAGATAAAAAGAGAAGCAAGTATAGTACTCCATTTCATATTAGAGTTTGCCTTAGAACTTCAAATTTGTTCCATATTATAGATCATTCATGGAATTTCAAACATATTTATTACTATTTTTCTACTTTTACCCTATGCATCTTTCTTACAACAATTTCCTAAATAGTTTGACTAAGAGTTTTTATGTAATTTTAACTAATCTAAGGCATTGTTTTTTTTTTTTTTTTCGCTCAATATATGTGCAAAACACTTAAATGAACTTGAAACGGAAGGAATATCAATTAGCCGCTTGATGAGATTCAGAGTTGTTAACCTACCAGAGAGCTTACTAGTTTAAAGTATTTCAGATGAAATCATTGTACTACTTAACCTACCCGAGAAGTCAAGTAGAGTGATAATGTTTACTTGATATTTTTTTTAAAAAAAAAAATTACAGAGAAAAAATCACTACCAATTTTGGAGCGTGTTCCCGAAATGGCAAGTAACACCTGCTCTTAGGAACCCCAGCTTCAATCTTCCTCGAAGTCCAATCCCTGACATAATCACCCAAGCTCTTCACGGTCTTCCGTTCAGCAGAATCCGGATGCAAAAAACCGATTCCATCGCTACCACTTCCATCGCTATTGGATTCTGATTTACTGGAGTCTTCCACCTTCACTCTGTTCTCCTTGTCCTGATTCTTAATATTGGAGTTTAAGGTTCTACAAAGCCGAGAATTCTGAGCACCATTTGAAATGGGTTTAATGAAATTTTGGCTAGGAACCACGCTTAAAGATGGAGATGATGGATCCAGGTCAGGCATTCTATACGTCTTATAAAAAATCCCTAGAAACTGATGACCTTCGACGTTCGATTACACCAAAGGGCAGTGCGGATAAAGCAGAGAAATCAAGATTTCTAACATAATCTGGTTCTTTCTCTGAGTGCGAATCAGAAAGGTGTGAGGATGCTGGAGATTGCAGAAAATTGGTGTTTGTCGGAATCGGATTAGCATCGAAATTGGGGCTTGGTTTTTTGCTGGGGTGCTGGGAGGGGGCTTGGGTAATGTATTTGGGCGGGAAAACTGAAATTTTGTGATTTGGGGATGAAGAATTTACAGGAGATGCCATGGTAGTCAATGTCTCAGGGAAGATTGTAGAAAACAGGAATTGCAGATATTGTGTATTTAATGTTTTAAATTTAAATAAAATAAGAAGGGTAATTAATATATAATTATTGGAATGTAATTTCCTATTTTGTAGGAGTGTGATGGCAAACCTTAAACTTAAAATTATGATTATATTTTGGAATCAAACGAAGCACTCGATAAACCACGAAATAAAAATATAAAGAATTATAAATTATCTATTCAATTTTCATTCACAAAAGTAAAATTTTTTGACAAATTTGAACCATTACAAATTTTGCAAACGGTTTGAATCTCCAAATTGAATTTTTTTTTTTTAATGACACGAGAAGATATACATTAATACTTTAGTGATAAATATATAATTTTTTATGTCATCAATATTAAATATATATTTATGTTTTTATAGATATATGTTATTAATAAAATCTTAAAAAATATATATTAAATCTAAGGATACTTTATCTGAATATATATTATTTATTTAATGGTGTAAAAGATATTATAAAATATTCTGAGCCTATTCAAATTATATTATAACAAAAATTATGAGTCATATTATAACAATAATTAGAAGTCTAGGTTGAAGAATTTTGATGTTAAATTTCTAAGAGTCAATTAATGGTCAATTATTTTTAGAAAAATTAAATAAATTTGATCAAGCGGTTTAGGATTTAGTTTTTTTTTTTTTTTTTTTAGGATTTATTTCATAAAATTTATCTAGAAAAAATTTATTTTAAAAAAACTATTTTTTCTTAAAAAAAAAACAAAGAATAGCTGACTGTCAATTGATAGTTATATAATTAATAGGGACACAATATAATTTGAGTTACGATATCCATTATAGCATTTCTATATATATTAATATATATATATATATATATTCACATACTATTATCTTTGTTTGTATATATAATTTACAACTTTAAAATTGTTTTCAAATATAATTTATAAATAAATAAATAAAACCTAGCTACTTACATCATAGAGGTTGAATATGGAGGGTGTGGTGGTTGCTTTTGTCTATCGTTACCCTAGTAGCTTTTCTTATCCCAATTTTCTAAATTATAATTAAACAAAAATATTAAATTGAAATGTTAAATTTCTTGTCATCGAGTTATTTTAAATGACTTATCAAATACTTCCTCCATCACTAAATGTAAATCATTTGAGCTAATTTTTATTGTTACTAAATACAAGTAATTGTTATTAATTTATGATTTTTTTAAATTTTATATTATTAATTATCACAAAATGATAGTTGATGACTTATAAACAATGACGGAAGAAGTAAATTAAAATTATAGTCAAAACACTCCTTCAATCCAGAATTAAATATTTATATTTATATTTTGAATTATCAAATTGAAAATTACTAAAGTTTCATTGACCATCTTTTTAACTTGAAGCATCCACTTGCTTAATTAATGATGTCACCACCACTAATTAAAGGATAAAGCAATAGTTTTAATGAGGTCAAATGGAAACCTATATTTTTTACTAAGTCAAAATGAAATTGAAGGAGGAAGTATCATATATTGGTTTCTAATCAAAATAAAAAATCTTACCGTTAAGCTCCATACCGTTTCCTCTTTAATATTGAGTAAATAATCATTAATTCCCAAAATTATATATGTATTTTTAATTAAATATCATATTTTAACTAATCTCATTGTAATGCATTTATAATAAAATATTACTTTGATTAATGGATATAAATATTTAAATTAAAGAGATGATTATAATATTTTTATTTTTTTAAAAGAATATGACATTTAGTTTTGCACAATTCAAAATAGTAACTTTTAAATTCATTCATATGAAAGGAGTATAATATCTTTGTATTAGAATATAAATAAGAAAAAATACTAGAAAGACTCTTCATAAAATAAAATAAAAAAATGCCATAGTTCTGACTAGAGCTGTAAACAAGGCGAATTTGAACTTGTTAGATTCAAGCTTGACTCGTTTACATTTATTTAAACTTGTGCGAGTCTGAGTTTCAAAATTTAAATTTGAATTTGACTCATTAAATATTTAAAAGGCTTCTGCTGGTTTAAATGCAATTAAAAAGGCTAAGTGTTTGGGTTTGGCTTGAACCCAAACTCAAATTCATTCAACTCGTTTCCATCTATTATTATTTTTTATTAAAACTTTAAGAAATAATATTATTTATTATATGTAATAGATGAATAAATAAAATATATTATATAAAAATAATAAAATATATTATATAAAATAAAAAATAAAAATTTTATATTTAATAAATAAGTTATATTACATATAATATAATAAATAAAACATTTATTTATATTAAAAGTTTATTTAAGCTCACTAGCCTAACGAATTAAATATTTATGAGAGAGCAGCTTGAACTCGATTAAAGTGAGCTAAATTGAAGTTTTTACCGAATCGAATCCAAACCGTTCGCAAATCGTCTCATTTCATTTACACCCCTAATCTTGACTAGTTTGGACAACCCTTGTTGGATTGATCCTTTGAAAGGGGGGGAAAAAAAAAATCAGAAAATCAATCTAAAGAACAATAACCCAAATTATACCTCGTAATTTTTGTCGACAATGTGGCCCAATCGAATCATTTCTTAGCATCTCCGAGGTCTCATTATTGGAGGAAAACCAAACCTTAATTCCTGGGCAATTAATTTTCGACTTGTACTTTTTCATCCTCTCAACCCTAACCCTAGTATTCACTTTAACGTCGAAAAGCACAGTACCGCTATTCACACGCTTGTGGTACAATTTGCTAATTGGAGGAGTTAAATTTTTGTAACTGATCAAATTGGGGTCTCCATTAACACCGTTCCTCCTGCATTTTGCTGCCTCTATATTGTTGCTATGTATATGTATAGTTTTTGTGAATCGATGGAGTCTGAACTGGGGTGGAAATGAATAGGCAAAAAGAAGCCACTGCCATTTGAAGATGATGAAAAAGAACGGTCAATAGAAGATTTGCTTCTAATTAAGATAATTTAATTTGCTTGTTGAGATGTTAATTTGTCAGTTATGATAATAAGATTGAATCAATCGCCAATTAATAATAATAATTAATTAAGAATGCCATAATAATTAATACTTTTAGTTATTCGAAAATGAATATTTTATTTATTAAATTAGTTAAATTTTTTTTAAGAAATTAATATTATTAAATGTTATATATGTAAAATGAACTGACTCAATTTATACTAGTCAAATAGAGACCACTTAGATGTTCATTGTTGCTTTTGAATTTAAATATTTTGGATTAATTCAATTTGTCGCTTAATCCCGAAGCAATAAATGGGTCCTTAATAGCCAGTAACACACTTTTCTTAAATCAAATATAATTGATCGTTAACTTTAACCATTAGAGACTTAATTGGTGTACTTCATAATTTGAGTTTCGTACCATTTCATAGCATTATCGATGTATATTTAAGTAATTACGGAATGGTAAAAGTTTTATATAACTCTCTACACAAATACTATTATCTTAAGGGATCATCATATGAATCATTTTCTTGAAATAACAAAATGGGTTTTATGATATTTTTCTATTGCTCAGAAACTCTCTCTGGTGATCGTCAAATCAAGTGATTTGGAGGTCAGAAAGAATTTTTGATTTATCCAATAAAAGAAACAACAAATTAAACTGTTGGTCAATGAAGAATCAAGCATGTAAAACAAGAAGAGGAATAAGTATGAATCTCCAGCCGATTGAAAAGAATTATATGCCTAACACATCAAAAAAAATTTTTCTATTATTTTTATTTTTCATAAACTACCTCAATCTCCACCCCACTTAATCATGAATTCATGATAGCATTTATTGTTTAAAATATCTTAATTTTTTTCGTCTTTGGATTAACAACTACAAATTCGACCCTCTTACTTCACCAGTATTTTTTTTTTTAATTAGTTCATCAGTATCATAATTCGTAAGCTGCTACAACGAAAGATCAGATTAAAGCCTATATAAATAATTTTTTGAAAGAAGCATGGAATCAAGAGAAAATCAGCACATTTGAAAAAGGAGAAACAATTTATTGATGGATTTGAAGAACAAATAAAAACAAATCTTGAGTGATACAATTTTTATTGCGATCTACATATTAAAATATAATGAATTCGGATGCTTTGTACCTCCATCTCCTACTAACAAATTAAAGAAGTAGTGCAACATTAGATGAAAATTCAAAATTCTACAAGTACGTACTCATAATTAAGTCAGAAAACCTCTCTAAATAATTTTAATTAATTAAGCATCAAAATCAAATTGCAACATAGGTTGCATGAAGGGGTTCATCATGAGATCTCCAAAGATATCCTCATTTCCTTGATGATCAAGGTATCCACCCATGTCCGGTGTCGTCAAGAACGTCGCGGTTTGAACCTCATGATCAGGAATACTACTACACTGGGACGAGGTAGTCGTGGGTTCAGATTCCTGTGTCAATAAGGGCGGGCACTCGGCCGCCAAGGTCATTTCCATCATTTCCTTAAACTTTGATGACTGAAGCAAAAGTCCGAGAGCTGACGTGGCAGATGCAGGTCGAGTTTGAGTGGTTAAGGATGATGCATCATATTGAGGACTAGTCTCGGACGATGGAGTCTTCTGCTGGTGGTGGTGGTGGTGGTGGCTAAGGGCGGAGGAGGAGGAGGTGGAGCTGGATATTGCAAGGCCTTGATCGGGAGCACTCGGATTAATCACCAGGGTTTCAACATTAATTATAGGGCTAGGGCTAGGGTTAGGGTTAGGCTGCTGTTCCGAAATATTATTGGAGCTGCTGTTGGTATTATTATTATTAGGTCTCAACCATTTTATGTAGCGGCTCAGATCAAAGTTCGTAACGGCGTTAAGTCCTCGGTATTCAATAGCAGCCATGTCGTACGCAATTGCTGCCTCTTCCTGGGTAGCTGCAAAGAAAAAAATGTTGGGAAACTAGTGAAAAATGCTATGCGGTTATGTTTGGTGGATTGTTCCAACCAAGTGAAAGTGACAAATATGAAAATAAAGTAATCTAAATGTTGTAATTTCTTGTAGTTCACCAAACAAACCACTTTGGCAGTATGCATTTGGTCTTATGGTTAGAAGGCAGGTGATCAAAAAATATATTTATTATTAATTATATATCAAAATTTCAGATTAATTGAAAAATGAATTCGTTACGTGCATGTATCTTTTATTGGTTGACCTAATTAAAGTTCTATCAAGATTTGGTATGATCATATATATATATGGTTGAAACTTTTACCATATGTTCCCAAATAAAGGTACTTGTTCCCGAAAACCCTGCCAATTCGAGCCTCCCATCTTCCGTTATGGTGATGCCTGCAGGTAATTTAAAGAACAAAACATACAAAGTAGCGTTATGGAATGAAGTCAAAGAAAAGGATGAGATTCTTGAAGGATAATTATCTCAAAGTAATACGTGTTTAACATGAATTAATTATATTAATTGAGTTAAAAATATGGAATTTCAATTTAATTGACCGTCGGCTGTAGTTTGGTAGAATTTCATAATATAAATATCCAAAATATGATGATGCAAAAAAGTAGAAAGAAATAAATATTTATAGAAGAAAAAAACTAATTAAAAGGAAAAAAAAAAATCCTCGCACCTTGCAACTCCTCTGTATTTGGATACTCCTCGAGAGAAGCCACTGCTTTTCCTGTATTTCCACCATGTGGATCTTGTGTTAATTAGTTAACACATAATTTTTGAAGAGATTAATTTAGGTTTTTTTCCTTAAGTAATTTAAAAATGGAATTTAATTAATTCCTTTAATTACCTCCTTAGTGATCCAATATACTCTTCTCTGGACTGACCCTCCATTTCTTTCAGTTCCTTTTGGTAAGTTCCCAACTAAAGTTACAAATACATGATCATCAACATTACTGTATATAAAATCAAGAAAAAAGATCTAAAGTGAATAAATTAATTAACACCAAAATGGCCGAATTAAGAAGGTACCGGAAAGTTCAGAATGGTGTCATGACCCCAGTACTTTAAGGCAGCCAAGTCGTAAGCATGTGCAGCAGCTTCTTCATCATCATAAGCACCTTAAAGATATATATATAGATAAGATTTAATAAAAATATTTCTATTAATCAGAACTTTCATGAAAAATCTTCATGCATAATATATACCTAGATAGACTGCAGTTGTTACATCAATTATCCACGTGATCAGCACATGATCGTAGAACATGCAACGAAGTAATAAACCAATCAGCAAACATATATAAAATTAAGAAAAAGCAGGTTAAATTTTCACCTATTCCAAAAGGTTAAACTATATACTCAATATGCCTCCTCACGTGAGATAACACAACAAATGGGCGGGGAGATAGAGTTGAACTCAGATCTCCAGCTTTGATACCACATGCTCCAAAGGCTTAAGCTTTTAGCGAGGGATTAAATTTAGAAACCTAACAAAGCATGAAATCAAAGATCAGTAAAATATAATGAACCTTGTCTTCCTTTCTTGTTCTGAGACTCATTCCAGCAATTCTTATCCCACAGATGAGCTTCATATCTTCCGGTCCATCGATGCCTGCAGATGAAGTTAATAATAATCTAATTAATAATATGTATAATAGGGAGAAAATTAACCAAAGCATATTGGTATATATATACATATATTTCAACCTCGTGACTCCGCGATAGATGGAACTGCGCTGAGGAGGAGAGTCTCTGGGGACAGTTTTCCTAGTCCTTTTCACTTTCGTCACTGAATTAATGTTGTTTGCAGTAGTACTACTGTCTGAACTGCTCCTTCTAGTAATTTGGTTCTGCTGTGATAACTTCGCCATTGAAGTGCAAAAACAAGTAGAGAAAACTATAGCAGGATACAGCCTTGAGAGAGAGAGAATTATGACTGAGTCTCCCAATGAAAGGGTTTTTAAAGGCAAAAGAGAGAGAGAAGAATGAAAGGGTAGAGATAGCCGGCTGTGAGAGGATATAATTGATTGTTGCCGTCTCGGACCGGCTTCTGTGGTTTCTTCTCACTTGTCCGAACCCTGAATTAATTTTTCTTTTCCATTTTTTTTTTTTTAAATTTAGTTAGTTAAGATTTATATTTTACAATAAAAGTAACAGCTTAAATTCTTTGTATTATTTTAAATGGTAACAGGAGCTCACTTGTCCACTGATGACGTTAAAGGTTAAAACAACGTTTTTGGTGTATTTGTTATCTTAACGTACGTTTAATTCTAACGGTATACATAATCCATTTTTGAGAGCTAAATACAATGAGCGAGCAGCAGACTTTTAAGTCAATTTCTTCCTTATTTTGATTTCTAGTTTCTAGCCGTGACAGGCAAAAACTGGCAACAAAATAAAATAAAATCGTGTCATGTATTTATTTGGATGAATAAAATCAAAGTCCCGGGGATCGTATGATTATTTTGGTGTACTTCCCCCGGTTTCTTTCCATCAGTTGTTCATGTTTTTGGAATACGGACTAAGGTAATGACCGTTTCAATAATTAAAATTTTTTTAGATTAAAATACTTTTTTTATAATAAATAATATTTATATGAATTAATTAATCTTAATATTTAAAGTGATTAGAAGGTTAAAATTGTAAAATTTTCATTAAATGCCTAAGTAGAAAATGACTAAGCATACTCCTTAATTGGAAAATATAAATTAAATTCTATTTTCAAATAAAAATTTTTCCAAACGCCACCCCCCAGGTGAAAAAAAAAGTTCATATGTGTAATTGGTTCCCAAGCTTTGCAAATATATGATTCCGGTGTAATGCAAAGGATTTCCCGGTGTATCCCAAGTCTCTTTCTAGAATATGAATATGGCAAAATGTAAGACCCCAATTATGCACAGGAATTTCATATGCATTTCGATTGTTTCCACTAAAACTTGTAATTCTTCAAAATTAGAGTATATGAGAAGAAGGAATCGAACTCTAAGTACTACTTAGACTATTATCATCGTTTCTTACTTAATTCACAAGATAAATTTTTATTCTTATGTAGCTCAAAAAATAAATCTTGTAGAGATCATTAATTAAATATATGTTAAACTATCAACTTGTTCAAAAAAATATTTAAATTTGTAAATAAGGAATTTGATAATGCGACGGACAATATCATGAAGTAGCCCAGAAGGTTAATGATGTTGCGGTACTGAAGATTGTGGTCACGAGGAGGTTTTTTTTTAGCTGTGTATTCAGGTCAGTTCACACTGACTTCAACATTCCGCTTATCCAGAGGATAATAGTAGGATTCGAACTTGAGATTCATAGTTTACGCTATCATCATTTCACTCATTAAGATATCCCTAAAAAAAGATGATAGGAGGTTTACAAATTAATGAAAACTGAAGTGAAAGTTTACTTTAATTACTTTGTCCTTTCAGAAAATATCATTCTTAACTCTCTCAGTTGAAAAGATTTAATTTAACAATAATGACTTGGTGAATTCTGCCAAACAAGTCATAAATTAATTTTGTCAACATTAATGTGTGCATATATAAAGTTGCTAGAAAATCAAAAATACTCCTTTTGATACAAATTTGGAAGTAGGGTAACCAATGAAATCATATGATATATCTCTATCTAATTAACAGTTAATGGTATCAATCATTATCCTAGAGGGTCTTTTCATTTCTTATCTTAATTAGCCATTAATTAAGATAATATTTCAACCAATAAATAGACTTAATCATGTGATTAATCTTATAATTAATTTGATGATAATGTGATATTATACTTTGTTATAACAGTTTATGCATGGAACTATGCATAATGTTCCATGAAAAAGGGACCACTTTTTGTAGCCCAAATTAAGAGAAAACCAATCAAAAACCTTATCTTGTTCATGTAAATTTGGCAAATAAAGAAGAGGAATATGTTGAAAACATCACTGTTACATGATCAACCCCACCAAATAAGAATCTCACACGTTCCTACCTCTAGATCACGTGGAAGTTGTAAATGGAGGGATATATTTTAGTGAGACTTGAAAAGAGTCTGTCCATTAACCACGGTACACAACAAACCAATCCCTACGTTTGATAGGGATCGAACTAGCATCCTATAGATGGAGGCAAAACTGACACTATATCAATTCTAGTCAAGTTTATCACTTAATTATGTCCTTAGAGGCAAAAACGTCACTGTTATAGAGAGGGGATTATCAGATTACTTAGATTACCTAATTTTGATCAGAATCAGAAGAAGAAGAAAAAAAAAAAAAAAAAAAAGAAATGTTAAAGAAAGCTATCTGAGCATGTAGCCACAACTTCCCTGGCGTACATGAAGTCTTGTGTCAGGTCAACTAATCAAACAGAAATGAATATTAATTAACAAATTATGCAGAGATAATTGAAAAATCTTTATATATAATTATCATAATAATAATAATAATGTGATTTTGGGTAAAGGATTAAAATGATTCCAATTTTCTATCACATTTTCTATATCATTAAACGTAAAATATAATTATTATTTCAACTCTATCACCATCCATGTCCAAACAAACAACTTTTACATGGGCTAGGATTTTACTTATTATTCTTAAGTCCAAAATTAACAGTTTTTATTTTTATTTTAAAATGCCCAAACATATTTTTTATTTCACATTTCACAAACAATTTAATTCTTTATGAAATTTACATCTCACTAACTTAAAAGGTCTCTCTATTAATTTAATTAATAATGTGATAAAGTGGAAACTTCATTAAAATGATAACCGTACTTGTTGATCTTGGACACGTAATGGTTAAATATACATTATATTTAATATAAATATTACTACTAAAAGAAAAATTAATGTATTGGGAAAAACGGGCCACCAATTCAAGTATCATGTTGATTGGATCATAAGGAAATGATTTCCATCTTATTCGGCCCATCTTGAACGTAGATTTCAAATGACCCGATCCAATCCAACTTGCTCCTATTTCTAAGAAGATAAAAGTATAAATGGGAAGAAAATTATTTTTTGCCCCATCTCAAATTATTATTAAATTAATATTCATTATTGTAACATTAATTGGACCACTTTTTTTTCTTTTTCAATTTCATTTTCCCCAATGTTTAGTGTTCCCATCATATAAACATATTGAAATAAACAAAAAGACCATATTGATTGACTTTTTTAGTCAGGTAATAGTCAATCTTCTCAATTGATTATTCTTAAATGCCATTATTATTTGGGCTTTTAGTCGATTTAGTCTCATAAATTTGGATAAAAAAACAGTTTAGTTCCTTAAGTTTTTTTCAATCATAACAATCATTCACGGTTTTATGAATAGTCGGAATGATCCAAATAATCAATTTCCAACCACTTATCCAGCAATCAGAGGGGTAAAATCGTCATTAAAAAAAATTGAGATCTTCTTTTCCAACAGCCCAGCCAACAGCAAAAACAGTCATCTGCCGACCATTCTTCATCTCAAGTCACCAAATCTAGATCTCTCTTGCTTGATCTGTCCATTTTTTCCACCTCTGGAGGAAACTCCATCATTAGATTCCTCGCCACCTCCAGCCCATTGATTCATAGGGAAAAGGAAGTATATATATAAGTGGATTTCAACTTTCTCATCTGAAAAAAGAAAAAAGAAAAAAAAAAAGGTTGTGCTTGCGATACCAATATCGGAGTATGCTTCTTAAGAACAGTCATTTCCTCGAGAGGAAAGCCCTCCAGTAACCGGT
>JAOXNR010000013.1:3892186-3909554 GCA_028571225.1 Parsonsia alboflavescens
AACAGGGAGGACATGATAGGATAGGGAGTAGGCCATCGGAAATAAAATAATAGTGAAATGTGGGTCCCAGTTAGTATATTAAAATGGAGCCACCTTAGCAAAGCCATGTGAAATATGATCTTATGATGATCTTAATCTTGCCTTCATATGGTTAAAGATTCCTTCTTTAATTCTCACTTTTTCGATCCGTTCTTTGTTAATACACATTTCTAGTCACGTGTAAGAAAGTCAAGAATGTACCAGAATGAAATGTACTATTATCTGTTGTTGTTTCTGTTCCTTTAGGACAATTATTTTTTTGGAGAGACTGAGTATTTGTCAATGACTTAGAAGTTAGAACTCTTGAGTGACTAGAACTAGAAGGAAGGGAAAAATAAAGAGATGAAATTAGATGGTTTTATAAAAGTCATGGTTGAAACAAGTCGAAGGCTGTTGGCTGGTCTATGACTGTGATTGTGTGGGAGAATATAAGTTGGACGAGTTTGAACACACTGGAGAATTTAAATTTGCTTTGAACATGTTGGTCAAATCTCTGTTTTTAGGTGACCAGAATTTTTCAACACAGTGATTTCATCAGTGTTTTTGTTCCATTCATGTCTCTTTTCCTTACAAAAAGTAGTTCACCACGAAAGGGTTCTTGATTATGATAAAATAGGCAAAAAGAATATAGAATAATCAGCCTTTCAGTCAGATATGAGTTCTTGATTATGATGAATAAGGAAAAGAATATAGAATAATCAGCCTTTCAGGCGCATATTTGATTTTGCACTGGCCGATATCATAAATGGGAGAAAGACGGAAGGAATACCTATCCAGAGACAATACTTGCTAGTTATATTCCCAGTCAACTTTATCAAAGCTAACTGAACAAGATTGCACTTAAATCTTTGTTATTCTTTAATATGTTCCTGAATTTTATCTAGTTGTATTTGTCATTGTGCAGAAGAGAACAGCTACTATTAGAACAGAACAGTTCTTGGATCATGATTCTATTACTAGGACTGAGGAATGGCATGAACAGAAAACTAATGCATTTTCCGGTATTCAACCAAAGTTCATAAACTGAACATGAAGATTGGAATGTTGATTTGATTTTCAATTTGCAGGATTCATATCTAAGGCACATTCCTAAGCCATCAATCTTGCCTGTCTCTGGAGATTCTGATGCTATTGTCAAATGGCCATGGTTTATTTTCTTGGGAGGGGCTATGTGCTGCCTTCTGTGCAGCTCGCTTTCCCATCTATTTGCATGCCACTCCAGACAGTTTAACTTCTTCTTCTGGCGCCTCGATTATGCTGGAATTTCATTGATGATAGTCTGCTCCTTCTTTGCCCCTATATATTATGCTTTCTCCTGTCACCCATTTTCATGTATGTTTTACCTTACCTCAATTGCTTTGGTTGGAATCCTGGTCATTATTGCACTCCTTGCACCTGCTCTTTCAAGTGCTCGGCACCGGTCCTTCAGGGCAAATCTCTTCCTTGCCATGGGTTTCTCCGGAGTGATTCCAGCAGCACATGCTATAATTCTCTACTATGATAATCCACAGATTCTAGTTGCTCTTGGATATGAGATAGCCATGGGCCTCCTTTATGCAGCTGGCGCTTTGTTCTATGTCAGCAGGATTCCTGAGAGATGGAAACCTGGTCAGTTTGACATTGTTGGGCATAGCCATCAAATCTTCCATGTCCTTGTTGTTGCCGCGGCACTTGCTCATTGTGCGGCTACTTTGGTGATTATGGAGTGGCGGCAGGCCTTGCAGAGCTGTGATTCCATGCATGGTATTATTAGCTAGATTAACAGGCCTTCAACCTTAAAAGATATTCCTGTCCACCGTGTGCTGGAGATGTTGTTTGTCAGATCCAGAAGTCATTTAGATTAGATCAGATTGTGCTATTTAATATTTAGTCATGGGGCCCTCTTATATGTACTGTTAAGTGTAACACCAGTGCACCATGAATGAACATGATTGTCATTATTTGTTACCTGGCATGGAGAATTTTATTGTTGCAGTACATGTTCTGAGAGACACAGAAAGGAACAAGATGACACGAAAGGCAAGGATTCAAGGATAGTTTACAGTAGGAAATGGCCTAATGCTAGTGGGAGAAAAGTTAGTGGACATCCCCCGCAAATATGTTTTAGGATTCTACTATTTCCAAGGAAAGATGCAAGCAAAATACAAAATGCATCTGCATATCTAAAGCTTCTTAAGATTGCACTACAGCAAGAAAAAAGGCCCAATTATCAAATAAATAGAATCAATGTCTACGATGAAAAATATTACAAGAACAAGAACCATGGCAGATGTGGATTTTATGTCCTAGCAGAGCCTTTCTAGTAGAGTAGAGAATCCATGCAGAAGCATAATACCATGACCTTTTGATTTGTTAGTTGTGAACCACAAAAATTTGAAATTTACAGATGAAAAGAACTGAGTTGAACACAAACGACTATCCTCTGAGAAAATCTCTAAGCAGGTTTGCAGTTAGCATCATTCAGAATGCAATTCATTGACGAGAAGTGCCTCTTACTTAACTCATTCTAGGTTCTTCTGTAAGGATATAGTGGTCCAGTAACCTGGAAAAAAGCTTTACTGCACGTCTCCTGGCCATTTCCATTCCTCACCCATTGCTTTTTGTCTCCCTGCTTACACATTCAAACACTTAGGGAGCCTATCAGTTCTATCAAAAATCATTGGATCCTCAACCTTTGACATCAGCCATCTCAGCTTCACTGTCACTGTAATCTCCCCAGCATTTGGTTTTATTTTCTTCAACAACAATGCTATTGCAGCTTTCCATTGTAACACCACCAGTCTTCGTAATTGGTGGTCCTGAATCTGCAAGCTTTTCTTCTATCTGGGTAGGTGAATTATTATCATCTACTTCAGATTCATTAGCAAGAATTTTCTGACAAACTTCTGCTTCGTCCTGTGTTTTCACAAGAGATGAGTTGCTAACCTTCAAGTTCACACCATCAGAATTCCCTTCGCTTGCAACTTCACCACCACTTTTGACATCTTCAACAGTTTCAACTCCATCAGAGTCTACAGAACCAACATTAGGTACTGGACGTTCATGTACAGTCACTGGAACATCTGATGCAGTTGCAGAACCATTTGATGGCTCCGGTATTCCATTCTGGTGTATAAGATAACCATTTGGCAAGACACTGATACCATTTGGATAAGCCACATAACCATTCGGAGCTACTGGATAACCATTTTGAACCCATGGGTGGACAGGCACAAACTCAGAAGCATGAGGGTTCATTACTCCTGGAGGACTAAAAGGACCAGCATCCCCATTATGTTCAGTACTGTGGAAAGCTGGTTTATTGCGTGAAACACGACTTCCTGATCTATTGTGGCCTCCTGACAGTCGAGGACCATAGGGAACTCTTGCAGTTGCTGACTGATGGGGTGATCTACGAACAGGATTAATAGGAAGCATTGGTGGAACATTGACAGGAGGAGGCAATATTCCTCCATGCTCTTTATATGCTGCCACCGGAACTGAGCCAAAGACTGGAATTTTTGATGGATTAAATGGAGGTGCAGCAGCAGAAAGCTTCTTCATTGTCCCTTTCCCAGTCTCAGAATCACCAAGTCTTTCTGTGTCAGTTGACAAAGGACTAGCAGTTTCATTATCTTTGTTTTGTTCTTCAGTTGGCAATGAAGCAACATTATCATCATTGCTGGTTGGACTATGATCCCTGACTTTATTCCCCACTTCTTCATTTGAGATGGATGCATCTTTCTCTGACAAGGTGGTATCTTCGGTGGAAACAGGAGAAGATTCAATATCAGATGAAGTTGTTTCACGTTTACCATCCACTCTTTCAAGCACATGATCTTTGGAAGCGGTAGACTCTAGCTCCTGAGAAGAATCAGAACCATCAGCTTCCAAAACAGAAGCACCTGAAGCGTGTTTGGATTCCCTAATCTTGGTCTCAGCAGCACTCTTGGCCCCTTCAATCTCAGAACGTTCCTCAGCTTCAGAAGCTTTGTTCTTGTTACTCTCTACAGCTTCTGTTGATAAAGTATTTCCCTCTTCTCTTTGTTGATTTTTATCAGCAGTATCCACTGGTTTTTCCTGCTCAGTGGTATCCTTCTCTCGATCATTCTTTCCATTGTTCAATGCTGCAGTTGCAGATGCAACAACTTCTGCAGAATTTTCGTTTGGCAATGGTTCATTCATTGCCTTCACAATGGTACCAGGACGGGCCAAAGCAACTTCTTTGTAGGAAAAATGTTTTCCAGCAGCCTGAACGCTGATTGAACTTGCAATTTGACCAGGCTTGGTTATTGGGTCATTTCCTGGGCTAGCTGGGGCTGATTTTGGGTTACCTAATTTCTCTGCCCCAGAAGCTTTAATGATTGGATTACTTGACTTTGGACTGCAGCTAGGACTTCTCACATACTTCTTCGGAGCAGAAGTTGGTATGGAAGAAGCAGCAAGCTCATTAGGAGATGTCTTTGGAGACACAAAATTTGTGGCTTTACCACGGAATTTCACTAACTGAGGTGCATTGACGAAGTTAGTGTTCAGCTTTGCAAGGTTGGGTCTCCTAGAGCTAGAAGGTTTACGGCCCACAGGTGAGCGACCTTTTGGGACAGCTTCTTGCCATCCTTCGTCAGATGAGTCATCTTGCACAGGTTCATTAACTGGACTGGGAACTCTCTGGTCTGCTAATAAAAAGTTGGAATTTTCAGTGGGTTTGACGAACAGTGGATCAGACTTGTTCTCTTCATCATTGGGGTTCTCCGAAACGGTATGAACTGGTGATGGCAATTCATCATCAGGATAATTGTTTTCAATGCTCTCCACACTCTGTCCAACTTTGCTTTTAATCTGCATGATTAAAAAAGATTAGTAAGAATAGGAAACAAAACAAGTGATGAAGTTGCAACTTTAAACCTAATAAGCAGTAAAAGGCACCAACCTTTGAACGAGCTTGTTTCCTTTGGGCATCTCTTGCTTTCATCTCTGCATCAGGGGTTATGTAATCCAGCAAATCTGACACACTAATATAAGAGAAACAAAAAAAAAAGAACTCAGTTACAGCAACACTACAGGAACTATATCATCATCGTAGAACTGGGCACCCAACCATTACCTTAAGTGCCCCTTGCTAGATATAGAGGCATCTGGTTTTGGGGTACCATTTCGGGCAGCTTCTTGCTGCTCCAGGGCCTTGGATTCAAAGTATTCAAGCCATGCAGCCGCATCCTACACAAATCAGCTTATGTCGAATCAAGAACTCTCTCATATATGTAGTTGTTTCTAACAAGAAATGAGAATTGTTTTTGCCTGTGTACGAAGATCATCTGGTCCCAGTTTTGCTTGCAGTATCTGAAGAGTGGTTTGTTCATGCTGAACACTTAAGGAATATGCTTCCATCAAAGAGAGAGCAATCGCAATGGCATGATAGCTGGCTGCAGTCTAGAAGGACCAAAACTCTTGGATTAAATATGTTGTTAAGCAGTCTCAAAACAATTCCACTCAGAGTCAAGTATTTAGAGCAGCACAAGGTATTCTGGTTACTCTTCCTAGAAATAAAAAAAATGGAAAGCGGGCACATATATTAGGCCATATATTGAGATTGACATTTAATACACCACAGATTTTACCAGATTTTCCAGCAGAATGACCTAACAATAATCGATAATCTATTTTCCTCAAATCAAACTGCAAAGCAAAAGAGAAAAAAAAAAAACGTTGCAAGTGAGAGTAACCAAAAGAGATGAGAAAAGGTCAGGTAGAATTAAAGCATTGAATTTCCAAAACTTCAAACCATAATTTAATCTTCATTCTTCTCCATAAGATTTTGTGGCCAATTCCAGAAGGCATTTTATTAAATTCTTAGCGAGTTCCTATCAACTTGATAAAAATAGCTTTAGATGGTTCTGCTATGTAGTGCACTTATATAAATCTTTGCATGCTAATTATCTTTTACAAGTACCGAAAGACATTTCGAAAACTTTTTCCATCCTCTCTGCTGGTTTCCTTCTTCAATAGGTGAAAAATCCTACACACTTTGTAAATTCACTTCTCAGGTGGATTAAAGTTCCAGGATCATGGACCAAGAGACAAAGTGATACCTGTATATGATCAGCTCCAAGCAGTCTTTGGTTACACTTGAGAGCCTCATGGAGGTATCTTAGAGCAACATGAACATTGCCCAATCCTTCTTCCATCATTGCTACATTGATGTAGGTGGCAGCAGTATTTGGGTGAGAAGGCCCACATGTTAGCTGCAAAAGATAAAGTGCACGATGGACATACCTAGAAGGAAAATGAACATAAGATGAACCTTTTATATCAGACCATAAAGTAGTCTTTGGTATCTTCATATATATGAAAAAGTTTGACATACTTTAAGGCCAACTCTGTATGCTGCAGGCGATAGTAAAAAACTGCTAAATCTCCATAGCTTTTCATTGTGTCAGGATGATCTAGTCCAAGTTCCCTCTCGTTGATGTCCAAAGCTTTCTGCTGGTAAATCGTGGCCTGAAAAATGGAAACTAAATGACAAAGAGTAATGGATTTGGAGTCTACAAATAGTAACTCAATTAGCAAGAAACAAACTGGATTTCGCATGAGGTAGAGGTGGAAACCCTACATGTACCATTAAAGACTTTGAGAAATGGGAACCTTGTACCCAAAAAGGCCAATGTGCAAACCCTACATGTACCATTAAAGACTTTGAGAAATGGGAACCTTGTACCTAAAAAAGGCCAATGTGCAAACCCTACATGTACCATTAAAGACTTTGAGAAATGGGAACCTTGTACCTAAATTTTTCCCATCTTAATCATGCTTGTCCAAACCAGAGCAAAAGGATATTCCCTCAACAATTTTTTATTTCAACAGTTCCATAAGTTGTAGAACTACCTTAACGATTTTTATTTCAACAGTTCCATGAGTTGTAGAACTACCTCAACAATTTTTATTTCAACAATTCCATGGGTTTTAGAAATAATAATTTTTCAAAGCCCTATTTTCTTTTGAACTTTTTTGTGGGGTGGGGGGTTGCGGTTCAGTGGAATAATTAAGACCAAAATTTGCAAAGGAATAATTCAGGGCAGGATTTCCCTCATCAAGTTTGATTTAAACATTTTCGTTAATTTAAGAATTACTATAGGTCATTCTTGGGTGGTTAAAATATGATGTAATTAGGTAACAAAATAACCTTTTTCATAATTGTATTTTCATTTCTTTTTCTTTTCACTTTTTTTTTTTTGGGGGGTGGGGGGCTGGGTTTCCGAGGAATAATTAAGAACACCATTTGCAAAGGCATTAGCAATGACCGAGATATCTGCTTTTAAGATGAAGTGGTCAAACTTTCTTCAGGTTGATCAAGAAAAATAAACTACATTTACTGTTTTCTTCTCTACTGTTATTTTGGATCATAAAAAAGGAGCACTCTAAGAAGAAGAATATAATTTCTTTGTTTCCCACTGAACATAATGGCTGAGCTACCACAACTTTAAGTAATATTTTTTTTGAGTTTCCTTGGCAAGCTGTGACAAAATAAATATAAATAATTGCAATAGATGATTCCCTTTTACCTGATTAAAATCCCCAGTATGGTAGAGAACTACCGCCAAAAGGCTATATGCTCCAGCTGTCATTCGATGATAAGGTCCACAAACTGAGACAAGTTTGGAAAGTGCCTGACCAATGTAGGAGGATTCAGTCCATCGCCAGGAGATTCAAAAGTAATAATTAGTTCCAAACAAGACAGAAGTTTTCATTACCTTAGTTCCAAAATTAACAGCATCCTCCAGTTTACCTTTGTCCAAGGAAGTTTTGGATGATTCCAATAAAGTACGCCCATCAGCAGATGAACATGCAGCATGCTGTAAAAGAAGCTTCATTCTTGACAAACTACCTCAAGATTACATGAGCATACTTTTGTCACAAATTAGTGGTATGTTTACCTTATATACAGGAACCATGCTAATGATGTCTGACTTTTTGAATGGAAATGAAGATTCCATATCATAGTCCCTGGGAACCAGCTCTAATCCAACCTGAAGAAAAATATCACTGTTTATATAATGGATCAAAAGAAAAGATCTCAACAAGAAAAGACAAGAGAGGTCTTAGAATATAAACAACAAACCTTGTGGCAAAGACCACGAAGAATTGCAAACTTTCTTAGATCATGACGGCTTTCATCCTTCCATTGCCATCTAAATCTTTTTAAAAGGAAGGTTTCCACCCAGTTCCATTTCAAGTTATCATCAGCAGTAATAACTTCATCAGGCTTTTCAGCAGATGGTGTCCCAAGCAATACATTTAGACATGATGATACTAACAAGGCCAAGTCACCAATATTTCCTACTGCTGATATAACAGCCATCAATATGCGTTTATAAGCTCGAACAACCATCTCATGTATACAGAGTGATTGCACATGAGGAAGCTTGTCTGCAAGTTCAACCTGATATCATGACAAAAAAGGCAACACAAAACAAGCAAAAGGGAGTTAGTGCAACTGGTTTATGGATCTCATCAGAAACTAATGTCGTTGATAACTCATTCATCAAAATACATGGGAAATTTTGATTGCATATTTGCATGTGCATTGAGAAAAATAAACATAGTGATATCTATCACTTGTAAAAATATCTTGTGAAAAAATCACCCACTAAATGTAATTGCAACTCAGTCCTCCGGAAGCTTGATATCCTGCTGTTGGAAGGCGCTATCAAGACAACAGTTTTCTAGGAGTCATCCAAATCTTTTTCTATACTTCCAAAAGAGACATGCCAAATTATGTTAGCATGAAAACATTCAGAGCCTGCAACTTTTTATTGAATTTCTTACACGAGCTTTTAAGCCCACAATACCAGCAGATCAAAATTTTGTACGTGCAATCTAAGATTTTGCTCTTAAAGTTGACTTGGTTGCTTCTCTGATGTTTTAGTTTCAATACAAGAATACTAGATATCAGAATTCCCGGGTAATGAATTTTTTATCAGATGTCAATTATATATGCCAAAGTGATGCCACTTTGCTACCGCAAGCTTCATGCGATGTGCGATTTTCCAGTTTGTCACACTAGCCTAACATTTTGTTTATCCAAGATTTTTATGAATCAGAATATTCACAACTCTGCACCCAATTGGTGAATGGGATGATGCTCAGAGGCAGGAGATGATATAAAAAACATGAAGTAGATCCATTACCACGCGTCCCAAAGATGACATTTTCAAACCCCTAGTATGCATGAAATCAGTTAATGTCCGGCCATCAACAGGTGAAAGTTCAAGGGAGCCAAAATCAGCCACCTGTCATTTGTATGAAATTGCAACAGTTCATAGTATCAGAGGATCCAAGAAAGGGTAAAGAAACCAAATAGATGAAGGACAAACCAGTTTAGGAAGAGCAGTATCAGCATAGTATTTATGTGCCATCTCAATCAACTCATCAGGTGACTGTCAAGATAAATGGAACCAAACCAATTATTGGATTAGAAAGGCTATAAATTCTGAAGCAAAAAGACATTCACATTCTTTAGTTTTAATTTTTTTTAATCTCCATGCCCTTCCTTTAATCCCTACAGATTCAACTCATATCTGGCTAATAGTCTATTGACCATGACTTGCTACGACAGTTTCAGAAATAACACAGAATTTAGGTAATTGCATGTGATTGTCTGTTGTAAATGATGCTAGCCAACCTTAAGGTGAAGACCGGTCTCAGACTCTGTAAGGCGCAAATATGCATCTTCGGAAAGAAGTTCTCTCCATATGGTTTCTTTTTCCTGATCTAGTTTTTCCAGTTCCTTTTTGCTGACATCAGGACTATTATTTGCAGCTTCCTTTCTGCAGTCAGATTTATTGCTTCTTTCATCCAACTTCTTCTTGATATCCTTTAGCAGTCCTCCATGTTTCCCAAGACCCTTTACTGGCTCAACCTTAGCTTCTTCATCCTTCTTAGAATCATTTTTTCCTGAAGCATTATTTTGTAAATGTTGTACCCAGCAGGCCCCAAGCTCCCATCTAATATATTTTGCATCTTTAGTGTCCTCTCCTTGCAACTTCAGCAAACCTTCACTGAGAATCTTTCTTACCAATGACCTAGAATTATGCACATCTTCAATATCTGCATTGATTGATCTTTGAACTGGAATAGATGATTGAGTGGACTTGTGCAGTAGCATTCTCAAGCTGAGATACAAGGTATAGAGTCAGATTGATGCTTGTTGTCATTCTAATAAGTGAAAACATACAACTATCTCTGGTCCACAATATTAGTCTCCTATGGGACTTACACAAGAACTAAGAAAATGATCAGGGAGCTTAATGGTAATAAAAACACACTAAATTATCCTATTTTGGAACTTAAGAAATGAAAAGGTCAATTAGTACAGTTATGCAAGTCAATAGAGAAAAGAGATTAATATTGGGCAGAAAACGACTAATACACTTTCAAAAGGGACAAATAATTTGGGATAAAGAAAAGAACTTAACAAATGGGACAAGTATTATGGACTGGAGGTAGTACTAACTAAAGGCCAACGAGTTATTCTAGAATAGAAACAGGTATAAAATTTAGTTAGCACGGTAGAATGACAGGCCTCTGATAATTGAATAACATAGTTTTAAGGGGAGAAAAAATCCCCAAGCTTTCTCACACTGACCTATTCGCATTCAATGCATTTGCACCTCCCTCAGGCTGGTCCTCAATGTCAATGTCCTCTGAAATGGGAGTACCACTGCAGTCTGTTTCAGCTACAACTTTCACTGTAGCCGTGTAGCCACAGTGTCGAACAACCACAACCCACAGAGTAGAGGTATCCTGAAGAAAAACAATATGACCTCACCATCGAATATTAATGGCTTCAATAATAAGAAACAAATCGGAGAGTGTGCTAAGAAAATGAAGAAAAATATATTTTTTTAAACTGACATGAATAGTAGCACTCTCATCTGCAGTTATGCCTTTAAGTAAATTTCTCTGAGTTAACTCATCCTGCGACATTTTAAGAACCTGACTCCCATCATTCTTGCAATCCGACTTCAAGCTTGCATCAGGGACATCCTTTATCACCTCTATAAATAGATCTCCAACTTTTTCCTCATATGAAGTAGATAAACTGGAAACATATCGTGTGTGCTGATCATTTTCTACTAGATTTTTTATTGCGGCGACTGCTTTAAAAACTGAAACATCGACAAATAAACTGTGAAGGAGAAAAGCTTTCCTGTCCCGAATTTGCCTTTCCTCTGCTGTCTTACAAGGCATTGCTGCTAGAATTGAGAATTCTTTTGCCCATTGCCTGTAGTCATGCTTGCCATCTCTGCCTTGCCCGCCACCATTTCCCCCCCAGTTTTCATCTTCCGCAGGAAGTGGAGGAAATATTGATGGATGATCAACAACAGAAGGTGGAACAACCCACGTGTTAGCTCGGAAACCATAAGGAAGATTTCCAAACTGAAACAAGAAACACATTAAAACGGATTGTTTATAACCATGAATTCATTTCAGATATCAATGTCCAGGAACGAAGTTGCAAAAGTAGATGTTTTGAGGCTACTGACTTTGTTGTGATCCATGAAAGCTTTGCTCAGAGCTTTGTATGCCTGTTCATACAAATTAAATACATAATTATTAGTATGATGAAGCATGAGCAAGTGCACCCCTGGGACTCCTTGCAGACATACCTGGATCTCGCGAATGATAAAAATTAAGAAGCTAAGACGTCAAAATTACTTACAGCAGCAAAGGCCCGGCTTAGTTGCTGTAATAAACCAACCAAAGAGTGACTCAAAAGACAATGTCTTCCAGCAGGATAAAAACCCTTCCGGGAAGCGACGATAGTTGTCGGCTTCCCGCTGCAGACCCGGACCTGGAGAAAGGTTTGAGATCAATTGCAATCCATAAGAATAAATCATTCGGTTGAGTAAGGACAGTTGGATCACATGTTAAAGCAAGAGAAAACATAGGAAATAAAAATACTCACGTCAATTTGAAAGAAATCATCATCAGATCTCCCCTCAAGAAATGGCCGAGCTGATCTCCTAATATCTGTAAACAGTAATAAAATTGACAAGAACAAATACCAAAAAAGCTACAGTTAGTACAAACTCAAGTTTTGATATGCTTCAAACTAAGACGAGCCAATACATGAAGATGCAACTTAGTATGTATAATGGACTGCAATTGTTTTTTTTGAATTTTAATGCATTGAGCTTATCAGCAACATCCTATTCTTAGTTTAGCAAGATACTAATCATTATCCTGGACGGAACAAGTTTTATTTGTCCTAAATGGATTATTATCTAACATTAACATAGAAGTTTCTTTGTGCATTGCCCCTACAATAGTTATAACTTCACATAGGATTATTAGCTCATTTCTCTCCTACTTTTAACCCTAAACAGAAGAAAGATAAGATATGATATAGCAAATTTAAAGCACGAAGTTGCCTGTGGTGAAAGAGGTTGGTAGAAACCAGAACCAAAGAAAATTTAAAGCAGTTACAACTGTAAAATTATAACAGGGAAAAAAATTGAGGTTTAGATTTCAAGAATTATTGAATATATTAACCATATGAAAATTAGTATAATTGCTCATGACAACGAAATTAAGGATTCTTTCAGTGACAAATTCAACAGAGATTGAGCTACATTTCTAACATAAATCAAGCATCACTCGTCAAAAAATAACTATTTTTCATGAGAAAATTTAGTACGAAAGAAATAGATAAGAAATTCTAGAAAGTAAAAAATTAGAACTCACATTGAATGGGAGGAGTAAGGTCAGAGAATGAGAAGAAGTCGTAGAACTGCCCAAGCCTGGGTGGCGGACACATTATAGCCGCGGCAGCAGCGTCGCTCTTCTCCGCCCCATCCGCAATGGCAGGAATACTTTCCGGTTTCTGCGGCTTCCATTTTTGGTGCAATGAACTGACGGAGCCGGAGTTCCTGTCGGAGATTTTGGGCTTCCCGATGGGCTCGGAAGGGGCATTTTCTGGAGCGGGTTCCCTATCAGTGGAGTCGGATTCTTTCTGGGCGGAATCCTTAGATCCGGTTCGACCGTTTGGTTTGGGAGAAGAGGAACCTCCGAACGACGTCGTGCATGCCGCAATGTCAAGGAGTCGTCTGATATGAGCCACGGCTTGACTATCCGTGTAGTCTTCTGCAAAATGTATTTTCTCAAATTATAAAGTGACCCCAATTTTATGATAAATTGGAATATTCAGTTCTAGCTAAATTCTAACTCACTTCATCTTAAAGTTTCGGACCCAAAATTTTTAATTCAAATTTATCATACCAAATTTTATACTCCCTCCTCCGTCACCATTAATAAGTCCTTCCCCATCATTTTGTCAAAATTAAAATAATATTTTTTTCCTTAAAATATCTTCATTTATAATCCTAATCAAATTAACCATATTCATTAGGGAAAAGAAAAAGTCAATGGTAATATTGTGAGAAATCAGCAAAAATACATAATAAACTAATAACAATTAAATAGTGATGGATGGATTATTAAGTTCCACATAAATAATTTCAAGCCAAATGAAGTTAAGTTCAAACGAACTCTATAATTGCTTAGAATCCTATAATAATGTTAATATTTATTAAACCTTATTAACATAATAATCTAGCTATTGAGTATTTTGTTTGCTCCAAATTAGAGAAATGGGTAATAATAAATTAATAATAATGATGATGATAGAACTTTGGTTAAAAATAGAAAATACCTTCAACCACGGTAAGGTGGCAGGGCTTTAGAGAGGTGACCTCCACATTATCTTTAAGTCTTGGTCCTCGAACCTGTGACATTTCATACAATCTCATCATAAAATATGAATATACGTTGTTAATATTCTCTTATCATTATTTATAAATTATTAACCATTATTTTTGTAAATATCAAGATTTTTTTTTTTTATTAAAATACTCTTTATGCAAGATCTAAAAAGAGAAGATAGTTTTGGAAAAGAGATCGAGGTAGCACAGACATGGATAATAAAGAAAAAATACAGTAAAATATCAAATAAACTAATAACAATGACTTATAATTAGTGATAGGAAAAATTAATTCTAATAATTTATAACTAGTGACAAAGAAAAGAGTAATTTTTTAAAAATAAAAGTTCTATTTAATTTGGATATTAAACCAGTATTTAATTTTAAAAACGCATTATAAGTTTCAATTCATAATTTATTAATACTTCTAGGTCAAATAGCATGCACGATGCGCAAGTGAGATAAGTATTATTACTTTTTAAAAATTTTTCTTTTTTACAAGATTTCAAATATTACTATTTATTATTAAATTAGCTAGAATATTCTAATTAATCAATGCTGCTTTCTAAAGTTTGTTGTTAATGTAGTTTCAATCCATGACTTCAATTCAATTGGATAACATTTGTCGTATTCGTGACTGGAACTAATGAAAACGACATAGGTTCTGTTTGAGGACACCGCGCCACCCCCACCCCTTTTTTCGGTTTTAGAAAGTACTAAGTCTCCTCAATGCAGTAGCCATGAAAAGTGGGCACAAACCTCGTGTGACAGGGAGTAGTTGGTAAAATGGCATGTTTCGACGTGTACACCCAACAGTTTTCTCACATCCAAAATCTTGTCTGTCGATATTCCCTGTGGTTTAGAATGCAAGTTTTAAGATTTCATCAATGGACCTTTCTCTCTTATCTTATCTCTTCAGATTATCATAATGAAATTTCATCCTTGTCTTACGTACCTTGAGCATTACTTGTGTCTCCTCCGGCGTGACCACTGTTATTTCTACTACAATAGGCAATACTATAGCAGCCCATATATATATATATATATAATAAGAAAATTGTCAACTTACAAAGAACTACTAATCTTAAGAAAATCAGTGCAGAAAGCAGTTTTTTTTTTTTTTTTTTTCTGATAATGAACGAAAATTATATGGGACATGAAAATTACATCAAGATTAATGATTCTTGATGATTATCTTGAAACCGACGTAAGCAAAAGAAGAATGCGGAAGATCAGTTAGAGAAATAAATTAATAAAGGGATATAAGAGTAGAGAAGTAAACCGTACGTACCTTTCTCCTCCTTCTTCTTCTTCTCTCCTTTAGCTTTGTGTTGTTTTGTCTTACCAGTCTTCGGCGCCATTGCCGTTTTTCTGTCTTTTTTTTTTTGCCCTCAAGCTTCTTCAGCTACTTGACGTATGATAATCTCAATGATGATATATATATATATAGTAAGTATATATGCATATATTCTATGTCTTCAGATTCTATAAAAGCAAAAAACGACAGTTCGCAAGTACGGTGGTTCCGATGCAAATGCAAGAGTTTTTTGCCACTTTGAAGTAAGTCTAGATCTCATTAAATGAAAGTTAGTAAAGGAAAAGTGGGAAAGAAAGGTGAAGAAGAAAATGAATGAAATGAAATTATAGACCCATACACGAATACAGAAACTAATCAGCTAAGAAGAAAGGAAAAAGGTTGTAATAAGTTTTGCAGGGGATAGGAGGATAAGGTGAGGCGTTGGGTTGGAATTTGTACAGACGCTGGGGAATGTAAGGCTAGCGATTTGCAGCCTCTCGTTTCACCACGCGATTTGCAAAGCTCATCATCTATTGTTGTTCTAGAAGAGAATTTCTTTTGTAGCTTTATGTAAGAAAATTCTGGATTACAGATTAGGTTGCGCTGTGGTACTTGTACTATCCCAGAAGCAGCCGAAACTCGGAGTCTGTGAGAAGTTATCGTCAACTCTCATTTTTTGACCTCTTTATAAGAACAACGGGGAAATATTAATGCGGGTCAGGGTTTAGAGGGTTTGGGGTCTTGAGTTATCTAATTGTGTCATTTCATAATATACCGGTATTTCTAAAAAATCAAATTTTGGTAGAATTTAATCTATTTTTTTAAAAAAAATTAATATATTAAAAGATAATAATCAAAAGTTATGAATATGAATTTTATTAGTGTAATAACACATTAGACCTACACTTTTGATATACTAATAAAAATTTTGTAAGTGATAAAATAAATCTAAAATAATTTTTTTTAGAAGTTTTTTATTAGCATATTTATTGGATATATCACACAAAAGTAGGTGTATTTGAAGATCTTGAGTCGGGGAGAGGGGGTTTATTTTTTTGCTGGTTTTGTCCAATTATAAAGGACTATTATTTTGGATAAAATGACGGATTTTTTAGGTTTAAGCTTTTGCCACGTTTACTTAGTTTTCGGGGCAAAGCTATTAGCATTAATATCTTCTAAAAAAATAATAATAAATTTGTAAATCGTTTATTTTAATTTGTTAACTTTTACTTGAAATATTAAAATACATGTTTATAGTATATAAGATTACAATCTAATTTTAAAAATTCTCGAACTTTTATTGTATATTTTTATTAGGTTTCTTTTTTACACTAATGGAAATAAAAGTTATTTCAGGTAACGCCATTCTATATGTTAACTTATTTTTTAATTTTGTTATTAATACAATATTGATCCTTTTCAGCCAAAAAGTAAAAGTGTTCTTATAAGATCAAGCATTGAGATTTAGTTTCCCTTTTAATAGTTTAGTTTATAAAAATATATCTTAAAAAAATAATTAAGAGATACGTGTCATTTTTTTTTGTTTGTGTAATATTTATAATGGAAGATTCAAAACCAACCTCACACCAATTAAATGTACGCATTCCAAACTCATATATAAGATAAATTTTATGAGAAACCTTCCCCCGGTTAGGAATTCAATATTCCTATTTTTATTTTGGATTCTCATTTCTTAGAATAAGTAGTTTTTTTTTTTTAATATAAAATCTGTTTAGCCACTTCCTTTATTCAAAGATTTACATTTATTATCATAAAGGTCACAACTAATTATAACAATGAGAAAGATAAATGATAACTTCGTAAAAGTCTAACATATTCTTTAATTTTTATTTATGTCAAGATGAACACTCATTTTCAAATTAGATGAAGTATTATAAATATATATATATATATATATATATATTTATATTTATATTTATAGAGAGAGAGAGAGAGAGAGAGAGAGAGAGAAATGCCATGGAGTGCACAGTTAAGTATCTAATGGTCAAAGTTAACAAGTCAACATTTGATTTTATTTTTAGAAAATAAAATCTTCAATAATAATTTTTTAAAAAATATATTCTATATATTATATCTAAAAAAGGATAAACTAAATTCTCTGGTGTTACTGGATCAAATTCATTATTATTTTTTAAATAAAAAAAGTCCGTTAACTTTGACTATTAAAGATTTAATAGTACACTATACATGAGTGCACTAATGCACTCTATGGCATTCTCGTGTGTGTTATCAAAAGAATCAAAGAATACCATGGACTCCTTCCATCACTATT
>JAOXNR010000013.1:3909654-3942216 GCA_028571225.1 Parsonsia alboflavescens
GCAACCTTTGAAAAAATCAAATATACTCCATAATATTTTAATTAAGTCGAAATAAAACATCTAATTTTAAAAGTAGGGAGTACATTACAGGGGATGCGGCGTTTCGCTGTGCTTCTGGTAAGGCTATTGCAGGGGTTAGAATAGCCACAAAAACAATATTAGACGATTAGGGAACCGTCACTAATTCCTCCTTCAGTATGCGGTTTTGTGACGGTTTTGACCAACTGTCGAAAATTCGATCGCTAAACAAATGAGACAGCCAACGTAGCCTAAGATGATGACTGTTATATAATTAAATTCCAAATTAAATAAAAAAAATTATGATATTCAATGTATTAATTAATACATAAATACTTGAATTGGTTTTTTTACCTATCTATCACCAAAGAAGACCGTGGCAAATCCAAATCCAACCTCGAAACCATAGAGTCTAAGACATTCTTTATCATCGAATTCTCTTCCCTCATGATCACATTCTTTTGCCTCAAAGCCTGTAGCTCAACTATAGTAGAAGAAGACATAGCAGGCTGCTGGAATAAACATTTCCGGTTGGAATGCCAAACACATTTGTTTGAGTAGCCCACACTTCCATGGATCTTAACAGTCCTGGATGCTCTGCTCCCGTATGATTAATTGTAATCATGCTAGCTATCATTCAGTTATGTGACATTTGGATAAGAGTACAATCTTCATGTACATGTAATCTTATTTTTATTTTAATACAATTCTAATCTTTATCTTTTTTTGAAAAAAAACATATGCTGTGTGAAGAATTAATATTATAACCTTAAATAAAAGTTTGACTTCATAAACCTCTATTTAATAGTTAACTTTTTTACTAATTAAAAAAACAATATTTTTATTTTGAGCTTATGATTAATATGTAATAAGAATGTCTCCAATGGAATATTTATTAAAGATACATAGAGAAAAGAGAAAATACGGGAGAAGGATGCGATATGTGAGACGCGTGCCTGTAGAAGAAAGAAAAGACAGGGGTGCACAAACAATACCCGAGTGCTTGAGAAGAAAGTAGGAGAGCAGGTGTAGCGGTGGGCCCCATATTATCTCACAATTCATTTTCTTCTTCAACTAATACCTTGTAAAGGTCATAATCGTCATTTAAACAGGTAGGTTTTATTTTCAAATAATCATCAATTACACATTTTAAAGTAAAAAATATAAATGAATTTTTCATATTATCTTTTGCTTGTTAATCCTTTCTAAAAATATTCATTATATTTACGTATCTCGATTTTAAAATTCACTAATCACATTATCATTAATATCAATTTTTAATAAATTCAAGAAGGGATAAAATTATTTAAAATAGATAATGTTTGATTATAAGATGAAAAAAAACATAAATGATACTCATTTTGAAACTTTAATAAAATAATAAATATTAAATGAGTCGACAAATTTAAAATAAAAAGGACGAAGAATTATTGAAGCATGGTGATGTTTAAGATGAGACAGATAGCGCCTATCTGGGTGCATCATAGATGTCCTGAGACAATAGTACCGAATTCTAAATTAAGGTCAAGAGGTAGATTTGGTACTTAGAAAAATTATGGTCAGTCTTCGAACTTCTTGGAAAAAGAAAACACAAGAAAGATGCTGAAAGGAACAACAACAAAAGCAGCAGACCTGAGGAAATTCTCAGTCTCTCTTGAGATCACTCCAATTCTGGACCAGTCTCCACTATACCTGAACAAAATCAAATACCCCAAAAAAGAGAAAAAATTTATATACATAATGCTCTCAAAACTCTGCCAAATATATGTATAATTACCCGGCATCCATGAATCCCAAGGCAAAAACTGTAATAGCAGACTGAGCAAGAAGACTTTTCGATAGCTTCAGCGGAAAAAAGGTCTGATCTGTTGAAGAATTCTCTGGGAAATCTCTCTTTTTTGCCAAGGTTGTTATGGATAATCTTCTTCTTCCACCATTTTTCTGCAGATGAAGATAAGTATTGGGGATGCAGAATAGGGTTCTTTCTATGGTCAGCATTTTCTTATCAGAGAAATGAAGTCTTCCGATGGATTTCTGAATGGGTGGCTGCAAATTCACTTCGCAATATCCATGTCTCATACTCAAAATTATGACCATCGAAGTACTACTATTTGTTATTTAAAGTCGATACTTGTCGCTGTCAGTAGGTTCTTCTGCCTGGCTGAATCTTTTTTCTTTTTCAAAAAGGAAATTGAACGTTAATGGAATTTGAAATTTTGAATTTTTTTTTTTTAATGTGGTCCTGTAGATGCAGGTTGAGTTGAAAAATAGGAGTATATAGGGGAATAAACCTAGGAATCCAAGAAAAAAAGTAAAATCCCGTTTCAATGCACGGTCACAGACCCGACCCGAGAATACTTGTTTTCGGGGCTGGATGATTATGCTCCCGGGTCCAAAACTAATTCCGACCGCAGGCAACTCAACTGAGGAAAACCCTCCAGGAATGGCTGTCACCACCTCCTCCGACCACCACTCGTACTCCTTCCAAGTCCATAGGCTCCCTCAGAATCATTACATAGACGCAATCCGGTGGCTTCCTCAAATCTCCGCTTTTCACCGCCACATTGTCGTAGCTACCTTTGATTCTGACACCTCTGCTTATTCTCTTCAAACTCTCGCATTCACCCCATCTTCTAATGCACCTCCCAAACCTTCTGATCAAGCATCTCAACCTATTCAATCAAGAATAACCTCTCTCAAGACCCTTCTAACTCCTCAATCTTCCAAGCCCCTCATTGCAGCCTCGACTAGTAGTGGTTCTTTGTTATTTTTAACTGCTGATTTGCTTAATGAGTCTTTGGATTTTGAATTTTTAGTTCCTGAAAAAGATTTGCATTCTGGGCCTGTTTCAGGAATTGATTTGAGTGAAAATGGACATGAGTGTGTATGTGTTGGGAAGGATGGGAGGATCAATTTGGTCATCACTATAGGTGGGGAGAGAGGGAGTTATAAGCAGGTTTTTGATAGTAATGGTCTGGTTTCGTACACCACTGTTAAGTGGGCGTCCCCTGTGGAGTTTGTAACTGGTGGACTTGGGTTTAACCTTCACTGGTGGGATCAGAGACGTCCTGGGGGGCCTGTGTCTCAATTCAAAGCGAATTGGTAAAAGAATTTACTATGATTACTTCAAATTTGGTAGATGTATTCTTCCTTCTGTTATGTGTATGTGTGGTTGTTTGCTTTTATGAGTTATGATGTTTCAGTTACTTTGTCTACTTGAGTGTCTAAGATTTTACTAGATCAGTTTATTCAATTGGGAAAGAATTAGTTAACTAGAGGCAATTCACGTCCATATTAAATCATTACTGAAGATAGAAATGTCTGCTTCTGAATTGCATAGAATAAAAAAAATAAAAGTGATTCTTTATAAAAAAGGATAATGAACTCATTAATGTTTCAACTCTAGTGGAGTGTGGAGAAATGACTATCTTTCCTTGATATGGATATATGTTAAGTTGATCCGTGAAAGCCTCTTAAATATTATTCTCTGAAATTGTCTGTTGAAGTTGAAGTGTTTCCAGATGGTAAGTTAGTCTTGGTTTGCTTCAAAGTTATATTGTTTTCTCCTGATATATCCTCAATTCATTCCTTATGGAGGAACAGCTCTTTGTCAAGTCTTCCTTGGTTCATTCCATTTCTTTGCAAATTTAGGTTCACTCTTGTGGTTGGCTGAGATTCTAGATGCTTAACGTGGAAAAAGGTTTTTCCTATCTGTACTTCCTTTGATTGTTCCTGAGAACTCTTTTATTGATGATGCTACAGGACTTCTGGAACTACTTTGGGCCTTGTACACTCTATTGATATTCATCCATCACGAAAGCACACGTGTCTTGTAAGCTTTCTTTAACAGTGATCTATCTTTATTTGTAGCTTTTATATATGCATGGCATGCTTGGTTCATGTTTTGATGAGAAAGGGCACAAGGGAAACAAAAGCATTGTTTTCTGAAATTCAAACTCATAGGATAGGTTTACATCTTTAAGGGTTTTTTTTCTTTTAAAAGAATCTCTTTGTGTATATGTTTGTCAACCCATCATCTTCATGTCAACCCATCATTGAGCCTGCTATTGCAGTGAGGTAGTTCTTGCTTGGTGGTTGACTGAGGTTTGTGGTTGAATTTACACAAGTTTCATCTCCCAATCCCAGTACTAGTATAATTTGTCGGAGATGAAATTATGATAATCACTCTGTATGATTTGGTTGGCTTATCTCTCAGTGATGACTCGAAAGTTTTACTTTTCTATAGATAATGAATTCTGAGTAAACCAATCTGTTGTTAGTTTGGTTCTTTTCTTGTTTTGCATAAAAATCTGAAATTACTGGGTAAGATGCAACGTGTTGGAAGCCAAAACATCATCGGATTATGTATGTGATCTGAATATTGTTAGTGCAAGAGCATATAGCTTGATCTGTTATGATCTGAGACCAACTAACCAAAGGTCTACTGACATTTTCACTCTTGCGTGTGCTTTAATGCTTTCTTTCTTCAAGAGTTGTAACTGTGACCTAAGTTAAAAGGCCAAGTCACGTTGTCATCATGCATTTTGGATATGTTAGTAGAATTTGCTTACAGGCCACGAGCTAGCATTTTAAGCAGCTTTACAGAGGTTCATGAGTTTTTAGTATATGATTCTCCCTCCTGGTGTACGTTCTCAGTACTTTCTGTTCAGCTGGTTTGCAATCTATCAATTAAACAGCTTTCTCATTATATTGTGTCCAAAGGTAGGAGGTTCTTCTGGCACTGTGTTTGCATGGGATATTCGTTGGCAGCAGCAGCCTATAATCCTTTCTGGAGCTGGAACTGATGTTCAAGCCCATTCATTGTCTGAAAGTGAGGTGTGGGAAGTCCAATATGACAACTATACTCATTCATCCAGCAATCGTAACCTCTCATCTTCTCGGATTCTGCCGGCAATGATTTGCTCAGAAGATGGCATTCTTGCCGTGATAGAACAAAGTATGTACTTTTAACAGCTTCTATCTTGTTTTTGACTTGTTGCATTAACGAGGCCATCATTAAATTTTACTCTGCTTTATGACAACCATTTTCAAGGGGTAGGCCCTTCCCTTCACGGCATACAAATAATATTTTCAATGGTAGGCCCTTCTAGTGCTCATACTAAGACTAAGGCTACAGTTCATTTCTTCCTTATTGGACCGATTGCCATGAATGAATAAACTGGCATTACTTAACTTTACTTTAGCTACAGGGACAGTTTCACCGACCAAAATAAAGTTTTGATTGCAATTGCATTTTACCGGCTTTAAGTTTTGTTCCTCTTCTTTGAGATCCTGCAGATTCACGACCAGTAGGTTATACCATTAGGGGTATTGATGAATTGGTAGTTTTTGACCCTAGGGAACATCAAATATAAGACAATGTCATTCATTCTAAACAACCTCAATAAATTCCACAAATTCTCACCATTGGTGGCCTATATATTAAGGAAGCCACTGCCACAAGTAGTTATAGATGAGACCAGGAGATAATAGTTATAATTTTCAAAAGAATTCACTTAAATGGGGATAGAAGCCACATAAATTGAAGATGGAAATGGGAGAAAATCACATCTATGGGGATAGTTTGCACTCTAAATATGCTTCTTGATGATTCAAAACCAATGTGATTTTTCTAAATTTGATAGATGAAGAACCAATGGAGCTCTTGGCAGAACCATGTGCAATCAATGGGTTTGACATTGACAGACACAACCCGTCGGTCAGTATAAGCTGTGACATTAAACTTCTTCATTGTTGCATACACCATTTTACTCTTTTCAATGTGTGTTTGGTACATTCGACAGACAACCAGTTTTTGACATGTACATTTCCCTCTGCAGGATGTGATTTGTAGTTTGGAGTGGGAGTCTATTGCCATATTGACAAGGTCATAACTTTCTGCAGCTCTTATTTTCAAGAACTACTGTTGTATATGGGATTTTCGTGGATATCCATTATAGTTGGAACCTGTATGATGCTCTGATTTTTGTTATTTTTTTTTACCATTGCATTGCTACTGAGATTTTACGAGGTTTCAGATTGGATAGTGAAGTACTTAAGACTGAGATGGAGTTTCGACTGGATACAATGAGAATGAAGCTAATGCTAATTTGTTGGAATGTGGAAATTTTTGTTCTTGCAGTATCCAGTTTTACTCGCTCTAACAATATTCTGACACAAATATCATTTAAGAAATTGTTTTCTTACTTTTTCTCTCAATTCATTTTCAAAATTTTTTAAAAAGAGAAAAATCTTTAGATATTCCCTCAAAAATTAAAAATAAAAATCTCAACCTTCTGTTTCAAATTGATCACAAAATATACCTTTTTAAAATATTGCACATGTTTTGGTGTCAAATTGGCAAAAGGTCTTAAGAAATAAAATAAGATATTGTGAATGCATACATATGAATTTTGAGGTAATATTAACATTGAATATTGCATTTTAATCTCTATGGATTTTTTTTTTAAAAAAATTGGCTTGACTTAATTAATAATAATAATAATAATAATACACATTCATAATTAGAAAAACAGAATTAGGTTGTTGAAAATTTAAAAATAATTCTCCTTTCTGAAAAATATGAAGTTACAAATATCTGAAATTAATTAAACAAATCATTAAATAATACTTCTTACGTTTGAAATTGAATGTTCTACTTGAACTTGTTTATATTTTAATAAAAAAATTTGACTCAGTTCATTAATATATGGCATTGTCAAATTTTTAAATAATTTTTTTACTAATTTAGAAAATAAGATATTTAATTTTGGACAATCCAAAATAGAAGATAAAACGTTCATTTCCAGATGGATAGAGGAACAAATGATTCTAATCTCTTCTATTGAGTTGTTAAATGCCCAGTTGTACATTTAGCTTATGCAGGTCCTTCAAGGCGTAAATAATCATACATAAGTCCACTCAAGGAACCTACGACTTGGGCCGCCTGCTTCAGATAGATTATGTTTTTTCCCTGTACAAACATGTGTCCAGGTATGCTAAAGCTGAAAGATGTATATAATCCATGAATTCCATGTCTGGCTATTACGTTGTCTCTCCGAAGTCCTCCTGTAGTGAATTGTGTACTGACCTCGAAATTTGGCAGAGTCGAATTCGGCTGGTTTATTCTAATCTGCAGGCGGGCATAATTTGAAGAGGCTATTCCCAACCTGAATGTATAGATTCCATAACGACTCACATTCTCCAGATCAAATGAAATTTGCCATGTAGTGGGTACATACACTTTCTCTGAGATTCTTCTGTTAACCTGAATAAAGAACCAATCTGTTGAATAATTACTAACCCCAATTGTGTAAATTAGGTCTTGATTTGGATATAGGTCGGTGTAACGATTCCATAACCCATATTGCCTCCATTTTTCGTCTGTCTGATTATCAAATAAATGATTCCTGAGTCCTGGAAGTGGATCTGGAATATAGAACTCAATTGCTGTTCGGTCAGGAATGCCAATGTCCCATAGTGTCGGACCATTTCTTGGAGGAGAGAAAACAAGGTCACCAAGGTTATATTCATTTCCTGGTTTGATATATATCTCTGCTTCGTATCTGTAATCTCCCATGATTCCTGGGACTGTACCAAACAGGTTATAGTTTCTTTCTCGAATACCCTTTATATTGAAGTTTCCATTCTCATCGGTTTGAGTCCAGAATTGATATCCCTTTGCATCCAATTGCCATGATCCTTCATCTCCTGGTGGAGCCAATCCTATGTAACCAAATTTGGCAGGAAATTGGCTTTGGTTGATATGCCTGTCATCGACTAACAAACGACCACAGACAGAGCCCCTTTGATCAGCATGAGGAAAGTCATCTGAAACAGGGAAATCATAAGGCCACTTACTGATTTCCATTTCCATCTGAGTTTTCGCATCATTCCAAAGGGACTGATATGGTTCACCGTTGTCTGAATTATAATTCAGGTAAATGAAAATCGGACCAAAAACCTTTTTCCAGGACTCTCCTTCCTGAAACACCAGTCCTGAAATAGTTCTACCCACGTAATGGTGACTGGTAAACATGGCTAAGGAAGTCGGACCAACATGAGAGGTGAGTTCTTGTTTAAAAGGACCTCCATTACGACACTCATAACTAGGAATTATCACCCAAAATCCCACTTTTCTCTGTGGGGATATCCAACCGTGCAAGTGATTATCCTTATTGTCTTTGGAGTACTGGTACTTATCATCTACTTCTCCCTTGAATCTTTGATCTCTTGGATTAGTGAGCAGAACAGCTTCTTTATAATCAAGAACTTGGCCGTGTTCCCGATCATAATTTGTCGGCATGGGTCGTTGCATGGTATCTGATACAGCCATGTAATTGAATAAGTTCTCTTGCAGCTTCAATGCAAGCCTGAGTTGGCCTATTCCCAGTGCTGGCCAGCCTTCCAATCGTTCGAATATTGCATAAGAATACAATCCAGATTGGCCCTGCAACATTACAAACCTCTTGTCCATGTTTATGGGCAGAGCAGTGCCATTCAGATCGGCGGAGGGATAATAATGTTTTGTGAATGAGAGCTCTATCTTGTTCTCATCCTGAGCTATTACTCTAAAACTTGTCCCACCAATTCGCTCAACCTTTCCTATAATTTTGTTAGGCCTTTCCCAGACAACGTCCCAGTACCCTCTTCTTGATTCCTTTAATCGAGAGTTCATAAGATTTCTGATTCCCCTGTACTCTATTCCAGTAATCATGCCCCCGGGAACTGATAACGTGACCTTAACAAGTCCATTTTCCATGATTGCATGCCGAGGCTGGATTGTAAGTTTGAGTGAAGAAAAAGATGACTCTGCTTCAGACAAGGCAAGGAAAAACCACCACAAAAACAGCAAGATCCTGCAGTGATTCCCCATGAGTATCGTGAAAAAAATTTAGAACCAAATCTACCTGAGTTGCTGAAGTTAGAAAAGAGAGAAGAATGTTCTCTTTCTATCAACTTTAGTATCTATTGGATAAAACCATATAAGATACACGTTTTTCTTTTCGAGTAACAGGAATCATTCATAATAAGCTTAATGGATTGTATTCTTTATTTCAGTTTTTACATGGGTATATTTAGGTTAAAAAAAATATATAAAAAAAATTCTGATATGAATTATATAGAATATTCTTAATCATGTATTTTCGGTCCATATATCATGATATGGTCCTATGGACCAAGAGATATACATGCTTAAACATCTTAATTGGGTCCATATCAGATTTATCGAATATAATTATTTTTAATCTTGTAATGCGTTTTGTAATAATAATATAAAAAAACCACGCATCGTCTGGTTGCGTTCAATGCATGATGAGTAGTAGGGTACTAGGGTGCTTCAGAAATTAAAGGACAAACAATCAGGAGCATTGTACAAGTATCATACTTTTGAGGACCCAAATTCAAAGCCAAAGCCACCGCAGTACGCTTTATCCACATCATCACCACCGTCCGTCTCCAACCATTCTTTTCAGTTGAACAGAGGATAGCGGAATCTCAAAAATGGCTTCCTCAATTTCAGCCGCAGTAACGTTTCCTCTTGGCTTCAGAAATTCACCTCAAAACCACGCAATTAGAACAGTTCATCTCTCGTCATTCGCTAAGAAAACCTTACCCAAACTTAGTTTTTCTGGCTGCATAACTGGGTTTTCTCCAATATTTGTCCAAAAAGGTCTCTCTCCCTCTGAGAGTAACCCCAAAGCCCTGACGGTTGTCTCTGCTAAAGGCTATAAAATGAAAACCCACAAGGTATAGTTTTTGTATTTCGTTTTTCTTGTTTCGAAATTTGAGTTTGTGTTATTGAGGTTTTATGTTCTTAAAGCTGTGAATTTTAATGGGATTTATAGGCTTCGGCTAAGCGATTTCGGGTGACTGGGAGTGGGAAGATAGTAAGGAGAAGGGCAGGAAAGCAACATTTGTTAAGAAAGAAGAATGCAAAGAGGAGATTGAGACTGTCGAAATTGGTTTGACCTCATTTCTTATGATCATCTGGATATGATATTAAATCTGTTTTCTTTTTATCCTATATTTGGTTTATTTTACTAACTTGTATGGAATCAGAATTTGCATTGCTAATGCTTCACAAACTGGCTGGATAATTGGAGTTGTTTAATTCATTGAGCATTTTAGGAAGTCACACATTTTTCCTGCATTCTCACTTCTGTGGTTGCTTTTCATTCATGGATAAATTGGCTGAAGATTAATATTTAAATTCAAACCATCTTCATACAAATTTCCAAGGGGCCATTTGTGGATTCAACCTTGTTTGCAATTATTCCTAAGCAGATTAAAGAAAATCCTATTTTTTTTGTTGCAAGTTACACTGCCTTTTGATTCTTTTCAGGTATCTTATTGTGGTTTGAGAAAATTTGTTGTGCATGAGTATAATTTTTCTTTCAGGTTAAATAGGCTCATATATGGAGGTATCTTTTGTTTCATTTTCTTTCCAGAGCATGTAAATTTGCATCACTGTTGATTTGAGACTGTATACTGATGAAAAACAAGTATAGTTTTCTGTGTTTACCGGTGGAAATAATCTATCTATGCATTTGTATATATGGACATAAGTATTGTGGATATATGGTCATTTTTGTTGACGTAGAGAAGTAGAGATATCCTTTGTGGAGAAGGATAGGCAAATAAGGAAGTGTACTTGTCTTAATTTGTATTTGCAAAGTGTATCTCGTTTAGTTTCTTTCTTGTTCACTGTGAGAAATAGTTTTATCCTGCAATAACTCATTAATGGTTTTGCGTGAGTGGGATAAAATATTTGGTCAGTGAACTGCATTTTTTAATACTGAAGTGGAAATATTAGGTATGCTTAGGTTACTAGAAAGACACTGGAGCTTCCCTACTGCAGAGTGTGAGGGCAAAGAGTATCACTTAGTTGCATTCCCACACAGTTCAAATGTGATTGGAAACATGACATGGACCCTTGGAAGAGGAACCTTCTCAATGAGAGAGCAAACACTGAGTTGAAGAATTCCTATTATAATTTTTGGGCTGCTTGACTAGTGAATTAACCTGTTTAATTCAATTACAGAGAGAGTGGGATCTGATTGTAATGGTGTGAGCATGAGAATTGGTGTTAAGTTTTTTGCTCGGAGACTGACAATTTGATTAGGAGAAAAGGAAAGATGAGAAGGAAAGTATACAGGAACAATAAAGACAAATTAGGAGTTGCAATACGCCCTTGGGAAAATGGGATATACTTATTTTATCTTTTATTCGGTAGATCCAACGATTTTCTGTTTGTTACAATCTTCTCATTGCCCACATGTATAGTTCAGCTACTGGGCAGGAGTACCAAGTTTCATCCTTCCTTCCTGTTAGATCACCTATGTCAATAGAACTTCCCTGCCTTCTGAAGCTCATCTATAGCTTAACCATGGATGGATAACTTGAGGTGAAAGAACTTCCAAACAGACTTAAGTTTTGTCCTGGTCACTTCAAGAACTCTGCCTAGCATCCCTTGTTTTATACGAATGATCTTGAAACATATTCGGCCGATCTAGTCCCTATAAAAATCTCGAAGTTCTTACTGATTTGGTGATGAGAACATGTGAAACTAATCATTTTCTGCTGTCATATTTCAACTGAACTTCATTAATGTTGTTTACTCCATGTTTTTTGTAGGTGCAAGTTGATCGGAGTGACTATGATAATGTAATTGGTGCCTTGCCTTATTTGAAAGTAAATCGGGCCACCTAGAGAGGTGATGGTTTCATCAAGCTTTGCAGAGTATGCTCCATTTTTATTTCCTTGAACACGGCGGCTTGTATTTCTAATGGAGATCAATAATAGTCTATTATTATGTTTCCTTGTTAATTTTGTATTTATGTTGAAGCTTTCACAACCATTTATTTCAGAAACACAATTTTTTGTATCTAGAATTTCCTTCCCGATAGCTATTAGCCTCTCACCAGTGCAGGCTTCGTGGAATTTGCCTGAATGTTGTTGTAAATGTTTATATATCTTTGTTTTTTTTATATATATATATATAAAAAATTCAATATTTGCTGTTCTGAAAAATAAAAAATGAAAACATGAAATAAAATTCTTGAATAATTTGGATATAAAATTGTAATGAATTTTGATAAATATATATAAAAAGTTCATGTGATCCAATGAATCAAGATCTTCCTACAGAACAGGTTATAATGTTAAAAAAAACAGCAGGTGGCATGCTCTAACAAGCTCATCATGGTAAGGTTAGAATATATATATATATATATATATATATATATATATATTATCCTTAAATAAATTAACTCACTTCGATCATCTTTTAATACAAAATGATAAGATTAAAATTAAAAATTCAAGTTATGAAAATAACACAATTTCTAAAAACCTGAAAAAGTAACCCTAAATGAACCATTTTGTAAATTAAGTTAAGGAATACTAAATAATACTAATACCCAACTTAACTAATTAGCTAAAATTCAGGGTCAAGAGGAGATTTAAAATAAAATACTATACATTCTAAAAAAATAAAAATAAAAAAGAGATAGAGAAAATCGATCCAAAACGAACAAATCCATGATCGACACGCAAAGAATCCAATTATTGTTTGACATCCTCTGTACCGTACCTGAATTTATTGCTTCATTTTGTCTCCTCTGTAGTTTTCTGTTCCCCAGCAGAGAAAAGAAAAGCAGAGGAGACGAACACCTTTTTCTCCTTCTAGGGTTTTCCTTTTCTTTTTACAGATTCTCCTCCCATTTTCTTTTCCTGCTCGTCGTTCATCTATAGTTCTTCAACTTCGCCGGCACTGATTTCATTTCTCAACAAATTAAAACCCGATTCTCATCTCTTCCCTTTGGAGGTTTTAATTATTGTTGGTGGTTGGAACTTGATGATCGACTTGTGCGGAATGAGATCGCAAATGGCGTCGTCTGGAGCTGCTGGTAATTTTCCGGTGAAGTTGGAGATCTCGGCGGAGGATTCTCTGGATGATCAGTTCGGACCTCTCAATAAGCGTTCCAAGTTGTCACCGTCCACGTTATCATCCCTTCAGGTCTTTTCTTTTTTCCAAAAAAAATTCTATCGGGTTTTAGATTGGATAATTTTGTAGCTAATAGAATGCAGGGCGAGGTAACAATTTTAGTTTCTAATTTCTGTTGTATAATGATGTGGATAGGACTTGATATTACTTTTTTTTCTTTTTCCCTGGGGGTTTATGGGTTTTTGCAATGGAGCTAGTTTAATTGGCTCTTTCCCTGCTCTATGCATTCTAGGAGTCTTGAATACTACTATATACACTAAAAAGTCAAAGAAAGAAAGAATTTTGTTTGCTCCAAGTTGGTTCTGTTCACAAGACAAGCTTTCATTTGTTAATAAATTGATGTGATGTTTTATGAATGGCTCTTCTGCTGTATTGTCATAAATGTGATACATGATACTCTGTCCGTTATTTCTTTACAAGAAGAACGATATGTTATTTTTTATGTTCTTAAAAAGGATCAGCTTTATGAATTTTAAGTTACTAGATTATTGTTGACAGCCCTACTTTGATGCTATCTCTCAAAATTCTTCAATTTATGCTTTTATTTTTTTTCTTTCGGGTTTCTGTAACAGTGGAGCTCTGGCAATAATGAGCTTCCAGCTCAATCCCTGCATTGTAATCCTCTAGATGAACCAGGCCCTCTGGGGCTGCGGTTACGGAAGAGCCCATCATTACTGGATTTGATTCAATCGAAGCTATCCCAGTGCAGTCCTTCTGGGGACTCTGTTCCGGCTAAGAATCTTAGTTCTCAAAATAAAAAAGATGGGAGAGGCACTGCTACTTCATTTGCAACTGATAAGTTGAAAGTGAAGGCATCTAATTTTTCCGCCTCACTTTTAAGAATTGGAAGTTGGGAGGTAACTGTTATATGGTTTTTCCTTTTTCATTTTTTTTAAATGAGAAAATATTCATTTTTTGGCTGATGTAATTCTTCCAATGTGCCAGTTTACATCAAGGTATGAAGGTGATTTGGTGGCCAAGTGTTACTTTCACAAGAGTAAGCTTGTTTGGGAGGTTCTGGAATGTGGGTTGAAGAGTAAAATAGAAATTCAGTGGTCTGACATTATGGGTCTGAAAGCTAACTGTCGTGATGATAGTCCTGGCACTTTGACTGTAGTGGTATTATGTACTTCTTAAGTATGCGATAAATGTTTACTTTCTATTTCCTCTATCTTATTGTATGCTATTTTCTGGCTAAATCATTTACAATTTCTCTATGATCTCTAAGCTTTCTCGACCTCCTCTTTTTTTCCGGGAGACCAACCCACAACCCAGAAAACACACCTTGTGGCAGGCTGCTACAGATTTTACTAGTGGACAGGCTAGCACATATAGGTAAATTATTAAAAGCTTCTAGTGATCATGAAAACTTCTGCTTGTATATATCAACACAAAGAGATAGGAGAAGGTATATTCTTTGGTAGTTTTCACTGGAAAAAAAAAAACAAATAAATACTCCCAAAGTGTTCTGTTTGTTCTCTTTGTATGTTAAATCTTAGTTTCACAGAAAAGGATGAATGCATCCATATTAATTGTTTCATGTCATGTCTGGTTTAATTCAATCTGATAATGCCAGGATTTGCATTTGGAAAGGCATCCAAGTTTGACTATTTTTTAGCTTTGACACGAGAATCTGTAATATTTCTAACTATCATGAAATGTACATTTTTGCATGATGTGCTATTTATCAGTAGAAGTTATTTGTCAGCCTTTTTGGCTCTTTCGATGCATCCTGTTTCTTGTGGTACAATTAATCCAAATCCAGTACAAGTTTCAATTAAAATGTAGATAATCATAGTCTAGAATTTTAGTTGATATATTTCTTGCCAGTTTTTCATTGCCAGTTCTTTTTCATGAGAGGTTTATAAGCTCTATTACTGTTTTAGTAATTTTATTTATATTTTCTTGTGAAATTTGAGTAGGCAACATTTTCTACAGTGTCCACCAGGATTGTTAAACAAGCATTTTGAAAAGCTGATCCAGCGTGATAATCGACTTAAGATTTTGAGCCAAGAGCCAGAGATAGTGATGGACTCACCATATTTTGATACACAAGCATCTGATCTAGAAAATCCTGACTCAAGGAATCCCTCCATGATAGCTTGTCAACTTATGACTGGAGGAACTGCCTCCATGTCTTCCTTAACAGATGGAGCTTCACCAGCCACAGACTTGTCTTCATTGACCTATGAACAATGGGATACTCCCTCTCCGCATTTGTCTATGGAGGCTCCTTCCCCTAGCTCAGGTATTATTTTCTCGTCATACTCTTTGTGAATGCATTAAAGTCTGTGAAAGGTAAAATTTTTTGTGAAGTACTGAAGAACATAATTAACCACATCGCTTGAAGCTCTTGATCTTTTATATTGCCAACTTTAGGATTTATTAGTATGCTATTAGGATGTTCATATGCAACCTGTTCAGAGTTTCCACATCCTTTGCATTTGATTTTTTCTCCTATTATGGCTGCTAATTTGCACTTATATATTATTCGTTGATGTTCTTGGCCAATAGGAGGAATTGCTGCACATTTTAGTTGTTTTCTCTCAACTACTGTATATACAGATTTCAAGATGAATTGTAAAGATGATTTTGCAATTGATAAAATCCTGATTTGTGACTGTCTTACTTTTGCTGTAATGTTTCTTTCTGAACACTTGGAATATATGGACTATGAAATAAAAAACTTCCTTAAGATTTCTACTTTTGATGGTGGCTGCTATATCTTATCACTGATCATCTTCTGGTCATTGATAGTGGCTGATACTTGTACAATGGAAGGGACCAGCAGCTGTAAGCATTCTGATTCTCAAGGTCTGAAAAGCTTGGAACAGCGGAGAGCACCAGGGCTGCACCGATCAATATCAGTGACTGATCTTGTGAACCACATTGGAAATTGCATTTCGGAAAAAATGACAGCAGGAGATATTCCTTCTGATAGGGCATTAGAATGCCAGGACATGCTGGACAACATTGCACAAGTTCTGCTTAGTGATACTCAAACAATACAAGCTTCAGATGAGAAATCTTTAATGAAAAGGGTGAACTCACTCTGTTGCCTTCTGCAGGATCCTGCAGCAGGCTCCAGTCTGCAGGTTGATGGTGAAAATCTTTGTGAAGGACCTAATAATGGAGGAGATGTTCAATCCAGCCAACAATCCTCAGACTATATGCTCGAGAGGCAGGCCAATGGTAATGTTTTAACTTCTGTTGGTAACGATGTTCTTGGTTCTAAGCAGAGTCCGACCATCTCAAGGAAAGACTCCCTGGGAGATCTGCTACTTCAACTGCCCCGTATTGCATCTCTTTCAAAAATTTTGTTTGACATAGCTGAAAATGAGGAAAGTCAAGCGGGATGATGATGATCATTTTATCTGGTTGAGGGTATGAATGAAGCTTTAGAAGTATTACTAGGTAGTTGAACGGTTGATGTTATTGCATCCTTGGGTCTAGTTCCTCGATCAATAATTAGCTATTGGAAATTGCTTTGGATTCGGAAATTAATTTTATGATGAATCCTCATAATTTCCTTCAAACTGGTTTTAGTTTCTTTTTCCTTGTTGCTGCTCTTTTCTTCTAGAACTGGTATTTTGTGCCCTTTAATGCAATTTCAATCTTTTCTCCAAAAGATCATTGTGACGTGTATTGCGGCTGAATCTTGTTTTTTAGGCAAAATATATGGTAAAATAATGATACTACATTTGCCCATGCAAATTGAATCTTCTCGTTATTAGTAGAATTTTATTTTATATTTCCATTACTAAAATAATAATAAAATCTGTGAAATAATGTCACTGGTTTTACTGTTTTATATGTTATACAATGTAATACGATTCTAAGAAACAAACTTAAGAATTCTAGCTTCATATATTTTACTATTTTCAATTGTTAATGATCAATGAGTTTATTATAAAAAAAATAAAAAAAAAAATCTGCGAGAGTGTAGAAAATTTTCAACTGTATAAACTGAGACAAACAAAGCACGGAGGATCGCTTGCCTGATCCTCAGGCACAATAAAATCCAAACATTCAGCATGGAAAACATGACCACATCCCAAGACAGCAACATCAGGAAGAAGCAATGCTCCTCGAATGTGATCCTCATACTCATCATAATATTCATCAACATCTCTAACTGGAGAACACAAAACCTTCTCACAGGCAGCACATTTTTCTTTTACAGATTCCCCTTTTCTCGAAGAACCTGCAAGCAAATAAGAGAAAAAACTCACTCTCAGTAAATGATCTTATGATATGATAAATTTGCCCAAAAAAAACAAAAGCTTAAGTGTTTTCTCTGAACGCACTGTGGCATGAAATGTAGTAGACGGGAGTAGTAGGTAATGAGTTTCTTGGCTGCTTCTCGGTTTTGCTTCTTGAAGGGTTTTTTGTTGACTGCTTCGGAATTTGCCGAGTTTTCCCCTGCTGGTTCTTGTCAGCTTTCGGTTTCGTAATGGTTGGTGTAGAAATTTCAGATGGCAGATTGCCTTGGTTTGGAGGAGCTCTTGAAGTTGAGGTTGAAAGATCAGTATTGGCTGAAGAAGAAGAACAACATTGAGCTATCTTCCTTCCTGATTGAGTTTTGTTAATGGATGTTGAAGAAGTTTGGAAAGGGACACAACTTGAACTTGATTTAGAATCTGCAGAGATAGTAATAACAACATTAAAAATAATGCAATTTTCAAAAAAAAAAAAATTCCTATATGATACTGCGGCATTCACAAAACAAAGAATGAAATGGTGAATTCTAGCTTCAATTTATGCGGTGAATGCCTAAGGGTATGGCACTCTGAACAAGCCCCTGTATCTCGAGAAGAAAGGTAAAAGAAAAGGCCCTAATAATCATTTTCTAGGAGAAAAAAAAATTCAATTGTGCTGCTGAGACCTAAAGAAAATATAAGGCAAAATAGTGCTGAAATTCTTACTTTCTTGTTTCTTTGCAATAACAGCACTTCTTGAGGCCTTGGGTTTACTTTTGACATTGGAGACTTCATTACTAATGATCTGCCTACCTGAAGATTCTGCTTGATTCCACAACTTGGACTTTCTTTTGGAAGATTCTGTTTTTTTCATGAACATCTTAGATTCCGAAATTCCGAGACAACTTTCAAAATGTTCTTCGTCAATGTAAGTGTCTGCATCTGATTGGCCTTCAATCCTAATAACTCTACGGTCCTGCGTATGATTCATATTGCCTTCTGCGGGTACAAGATTATCTGCTCCACCGTCTGGATTCGTAGTGGACTCCGAGGCCTTCATGCACTCGGCTTCCACATTCTTCTGACAATCTCTTTCCATAGTGAACCTACCAGACCTAAAAATTCACACGTACCAAACTATTATCATTCATCCAGAAATTTAATTTCTTGATATTAATTAAATGCCTAATTAATGTTACTAAATAATTCCCAGGATTTAAAAAATTTCCAAGAAACACCAGAAAAAGAAGGAAAAAAAAAAAGAAAAACTATGTTAATTCGCCAGTAAAAAGCTTTGATCTTCACAGAGTATCAAGAAATAAGAATTATAATCACCGAAAAAATAAACAAAAATTCTCCTGATTGAAGCTTGTGGTAAAGAAACCTACCTCAATAACGAAGAAAGACACAAGTAACTAAAGAAAATCCAAAGGCGAACAGAGAAGAGACGAGCAAGAGGAAGAAGAAGAGAAAGAGACGTAAACGAGGGTTTGTGTCGTTTGCCACTAGAAACCTAGAACTACTCTTCTTAGGCTTTTAAAGGTTTCGCCAGTGGGGTCCACATGATTTTCCGAAAACAAACATAATTTAAACCGTTTTATTGAAAAATCTTTAAAACTCTCGGATTTTATTATTCTTTTAATTTATTTATTTTTCCTGGAAAAGACCTATGGGAATTAAACCATATATATGTCCCATATGGTTTTGAAATCACCGCTTTATTTATTTTTTCTCCTTCCTTCATTTGAAAGACTACTATACCCCCAAAGTTGAATGGAATTAGGACACAGAGATCCAAAATTGAATAATATTAGGATTATGAATGATACCTAAAGTTAATAATAAAGAGAATGCTATATGATATTACACGGTTTTTGACTAACTATTTTTTCTTTTCCAAAGTCGAATGGAATTGAGATGGTAATCCAAAATCGAAAGATTTTAGGATTATGAATGCTCTCTATAAAAGAGAACTTCATACACATTCTTCACACATCAACAGCTTAGTTCACTGAGTAATCTTTTCACAAAATATAGGCTTCTTTTTCTTTCCACAATACATAGGTAAACATGGATAAGCAGGGCAGAAGCTTGCCGCTGCTGCTTCTCTTTCTCTCTCAGCTGATATTTTTTAGCCATGCTCGACCAATCCCAGATTCATCTTTTTTTTCACTCAAACTTACAATCCAGTCTCGGCATGCAATTATGGACAATGGCCTTGTTAAGGTCACTTTATCAGTTCCCGGAGGCATGATTACTGGAATAGAGTACCGGGGAATTAGTAATCTTCTGGATTTCCGTCAAAAGGAATCAAGGAGAGGGTACTGGGACATTGTCTGGGATAGACCTGAGAAAATTAAAGGAAAGTTTGAGCCAATTGATGGAACAAGTTTTAGAGTAATAGCTCAGGATGAGAACAAGATAGAGCTCTCATTCAAGAAACAGTATTATCCCTCTGCTGATCGGGATGGCACTGCTCTGCCCATAAACATTGACAAGAGGTTTGTAATGTTGCAGGGCCTATCTGGAGTGTATTCTTATGCCTTATTCGAACGATTGGAAGGCTGGCCAGCACTGGGAATTGGCCAACTCAGACTTGCCTTGAAACTGCAAGAGAACTTATTCAATTACATGGCTGTATCAGATACCCTGCAAAGACCCATGCCGACTAATTATGATCGGGAACACGGCCAAGTTCTTGATTATGAAGAAGCTGTTCTTCTGACTAATCCAAGAGATCAAAGATTCAAGGGAGAAGTAGATGACAAGTACCAGTACTCCAAAGACAACAAGGATAATCACTTGCATGGTTGGATATCCCCACAGAGAAGAGTGGGATTTTGGGTGATAACTCCGAGTAATGAGTGTCGTTCCGGTGGTCCTTTTAAACAGGAACTCACCTCTCATGTTGGTCCGACCGCCTTAGCCATGTTTACCAGTCACCATTATGCGGGTGAAACCTTTTCAGGACTGAAGTTTCAGGAAGGAGAGCCTTGGAAGAAGGTTTTTGGTCCGATTTTTATTTACCTGAATTCCGATTCAGACAATCAAGAACCACATAAGTTTCTTTGGAATGATGCAAAAGCTCAGATGGAAACAGAAATAAGGAAGTGGCCATATGATTTCCCTGCTTCAGATGACTTTCCTCCTGCTGATCAAAGGGGCTCTGTTAGTGGTCGTTTATTAATCAATGACAGGTATATCAACCAAAACAATTTTCCTGCAAAATTTGGATATGTAGGATTGGCTCCACCAGGAGATGAAGGGTCATGGCAAGTGGATGCAAAGGGATATCAATTCTGGGTTCAAACCGATGAGAATGGAAATTTCAATATAAATGGTGTTCGAGAAGGATACTATAACCTGTTTGGTTCAGTCCCAGGAATCATGGGAGATTACAGATATGAAGCAGAGATCAATATCAAATCCGGGAATGAATACAACCTAGGTGATCTTGTTTTCACCCTTCCAAGAAATGGTCCGACACTATGGGAAATTGGCATTCCTGACCGTACAGCAAGTGAGTTTTATATTCCAGATCCAGTTCCAAGACTCAGGAATCATTTGTTTGATAACCACGTAGACAAATGGAGGCAATACGGCTTATGGGAACGGTACAATGATCTATATCCGGATCAAGACCTAATTTACATGGTTGGGGTGAGTAATTATTCAAAAGACTGGTTCTTTGCACACGTTAACAGAAGAATCTCAGGCAATGTGTATGCACCTACTACAAGGCAAATATCATTTGATCTGGAGGATGCGAGTCCTTATCGAATCTATACATTAAGGTTGGGAATAGCGTCTTCAAATTATGCTCACTTGCAAATTAGGATAAACCAACCAAACTACTATGGTCGTCCACAATTCAGTACAGGAGGACTTGGGAGAGACAACGTAATAGCCAGACACGGAATTCACGGACTATACGCATCTTTCAGCTTTAGCATACCTGGATACATGCTTGTACGAGGAAAAAACACAATCTATTTGAGGCAAGCGCAAGGAGTGGGTGCCTTCAGTGGACTCATGTATGATTACTTGCGTCTTGAAGGACCTGCAGAAGCTATTTATTAGTGTATAGATACGTGTAGATTGATATTTGTAATTAGTTTTTACTGAGTAGAATATTTTTCAAATTTCAAGAATTCTAGTTATGTTTCTCTTCTCTAATTATCAATTTCATTCTGACAAAGCACAGAAGTGCTTGTACCTTAGCTATGGAAGAGACCGCAGTGATGAGAACGAAACATATGCCAAATAACTTCACTTATGTCAATTGCATTTGAAACAATCTTACTGTGAGACAGAGAAACGGCAAAGTATATTAGAAGAAGAAATCTGAAAACTATTAAAGAAAAAAGACATCTGGCTGTATTTCATTCCCTTGAACTTCTTATGCACTCTGCAAGCTGCACTTTGAAGCAATCTAATCACGTAAGATAAACTGTTGCATTATTTGCTTAGGACAATTTAACTTGCAGAGTTAAATTCAAAATGAGAGAAAAAGAAACGACACAACCCTGATCTGAAAATTCTGTCGCACAACTACTAGGAAAATTAGTGGCAATTGGTCAGAAATGGCAACCAGCTCTTCACCAGGCAGAACAAAATATTGATACCTCGGTCCATAGTGGAAAAATTGCCTTTACAGGCTGCAGAAGGAAAAGATAATATCTTTCCACCATAAACAGTCCCAAAGTAGCAAGTTATTATTATACATAAAGAACAAAAGAAACTCCATAAGAATTAAGAAAGCGAATATAAGAATCAGAACAAGGACAACGTTAAAAGAATGTTTCCAAAATAGATGATGTGGAAGAGAATACAAGGATAAGGAACTGCAATGAACTTCTTAAACGCCAATTCCAAGTTCATCTGCAATCACAGTTTTCATTCATATGAGATAAATTCTGCAATTCAGTCACCTCAACTGTAAAAGGTGGGAAATTTCCAATCTACGAAAATTTGTCAAAAATAAAACCAGTATCCTCTTGCAAATAAACAGAGAAAACGGAATGGAAAAACATTCTGCTTGTATAAAATCGATGTTAACAAAATCAAAAAGCTCCAATACCCTAAAGTCATTCAAAATCTTTAAAATGCATCTCACCAAAAAGTTGCAGAAACATCACAGAAACGGCAAAATAATATGATCATGTTCGCATTACCTGGAATGGTTGAGCAATCTGCTTGACAAAAGCAGGAGGAGAGGAAGTTTTTGAGCCTGTTTAACTGTTATTTCTGCGAAAATTACAGTTTCCAAATCAATATAAAAAAGGAAATCAAATTATATCAATTTGCACAAAATGCACAAGAGTATTAGGATGTTTCCTCCATTTTTCAGTATGCCTCTTCAAGCAATGCATCCACTTTGGTAAGTCTGGCAGATTTTTCTACAGAAATCATGTTTATTGAGCGTGTCTGTGGCTTCTCCTCCTCCACTTGAGAATTTGACTCAAACCTTCTTTTTTTCTTTTTAATTTTATACAACTTTCGTTATTAAATATAAATCATTTTAACTAATTTTTTTATCATTAATTATAAATCAATTGTAGTTAGTTAATTAAATATTTGATGATATTTTTTCTTATAATGATAATAGGGAAATAGTATTTAAATTTTTGAAATGATGATGCGAAGACATTTATATATATATATTATCTTAATTTTTACAAAATAATATGACTTATATTGACTGGTGGAAGGAGTATATTATAAGAAAATCACTTTTAATACTCAAGTTATTTTTATAATACTTTCCCACAAAAAAGATATTTTTTTAGTAATTTTTATTGGTTTTTGGATTCCCCGCCTCCCCAAGCCCCAACTCATTGCTTGAATTTATGCTTTCTTATTTTTGATTATTTACAATTTCTTTACAGCTGAATCTATGATTAAAATTATAGTTTAATACAACCATTTTATTATACATGTCATATAGTACTAAATTTTAACGATTTCCAGAGCAGATTTCATATCTTAAATTGACAAGTATTTTCAGACCACAAGGAATTCAAAACATTCCTAAGATTTAAGTATAAAGAAAGGATTTGATTAGATATTCCAATAGCAGGACCCCAATGTGTGTGACAAATATTCACAATTTTGTTACATAAGTTTTTTTGTAAAGAAAAAGGGAAAAACATCTTATGTACAAAAAGAAAGATAAGATTGAATTGAAGATTAGCTGTACAATCTGGAAATCAAAGTTAAAACCAACTAAAAAGATTCAAACTCCCCATATGAATATATTTACAATTCTTTTTGTCTTCCATCATGTCAATTTTTGCCATTCGCAAGATCAGGAAGGAGGAGGCGAATGAATTGTGGTATCAGGTAACATGGCTATTGTCACAACAAAGTATTCACAGCCAACAGGGAGGCCATAAGGGTTTGCTGCCGATCCTGAATTCAAGGTCAATCGGTTGGCTCCGGTGTCAGAAGTTAGCATGTCTGCCAGATCTCTGTTATGCCCAGTGCTTGATGGTGGTGGTGGTGGTCTCACCGTCTGTCTTTCAATATGCACAATTTGACCTACGATGAATAGAGGACGATCTGGGAGATGCTCTGTAAACAATGCCACGGATTCTGCAGAAAGGTAATAGTGGGAGAAGTTTCGGTTTATTGCCTCGTAGTGCCCGGCAGACTTCAGAACAAAGGCAGCAATCTCGTGTACTTCCAACCGACCAAAAGATATCTTCTCTTTGTTTGTCTGGAATTCAATCAACAATCAGAATATATAATACTAACCGGACAATTCAGTTTCTTGGGACATGGAGAGCTGGATTCTGTGTGCTCAAGAATATGAAACAATGAATGTTTGGCAGAAAAATAGCTAGAGTTGGGCTTCTGCTAACAAGAATATGAAAATGCAAGATGTTTGGCAGAAAAAGATTTGAGTGAAGATCTCAACTAGATGAAGTGAGCAGTACCATCATCGACTATGATAAATATATATACCTGCTTCTCAAGTTGATGCTTCACATAAAGTGTGTTAACCAACTCCTTTTTTTCTTCCAACTCCTTCGTAAGCTGTTCTTTTGCAGCTTCTGCTTTTGAATATCTCCTTGATAAGATGCTAACTTTATCAGCAAGTACCTGGATACAGTCACGGAATTCCACAGTGCCATCTTCCTCATTTTCACCCATGGAACTGGATTTCAAATATTAAACAAAGGATGTCTAAGTTAGAACTTAACCTTTCCCCACTATCAATTCCAGAATCATCGAACCAAGAACAAAAATGTGTAAGGCAAGATTCGGTGATAGTCTGAATAGGACATAAACATCAAACGATTCTCTGAATTCTATTTAGTTATTACAGTAAAAATATTAAATTTTGTTGTTCAAAACCAATCTTCATTCAACAACTTGCCAAATCAACTAGCTAAAATTCCTGGGCATGATACCTCCAGGTCAACAATCAGAAACTCTTGATGAGACTTAAGTGATTACAAAAACAAAAAGAGCAAAGTCAAGGCATATATTATGAAGAATGGGAACTGATCATGAGGACAAAGGAAGATTTGTGCTCTGGCGGTTGAGAATTACTCTGCTGAGTAACAATGGAAGAAAAGTATAAATTTACCAATTATTATGAGAACAAAAGCCAACAGTGCATCTTCAAGTAAAAATCATAGAAACAGATTAGACTACATACTTGGCTAGAGACTGAACCAACGCTCGCAAGGATTCAGCAAAACCAGCCACGCCAGCAGATGAAACACAGCATCTCAATCTCTCAAAAAGGCTGCGCATTTTAACAGCAGATGCACGTAAAGCACTATACTGTGAGGCCCTTCTATCAGCGGCGCAGAGATGGGTTTGGGCTTCCTCTCTTGCTTCATGCAGGCAATTCTCCAAATGAGCACAGTTCATCTGTCAACACAGAGAGTAAAACAACCATAGTTATTGTGGAACAAAAGTCCTAGAATGTATCCCAATGGAAATATAAACCGGCCATTTGACAGTAAATTATTTATAATGAAGTACTAAAAAGAGAGGTCATGTCAATTGTATTAGGATATTCCAAATTGTTCTTGCATGAGGGAGAAGATCTAAGACTTCATTTTTAACTTAAGGTAAATAAACCGGGTCCACTTAACTACTCTTACAGAGCTTCACATGGTGCTGAAATTATAAAACAGAGGCATGTTGAACAGGGACTCTCTCACAAGTAAGCAAGATTCATTTTAAAGATTTATAACCTGAATTTCAATTGAAGCAAAGGAGCTTCTGCATCCAAAATATAAAACTTAAAATCCCAAGCTAAGACCAAACCAATTTTTCCAAAAATCAGTCTCTCCACAAGAACAATCAGATAAATTGTATAGAGAGAGAAACTTGTGTTATGAACCATTAAACGAGCTTTAGCTTCTCAAATCTTTTCAGAAGGGATAATAGTTCTCATGTATATAGCAAGAAAGGACGCAGCCTCCCTCAACAGAAGCACAAAAGGGCAGAAGTTAACAACATTGATAGGGGCCAACATTTTTAAAAAAAGTTTTGTGCTTTGAAAATTCCTTTCATAATTCTCTTCTCTTTTTATTTGGGAAAAAAGGGTTCTCTACGGTTAACTTCTGGGTATTCTAATCGAGAACTGCAAAGCTGTTGGTTGAAAATTATACATGAACAAACAAATGGTGTATAATGGCAAATGAACTTTAGTACCAAGGCAAGAAAATTCTGAAATGTATAGGAAAAAAGAGGGCAAAAAACACCTTCTGAAGCATCCTTACTCAAACATCTAGACAAGAACAAAAAAAAAAAAAAAAAATTCATACATGGAATAAGGTGGAATTTGAATTTCAATAAACCAGACAATGGCTCATGCATTCTTTAAGAATTAGGATTTTATACGATGTGAATTCCATCCAACTAAAGGTGAGAACCATCATCTCCATCAAATAGAGTTAGCAACACATATCCAATGATTGGTGAAAATTTCTCTAAAACTAGCCACTTTGACCTTGACTAATACAAGATTTTTGTTTAGCGCTTAAGGATGTGTAGTGAAAACTATTTCTTAAATTTCCTATCAAGAGACATGATAGTTCCAATATCTATTTCCAAATCACTAGACTGCATTCTGAGCTTCTAAAAATCCCAGCAAAAGAGATACAGGAGCAAGGCAAATAATTTCAACATTCGCAAACAGTTACCCAATTTAAAATAAGTCACCATTTTTTATAGGACTAAGGAAGAATAAAAAGGACATATCATTTTTCATGTGTGTGGATATCAGTCTTGATTTTGTCCCCCCTAAGTACATCATCCCATTGATGTATGCAATCTCATATGAAGTATATTAAATTGATCTCTGATTGATATTACCTGAGATTCATCAAGAAGCTTCTGATTATTCTCCAACTTCACACTAAGTTTGGTAACCTCCTCTTTCAAATCTTCAAGTTTACCTTCAGCTTCAGCGAGCTGAGCTGATTTTTCAGCAAGAGCACTTTGCAGCCGTGAGATATCAGCATTCACTTTTGAATCCATACTGTGTCCACTAACTGTTCCAGTAGGCAAAGTATCTGAAGGCGGAGATATGCTGACAGCCATACTGGTTACAAGTGCAATTGCCCCATCTGCCAAGGTTGCATCTCTCCTGTCTTTGTCAGAAGGTTCCCCTTCATCTCGATGTGGATCTATCATAGACGAATCCAGCTGAGGATTCATTACACCAGATGAATCTGACATATTATCATCCAATCCTTCTTGGACCTTACCTTGTTTAGACAGAAGCCCTAATTTAACATTCATCAAACTAGAGGCACAAGAAATCTCATCCATGGCTTCATGCAACAAAATGTTCTCATTAGTTTCTCCAATACCTGGTATTTCTGATTTACTATCATGAGCCTTGACAGCTGATAAAGCAAGTTTAAATGCACCTTCATTAATCAGAAGTTCACGACCTTGAAGATACTGATCAGAGAGTCTCTGCTCCAATTCTTGAATTCTTTTCTCATATGACTCACATTGCAATTGTTTCATCTTCAGCATGTGACGAAGACGTTTTTCATACTCATCTTTCAAATTTAAAGCTTCAGTTGTTTTTTCAGCGGCAGTTTTCAAGAAACTTCCTATCTTGCTTTCATCTAGTGATTCCACATCATATTCAGCAGGAATTGAACATATTAGAGCTATTTTAGAAGCAAGTTCAGCTTTTAGCTTAGCATTCTCAACTTCAATCTTGCTTGTTCCAGCAATCTCCATCAACTCTGAACCCTCAAGTAACTCCTGAGAATCAAATTTCTCGGAGAAGTCCAAAGCACTTCCATCAGTAGCTTCAGCTGGCTGTGAACTTTCATTAGACAGAGAATATGAATCCTTTGAAGTCCCATGCTTCTCAGTCTTAGAAGAAAAGCCTATTAAATGCTCAGGAGCATAACGATCAATGTCTGAAATGTTGATATCAAGCAAATTTGTGTCAAAAGGAGTTATATTGACATCACACTGGTTAGGAGTATCATACAATCCCATAGAAGTCAGTATGTCCCTTGGCATATATGAACCATGTAGTTTTAGAAACTTTTCTCGCTCCCGAACTTCTTCCTCCCTCTTTGCTGCAATCCTGTCAGCCAAATGTCCAGCCATACCCATATAGAGCTTCATTGATGCCTTTCTTCTGACCACCTCTGCAAAACATGCCCTATATGCAGGACCAATGCATCGCACTACTCTTAAATGTTCAAATAGGTCACTCTGGCGTTTCAAAGCCTCCTGGAAGACAGAAAACTTGTTGCGAACATCTTTAATAACATACTGTATATATGCTATCTTTTGCATGTAACCATGTACAAAGATGTTCATATCATTCTTTTTACCCTGACAGAAATCAACTAAACGAGAAATGGCTTTTTCATTAGTGTGCATCTTAGGGAGATAACTTTTATCGTGGCTTTCATACATGGGACCCAATGCAGAAACTGCATCATGAGGACGAAGTGAAGCAGAAAACCGGTCATCAAGAAGTTTCTTCACTGTGTTGACATCTTTACTGAACATAAAAAATTTAATCAGACATTAGTCATATAGTCAGACTTGCAATAGACAAGGACTAAAGTGCACGCGCACGCACACACACAAAAGACAGGAACATGGGCCACAAGTCTAAATGCCGTGTGAAGAAGGCACATCACAGACTACTACTCAATTGTTTGAACTCAGAATAGAGAAATCCAAACCATGCAGATTACAAATCTTTCCGGAACTCTTAAGGCATTAGCTCCAGTATGAGTCCAGCTCTCTGGAAGTCAACTGAAAAGATATAATCTGACTCCAATACAAAGTTAAAGAGATTGTTATCTCTAGCTTTCAAAAGCTTTAACAATCAGATGCATAGAAGGAAACAGCCTAGAATAAATTGAAACTTAGCCACTTAATCTCAGATGGTAATAAGCTTTCCCTGAAAAACATTTGAAAATTAAAATGTACCAAATAAAACTGCAGATGAAAGGAGTTAACAATAAAATGAGTGAACATGCACTCACTCTCACTCGCAAAGAAAGACAAATCACCATAAAAGGATGTGGTTCTAAGACTTGAAATATTTGAACACATATAAATATGCAAATACTGGAACATTGATATTATTGACCATATGCTATGCCTCCATTTATACCAGCCTATGGCATGCATTTCTTGACACCGAAAAAAGTGTTCTATAACTTCTGTGTTGTATCAACTACGTGTCCCGAGTATCAGTACAGGCTGACTTCATAAATTTACAATACACCACAGATCATCAAATTCATAAATTTGTATTACACCACAAATCATCAAGTAAAAAAGGTATATAACATGTGCCAGAATTATATCCTTGCTCCGTACCATAATATAATCCCTTAGCCGCCATTTTATACAAAAAATGCCCCTTTTCTCTGCATTGATAACTTCAATTCTCTTTTTTTACAATAGATGAAAGAATATTTATGGAAGGTAAAAATGAAAAAATAACTTATGTTGGGGGATAAACAAATAGTTTTAAACGACTTGTATTGTGGGATTCAGAGGTGCCATGTACTGACATGAAACCAAAAAGAAAAGAAAAGGAAATAGACATGAATAAAAATGACTTTTGCTAGGAGATTCACCAATAGATTATACATAGGATAGAGAATGTGCATGCTCCAAGATTATACATCTTGAACAAATAATCTTCGAGCTGCACTAACAAACAAACAAACAGAATTCACATAATAAAATTAAGTCTAGAGAATCACAGATGACCACTTTAAGATTTTGGAGGCAAAGTTACAACTGATCCTTTCACAAATGCAACAAGATAAATTAGCTCTAAGCTATCATGCAATGTACCAAAAGGCAACCCAATTTTCTCCCATCTCCAAGGCAGTATAAACAGAGAACAAGTCAAGCAGAAAAAAAGCTTACCCCAGTGTTTGCATTATGCTTTCCTGTTCATGGATGTATCTTTGGTGCTCTTTTATCATTGCTTCCAGTTCTATCAGAGAAGAAGCTTTACTAGAAAACAAATCTTCAGCATTTCGCTTTAGCTCTCCAAAGTCTTGTTTAAATTCAGAAACTTTATTTTCAAACTGCACGCGGGAGGTACTACACTCCTCCACAATCTTCCACAAGTTCTCCTCCTTCACAAAGTCCAATAAGCACCTGCAACTAGCAGTCTGTAATGCAGGGTGAATTTTGCAAGATCTCAATTTCTCTATATCCCTCCTAAAATGTACCAGAAGATTGGTATGCAACTGATACCGCTGTGAGTAATACTTCTCAAATTCCCTGTAATTTTGGAGTATCATCCCATAAAAATGTTCCAAATTACGGCCAGCAATCTCCAATGCTCTGTCTTGAACCTTCTGTTCACGGCAGAGCCTCTCACAAATATCCATCTTAGCTAAGGTACGTCTATAAATGGTATGACCATATTGGAAATGATATCTGAATTGTATCTCATAAGCAGGTAAGGCCTTCAGTGCTGGATCAGAAGCTTCATCTAAGGGATGAGGATGATTGAGGGAGGATGACAACCGTGGATCGGGAATATCAACAATCTTGACTTGCTCAGGAGCAGGAGGTGGTGAATTATTTCGCATCCTAGCTTTGTTAAACAAGAACACCTCCCGGTCATGATCTTCAGATGGGAGTTTATAAGCAGAGAGAGGATTATGCTGTTCCAACTTCATGTCCAAGCATAAAAGAAGCTGATCATTCAATGGAATCCCTGTAACTGATTCTAGGTCCCTCTGGACAGTCTCAACAACGGTATCTTCGTTACAATCAAGTTCAAATGTGTGACCATTCTCAGCTATGTTAACCAAAAGTTTGCCCATCTGAACAACACCTCCGCTGATATCCAAACTCATTGTCCCCTTGATAAAGTAAATTACTCTCCACCAGGATAAAAACTCAACAGCCCAAATTTTCCAAATTCAACCCAACGGAATATTTCCACTAATTATTCAACCTAAAGGAAATTTCCAAAAAAAAAAAATTTTAAAAAGAAAAGAAAATCCAAATGGGAATTCCAGAGCTCAGAAACCCTTCTACTAAAACTTTCCAATTTTCAAAGGATTAACCAATTGATTGCTCACCTTTCAACTGGAAAAATCCGAACTTTTATCCAAGAGAAGTTAAATCCCCCAATCAATGACACCTGCAATCGTACAACAAAACCAGAATCAATTAAACACAACTAACGTCACTACAGTTTAAAAAAACTAAATCTTTTTATAAGGAATAGACAAAAAAAAATTTTGAAAAAAAAAAAAAACCAATTACGTTAAGAAACAAAACTACATCAAACGAGTTAAACACGAAAAGTACTTTTGTTTTCTTGTGTCTTCTTATTCTTCCCCGATGTGTGCTGATGAAGAATGAAAGAATTATAAACAAAAAACTGTATTTTTTTTTAATCAATTATACTATTATAAATGAAGAAAGAATGGAACTTCCCATGGAAGTAACGAGGAGAGAGCAGGGCTAGTGTGGGTAGCTGCGTCTTTTTTCTTGGTCTGATGGTAACAAAAAATGACTATATTTATAGATGAGAGAGAGAGAGAGAGATAATTGTATCGTGTGAGTGTCAACTTTGCACGCATCTCCTAATCCTTTTTCCTTTCTTAATTTAAAATGAGGTTTCGGAAATGTACTAAAATTCTTTGTTACAATTTTTAATCTCATTAGGTTTGAAACAAAAAAATAAAATAAAATTGAGCTGGTTAAATATAAGTAAATTTTCTTTTATTTGAAAATAGCCCTAATTACAATTAAATAAGTAATTTTAAAAGTATTATTATGGGAGAATATTTAATCTAAGTAATTTTCCCTTATAATTGAAAACTTTTGGATTCGCATCATGTTGTCGAGTCAAAATTTAATTTCTAATAATTCAATTAATATATATATATATGGTAAATTAATTTTATACTTTTCCTCTTTTTTTTTCTTGTCCAACAAGGCAAAACAGCTAGCCGCCTGCGAAACAATTACTATTATTTATTTATTTCAACCCTAGAGAGCTCATCCACATATAAATTACCGAAGACGGGAATGGTCATATATCAGTACTGCTCCGCATATATATATAAATATATATATATATATTTTTAATGATGATCGGATCAGTTTTCACATACTTTTACATTCCACTTATCTAAAAAGTGTCGATAAAATTCAAATTCAAGATTTACTTCACGCGTTAAAATGTCCTCAATAGTATATAGTAATATACTATTCACACATGTGAGAGAATGTTTTGATATACTACTCCCTCCGTACTCAAAAATTGACTATTCCCTTTTTCATTTTAAAATGTTCAAAAATAAATGTTTTATCTTTTTAATTAAAAAAAACTTATTAAAAAAATTGGCATTGAAATTTAAAAATAAATTAAGTCAAATTATTTTTAAAAAATGTATAATAGTCAAAATGGAATATTCAATTTCTAATTGAGAAAGTATAATTTATTTAAAAAATCATATCCCTTTTTTTTTTCTTACCAATTATAATTTGAAACCATAAATTTTAAAACTTTTGTGCATCTTTGACCGAGAACATAGATTGACCTTTGTAGAAATATAAATGTATTTTCATTATTATAAATTTTTTTTCTTTGGGGAATAATTTTTTTAAATTAAACTAAGAAAAATAGAAAAAGAAAGAAAAGTAATACCATAATATCATTATACCAAAGTTAGATGGCCGACTCCAACTCTTTTTAGAAAAAAAGAATGCAAATGAATATTTGACCACTCAAAAGTTAAATTGTTCTTCATAAACCATTTTTATATACTAGCTATAGGAATGGTTGAGTTGGGGGAGGGGGGGGGGGGGGGCGGCCAAGAAATTTGT
>JAOXNR010000013.1:3943778-3956238 GCA_028571225.1 Parsonsia alboflavescens
AGCCGGTCCGGTCCGGTCCACAAAACAATGAAACATCCTAAACCCGAGGGGTGAGAATAACCAAAGTTAAATAACCTAATAAAACAAAACATAGCACATAAAAAATCAAGTCCATAAGACATAGAAGACAAAAGTGGAAAATGAAGGTTTGAGAGATCATGAATTCAATCAATAATATCCATCCACACAAAGAAAATGTTTGTATGCAGAAGTCATACTAAGTGCAAACATCCTCTAATTAATCTTCAGCATGAGAATGAGAGCCAAAAAAAAAAAACCTACAGGTTGCCAAAAACTACCGGAGAAGAAGATGAACAGCGTCTGAGTTTGTTTTTTTTTTTTTAATTTTACTGTTCATGAACAGTAAAATGATCTAAATACCCTCAATTATTTGGTCAAACTGCTATTGACTCATCAAAAGATCAAAATGGCCAAATAATAAATAGTTTAAAGACTAAAAAGGTTTTAAAAAAACTGTAAATACCAATATGATTAAACTGGTATAGTTCGAAAACTAAATTTACCAATAATTCAATTTAAAATTATAAATATTAATATTAATTTTATATAAAAGAGCTCATGGGCTAATAGTTCATCAGAAATTGGAAGTAAGTCCAGCCCAACTCTTGCATCAAATGTTGAAGTAGACTTATAATGGGTCAGGGCTCGGCCATTTTAACGGAGAAAAAGATAAGGCTTCGGCTGCAGAAGCCCACAAATTTCTAGGTTTGCGTTTAATCATCAAATTCCAGGTTTTTAAGGATTAGAGCCAATTTTAGAAGCAAGGATTTTACTGGAAACTCGTTGTGCGTAAGGGTGTAGGCGGCTAACGGAACTGATAGTTCGGTAATCCGTATTCTATTAATGAACGTAGGATCCAGACCTTATCCAATTAATTATCAAATCTAATCTACTTAGACTCAAACCTTAAATAAAGGGTATTGAATATCGGATCAGATATATTCTACACATTTTTTTTTATTAAATGTTGTCACAAAAAAAGAGTAAATTATATTTACTTATAGAAATAGGAAAGAAAGTAAAATTTAAATAAGTTTAAAAAAAACTTTGAAGTTAAAGAAAAGATCAAATTAACATGCACTCATCAATCAAATTTAAAATAACAATTAATATTAATTAGTAAATAAAAATTATAACAGAGGTTAAAAAGTTAAATTAATATATACTTATTCATCACATTTAAAATAATCAATCGATATTAATTATTAAATAATAATTATAACACTTAAAAAGAAATATTCAAAATTTAATAGTCAAATAATAAAATTAAAATTGAAACATGAATAAAAACATATACCTTTTATGTGTATATATAAAAAATATATTATATATATTTAATTGTATTCGGAACTACATATACTATATCAAAATTTATTTAAAAAATACTATTCAAATAGGATATAAAAATAAAAGTATAAAACCCGTCATAGATCTGATTCGAATTCAAATCCCGTATACCCTAGGCATTGAAGGTCTTAATTGTGGGTTATACTTCTTTAGGGTATTTTTTTGCAGATTTTAGTTTTCGTGGTGTATCAATATTTACATGGACTTGTAACTGAATAAAAAAAAATTTACTTGGAAACTGAAATTCATATCGATGACACTTTTGTAGTTGGTGGGCTAAAAGTGCACCCGCATGATGCCTCTCACTGTCAGCCACCACTCCCGACAAAAGAATGAATGAGTACGAAACATCATTGCTAGGCCCACAACTTGATTACCTTTATCAAAGTTAAGTCTAACACTCCTCACTTCCACCTCATGGAATCAGAAAAGATGCAAAATTTGAACTGGGTTTTTGTGTTTTTAATCTGTGTGTTATATGCTAATTTTGAATTGGGGCGATGCAACAGAGATTACTCCGATGTCCCATCTATCCAACAACAGTTGGACAGAGTTTTCCAGCTCCCTGGTCAAGTTTTTGATTTGAGCTTTGCTCACTATGCTGGGTTTGTGACAGTCAATGAGGAGGCTGGGAGAGCGCTGTTCTATTGGTTCTTTGAGGCTACTGAGGACCCTTCATCCAAGCCCCTTGTTCTTTGGCTCAATGGAGGTCATTCTCTTTTAAACAGTAGAAAATACACTTTTTCATTTTTATTTTCTCGTGAATTAGGTTCTGGGGATTCTTTTTTTTTTTTTTTTTATCCTCAAACATTCTACTTTATTTTGGTATCATTTCTCTTTGTATATGCGTATGCTAGGGAGCATAAGTTGTAGTAATTTATTTATTTTTTAGTTCAGGTTTTTTTTATGTTTTGATTTGTTATGTTATGTAAGCAATTGACATAGTTGTGTCCTTATATAAGAATTTCTATTTGATCGAACTACTATCTTTTCCAGGGCCTGGTTGTTCATCGATTGCTTTTGGGGTGGGTGAGGAGATTGGCCCATTTCATGTGGAGAAAGATGGACAGACCCTTTATTTAAACCCTTACTCTTGGAACCAAGGTATATGATAAGATCGGGAGCTCGTGTCTTTTAAATTTTAATTGAAATCTATGGAGATGATGCATGTTTTTCCTAATTTCTATAAGTTATTTTCCTTTTTTTTTTTCTAAAAAAAAAAATCTTTTGTTGGCATCTAAAGAATAAATCTCAAGCAGCATTCTTTGTTAACATTCAACATTTGGTGGGTGAGTGTTCTTGAAATAAAAGCAACTAATTAGGCGGTTATTTTACAGTTGCAAATATATTGTTTGTTGACTCTCCGGTTGGAGTTGGCTACTCGTATTCAAACACTACCTCTGATTACCTGACCAATGGGGACAAAAGAACTGGTATTTCTTTTACATTTGATATCTGAAATGTTTCTTTTATTTCTTGGTCATGCATAGTGTGCTTTACCTTCTATTTTGACATTGCAGCTGCAGACTCCCTAGTATTTTTGCTCAAGTGGTTTGAACGTTTTCCTCAATATAAATTAAGAGACTTCTATATTACAGGAGAGAGCTATGCAGGTAAATAATTGCACATTCGCTTTCAATTTGCAGAACCTAAAGTACTTTGCTTTAATACTTATTATATTGAGAAAGTTCAGTAAATCTCTGCATTTTGTCAGATTGTGAAATTCCTTTTATTTGCATGATGCTTTGAATCTATATCATGAGAGAGAGAGCTTTGAGGTTTCTCAGTAATATGTTCATAATAAAGTTCGCAATATATTGGATTGATTCCTCAGTAAAAGCTGTACCAGTATTCCCATAAGAAATCAAAGGGAATCTTTTTGTTACTTCTACTTAGGAAGATGCAAATGATGAATTCATAAAATGATTGATGTTAAGCAAGTTGGATTCTGTTCAGGGCACTATGTTCCGCAGCTGAGCCAGGCTATTGTAAGGCACAACACTGTTGAAAAGGACAGGACAATTAATTTAAAGGGTTTCATGGTATGGAAGTTAACTTTTTGTTATGAACACTACGAAAATGCCACATGTAGATGGAATATCAATATTACCGTGAATGTTTAATGCAGGTTGGAAATGCTTTGACTGATGATTTTCATGACCACTTGGGGCTCTTCCTGTTTATGTGGTCCACTGGCATGATATCTGACCAGACATTCAAGGCGCTAAATGTTAATTGTGATTCCGATTCATTCATAAATCCCTCAGAGCAGTGCAATAAAATTCTTGATGTTGCTGATGAAGAAATGGGAAATATTGACCCATACAGCATCTTCACTCCTGCTTGCACAGCTAACTTTGGTATGCTAAATCAGTTCTTCCGAAGGCGAAATGTAAGTCTACAAAACTATTCATTATTTTCTTCAGTTGAAGGGATCGAAGCTCACAAAGTCTATAACAATCAGTTTTGTAATCCTTAGACCTGGTTGACCGATTTTGTAATTATATTTTAAATTCATAAAGTAATGAGTTTGAGCCTAGGTTGATACCTACCTATACATCGTTGTATCGAGTAGTTGGATCATAGTCTCTTACCATGAAAATGGCTACGTGCGCAGCAGCCCCAACTATGAGAAATCCACCAATCTATACATGCATTGAGTTGATCAAGTTTGACAATCTTCTAAAATAATGAATGATCTAGGAAATGGCATTCAGTAAATGACCTGAGAAAATATGAATAGACCAATAAAAAATATTTCATTATTACTATTTTTGACTAACATAACATTATTATTCTATAGAAGGATGGATATCTAAGGAGACAATATGATCCCTGCACAGAGCAGCACTCCAAAATCTACTTCAATCTCCCTGAGGTTCAAAAGGCTCTGCATGTTTACAATAGAGAGAATTCATCCAAATGGGTAACTTGCAGGTAATTTTTATTTCTGGAAAAAAAGTTTATGCATCCAGTAAAGGAATAGACGGATCAAATAAGATTTTCTATTTTATTAACCAGTCAGAAGTAGATATCATGTGTAAGGTACTTATCAATATTTTTTCTGTATTTAATTGCTTGTACAGTGATGTGGTATACAATAACTGGAAGGACTCTCCTAAGTCAGTGCTGGACATCTATGAGGAGCTTATACGTGCTGGGATTCGAATTTCGGTTTTCAGGTTTTTCTTGATAGAATTTCAGCTTAACTGCTAATTCTAGAAAATGAAGAATGCTCTATGTTAGAGAGCATCACAAGTAGTTTCTCTGAACCACCCAAAATTTCCATGAAGTACAAATGCATTACCATTACCAATCAAAAAGTACACAAAATGATATTTTTGGACTCCAAAATGATGTTTTGAATAAAACTGTGCTTCAGTAAGCATGTTATACTTCAAAAGTACCCGTTTTTTCTCTCAATGACTGATTTTGATTTCTCATCTTTCTGCTAAAGTGGTGATACAGATGCTGTAATCCCAGTTACGTCCACCCGCTATAGTATTGATGCTCTGAAGCTTCAAACGATTGGTCCTTGGCGTCCTTGGTACAGTGATGGACAGGTCAGTATCTCTGTCCCACATCTGGTAAAGCTTAGCCACAAAGAGTGGAAGTATCTCATGGAGCTGCATAAGCTAATCCCTTTGGGTTATACTTATAGCTAATCCCTTGATCACCAAACTGCATGTTTGCAAATTAACATTTGTGTCTCATGGAACTGCATAAACAGGTTGGTGGATGGACACAGGAATATGAAGGGCTGAATTTTGTTACCGTTAGAGGAGCAGGCCATGAAGTTCCCCTGCATAGACCAAAAGAAGCTCTGGCACTCATCAAGCATTTCATATCTGGAACCTCCATGCTAAAACTTGAACATATCAGTGATGAATAAAACAAAGCCCTGAACCAGGGGAGTGGCAAAGCATGGCATGTCGAACAGGAAAAAATGTTAGACAGCTGGTATCTTTATCTTGTCACGTTGTAACATTTCTGTATGATTTAAAAGAAGATAGTCTTTAATAAAAGATGATCGTTCTTGGTCATTTATTCAATGCCTCAGACATTCTTCTCTTGTTGCCAAAGTCCAACTGGTTAGTTCTACAAGGCTGTTTCTGTTCACCATTTGTCCAAAATTAGCATTAAATACGTGTCATTACTAAAATGCGATCACTAGATTAACTGAAAAAATGTATTCCGGAAAGCACATGGAATGCTTTATTAATCTGAGTAATCTATCTATACTAGTGACGTGAGTGAGTGGACACGTGTCAAAATTATAGGAGAAGTTGCCTTCGAATTATTGAAAAGTTAGTGGAAGAAAATTGAACGGCCTCTAAAATTTGAGAAACGGAGAAAATTAAGAGAACCCTCAGCTGCAATTTACCATTTGCAGAGTCATTGGCAGCACACTGGGGGGAGGGAAATTGAATTCATGACAGCGAGATTTTGGGAAATAATATTACAGACAGAGAGCTGTGAATTTTTCTGGTATGTTATCTGCTGATTGATCTGAAAGCATCAAGAACTCATACGAAATATTTATTTTGACATTCTTAGAAGTTCAGAGTGCCGGAATTCATCAAGTGAAGCTCAAACTTCAACAACCCATTCTGGACCCGTCGAGGAAGACCATAGTAAAACTCCGACAATCAGAACAATATTGGAACAATGACGGTGGCTGGCATTGCTTCCAGAATAGTCCTTCACGGCTATGACAGGCTGATCATTACAATCTAAAGTCAACTCTAGATCAAGTAATCTGCCAGAATAAGTTCAGAGATTTAATCAAAACAAGACGTTATATGTATTTTGGTTCAGAGTTTGAAATACAAAAATCCGTTGTCTGTGTGAAAGATTTGATCAGATATAAAGGGCGTTTTGGGTTGACAGATTTTACATCATGAAACGATTGAATGGGTTGAGTAGCATTGGCTAAGGTTGATTGCAATTATTTTGAATAATTTTAACAGTCCTTATCAGAGCTATGTTTCATTCACCACCAAACGCTAGACCAGATATCATGCAGATACGGGCTTTGCTTTATTAGCCCTTCATCTCCATGAATTCAGTTTAGCTTAGTGTGTCTGTGCCCATGGCAATCATAAGGGCTGATTTGTGTCTATACTTACTAATGTTCTTTGATTTCTTTCAATTGCAAGTATGGTTTCGTATCAATGACCTTTTATCTCATGGATTATAGAACGACTACCTGACAGACCTTCAAAAGTGCAGCAGCAGGGAACTAATCTGCAAGAAGTGAGGGATATGTTTGCTCATAATGAGCACTGCAAATATTAGGCCAACTGTTGATCTTTATTGATCTGCAAAATGCCCATTAGGTTTAGTGAATAAGCATTCTTACCTTCTACTTTAGAGAGGTATGTTTCAGCTATCAACATCATTTGATGCAGCTTTATTGCCTAATCTTATTTTTTCCTTTAGCTTATTTTTTTCATGTTTTTGCCCTTCTGTGGCGTTGCCCACAATCTCCACAAAGGATATAGATGGGCATGTTGAGTAGATCCACCCAAATTTACCATTAGGCTATTTAGCTCATCACCCGAGAATCATGCTACTTTCATTGTTTCAATATATTTATATGTATCCATATTATTGAAAAAAAAATTCGATGTTGATTTAAATTAGCCAAAATAGTCAATTTCATCCCTAGCCTTTGCATTTTAAGCCAATTAAGTACCTCTTCATTTTTTTTTTTTTATCTCTTTAAGCTCTCAAACTTTCTACCTTTCTATCAATAAAGTTTTTCTTGCTTGAAAATGAGTTATTCAGGCAAGTCAGTGAGAAACTTCTTACTTTTTGTCAACCATCTAGGGAAAAAAAAAAGGAACATCGCTATTCAACTAACTTTCCCTTCACCAAATTTCCAATTCACCCACTTTTCTTTTAAGGCAGTGAATCCTTCAGGGACATCTTGGATAGTCTGATGTAAGAAGTTCTTGATTCCAAAGCCATTCTCCTAACTCTAATTGCTCTATGCTTTATCCAATCCATTCTTTAGCCTCATCAATCAGATACAATGATTGTTGGGAGTGGAATGAATGTGCTATATGAGGATAATCAGGTCATCATTGGAGAAGCCATTTCGCTCAACTAAATAGCGGTATATAAGATGAATGTCACTAATGCAACCCTTGAGCCTTAAAAAATTGAGTGGATTATTGATTCGATAAAAAAGAAATTGTTTGACAAAAAATAAGAAGTTCAATGTTAAGTTGCCTAAATAACTATTTTTTAGGTAGAAAAGACTTAATTAACAAAAAAATAAAAAATTTGAGGATTTAACAAAATTTAAAAAAATTTAGGACTTCCTTGGCTTAAAATGGAATGACTGGTGACGAAATTGAATATTTTACCTTCAAATTAATATTTTATCACATACTAACATTTCATATTAACACACATTTACGGTACATTCGCATGGGTCCAACAATAGAAACTAAAAAGGTCGAAATATATAATTGTGCTATTTAATATTAATAAAAATTTGACGATTCATATTGCTTCCTTAATCTGAAAATGAATGTCTCAATTTCTATTTTGAATTGTTCAAAATTAAATATTTTATTTCCTAAACCAGTAAAAATTTTATTAAAAAAATTGATAATGTAATATGTTAATAAATTAAATCAAATCTTTTTATTAAAATGTATACAAATCAAAGTAAGACATTTAATTTCAAACAGAGAGCGTATTATTTACTGTTTAAGCTTAAATAAATATTACATTAATGTACTAATACTTCACAATACGCGCATCGCTAGTCTTATACCAGTTAGATTACAAGAATAGGGTTAAACATAAGATTTTATAACAGATGATAATATATATCCACTCTGGAATTGACATATTCACAATAAAGAACACTTCGAATGGATGCAAACAGGTTCGCATCATACAGAACAAAATTTCCCTTCCCCATTCTATGAGAAAGAAGTATTCGTACTTGAATCTAAGAGTGCAATGCATGCAATTCATGGTACGATGCAGCCTTTTATGAGCAGGCATCGATTGATTAGCCATCCACCTCTCTTTGACATGCAAAATTCTTGTGTATCAGCAGTGATTTCTTGAGTAAGATGGCCTGCATTTGCCCCCAGCTCCCAACTCCCCACCTCACAGAGCTCTAGCTTCCCTTTGTTCAAGGAACCTGTACAAGATGAAACTAAAGTTAAAATACTACCCTGTTTGTAAGAACCATCAGAGTTCGGGAAGCTCTTGCAGCTATGGCATCCATTTTGCATGCCATTCTTTTGAGAGCATAGCAGATGTTTCTAATCCTGATCACAACCTGTGTTGATGATCTCATGTATGTGGCTATTAGTGGCATTTCTGTCGATCCAGTGATGTGTTTCCTATTCAGCTCTGATTCAATTAGTTGAAGAAATACGGAGAATCAAGAACTTCTTGCAAGTTAAAGTTTCCTCTTCTTGGCAGATCAGGAAATACCAAGGTTGGATAAGATGTTTGGAAGCTTCGGAGCAACTGCTTACATAAACAAAAAGTTACAATCCAGAGGAGGTTAAGACAAACAACAAGTTTCCCAATATCATTCCCAGATTTAAAAATAATCAAGCTAGCTTCTCTGTATTGGGGGAAAGAAGTTGTGCATATGCAATATAATGAATGGGTCTTACATTTTCAAGTATCGGCATGCTATAAAGCTCCACAAATTTTTCTCGAAGTATCTGATTCATCTTGTCAACATCACACGCATGTGTCCAGAAGGAATCATGCACTCCTGCACATAATAATCCAAAGAGATAACAGTGCTGACACAGAAAACCAATTTTAACAAACAGTAATGACAAAGATGAACCTCAAAGACCTTTTTCTGGCATGCAATTGGCTAGGACCTTCACAAAGTTACGAGAACAACAGTTTATCAAATTCCATTGATCCTCAGATGGTTAAGTCCACAAGGGGCTGGATAAACCAACTATTCAGAACCTACAGCTGAGTCTCTTAGATTTTTATTATTCAAACGGACAACACAAACCTGCAAAATGCAGACCCGCATCTCTACAAGCTATTGCAGTCATCATCATGTGAGAACCATCCAATGAATGTACAAAATTGGGAGGGAAAGCAGTCCTCTGTTTTCTAGCTTCAACCTAAAGTAAAATTTTAAATGAATCATCAAATGTTCCATACAACGAATAGCTACTAAAGTCTAAACTTTTTTTTTTTTTTTATAAAAAAAAATGGTCTAAACTTAGATTGGAATAATTTTAAAAATTACGGAAAGCTTACTGAATCACTCTCACGCTGCAATGCCAACACTTGAAGTGATGTTTTTATCTGCAGATGCAATAACTAATTGATAATTTTGTCGATCAAAATTGCTCATTGAAGGACATCAAAATAGAATAGCACAGGCCTCAAATGTTAGCCACAACGTCCATTTTTTATCTTTGAAAGAATCACATTAAGCAATTTAGATCAGTCTTCAACTGTTCGGCAAATGACCACTTCCAAATGTCAGTGATAGGTGGTGGATAACACTATAACAACCATTTATTTCTACTTTCAGCATGAAAGTGTATATTCACAATACCTGATACAATGGCTTAAATGATCTTCCATTTAGTAACAATCAAAATCTTATTCAAAGAACAAGCAGCTCATTGAACACTATTTACTTTGAACTTCCAAGGCAAGCCCCTACTAGCATTTGTTTTTCTATTCCTAATATTTTGACAATAAGGAGATCCAGTCACTAGAAGTTGTTAATAAAGTCATGCAGGTGGAGGAAGAGTACTTACGACATGTCGTTGAGATTTAAAGTATGGTTGCACAACAGGAAGACCAAGTGGAGTTGTCCAACGCACAGGCTCATTTTCTGATGCAATTACCTGTTAAAATTCATAGATAAATATTCCATTCGATGTAAGGTTCTCAACATTGTAATAAAGTTTGCAGTGCAGATCATAGAAACCTTAGCACAGTCACCAAGCCAAGCCATTATACCACGAGCGGCTTGGAATATTTCTCCAAGTGCAGCTAATGTCACCTGTAGAGAAATTTACAGTTCAACGAATCAACAGAAAATCCTTTAGAAGGAATTTCTACCATTTGATCCATCTATTAGCCAAAAATTGAAATAAAACACAACAGAGGGGTCTTACTTTATCATGAATCTGTTGATTCTAAATTTACTTTGATTCTCTAGCGACAAATAATGTGTGTCCATTAATATGAATATGTCTAAAGCAAACTGTCGGTCTGTCTATGTTAACATAGATATTAGAGATTTTTCAAATGAATATTTTATGAAGAGAGAGCACTCAAATTCATATTCATGTACCAGAATCCTCCACTCATAATTTTGTTGCTCATAAACACAGTAAGAAGCAAAACGGTCACTTTTCAGTCCATAATACAAGTTCAAAGTCCAGGATCATTCAAGAAGGTAAAGCTAATGTATAGTGACAAATTGAATCAAACTGATATTCAATAAGTGCTCAACAAACACATTGAAGTATATGGACATTAAGAGGAGAACAAACTTCCATATATTTACTTCATGAGTTCAGGATATAGTTTAACATGCAGACTTCCTTCTTCTGCAAAAAATGTTTTAATTAGATATATCCGTCTCATTTACTTAAACATTTGATTTTTTTATTTTTTAAAAAATATTACTCAAGAGAATAGTCCTATCACAATTGGAAAGAACAAAATATATAGCATAGCTACAAGATTTTGAATTTTCCTCCATAATTCATGCTCCAGAGTCACTTCACTTGACATGCAAATTTACACGTACAGAAATTTTCAGTTAGTTAATTGTTTATCTCTTAAACTTTCATTTAGGTGTGTGGTATATGTTATCTGGGAATAGACCCTTCAGCATTTGGTCAATAACTTACTTTAGCCGCATGGCAAGCTGCACTAAACAGCAGTCGATCATCAGCAATAAGACCCTTTTCCTCCAGCCTCCTTTTGATTTGTTCACGTGCTCCAACATATGTAACACCATATACCGAGGTCATTACAGTCTGTTTGACCAGTTTCCTGTCTACCTAACAGATCCAACATTAACAAACTTTCAGTACAGGTTTGCAATAACTAACACTAATATAAAAAGTTTTTCCTCTAAACAACGTAGTTGCGAAGTAAATTTCATTGCTGAAAATTAAAGAAAAGTCCAAATATGATAAACAACCTGATCAACTAAGAGTTTAGCTAGTAAAGCATTTGGATATGTTGAAGGGTCTTTGTTGCTGTCTCTTCTTATAATATCTTGAACCCTGGCAATAAAAAAATGATTCTGAATGCAATTGAAGAAAGTAAAAGTAACATAGAAAATAGAAGTATTGTGAGATCCAGCATAATTCAAATGGAAATGATATGAATGTTAATGTGTTCATTGTCCCTATGAGAAAGCCAATAATTAAGTAGCAGAAAAAGGTTAAACAAAGGAACTCTCTAATAATGGGCTATCTCAAATACTAAACATATTTTCAAGAAGTTCTATGGAATCTTTTCACATTTGAACTTTCATATACATCATAAATAATCATGAAACTCTGACAGCAGGAAAGAAGATAAATTTAGGAGATTACAGGTAGACGACACAAGTCATTTAGTCATCTAAAGGATGAGCCTTTAGACATATCAGTAAGACTGACCAACTGTGCTTTGTGGAAGCCTTCCCAAGATACATCAGAGTGCTCTTGTGCATTTGTATTGTTCTTGCATAAAACACATTAAGGCATTTTCAACATCAAAAGCCAAATAATGGTATGTAGGTATATTTAAACAGATTGGATTCTAAAAGCCTGTGTTCTTCAACTGTGATAGTCTGGTTTTTTTCTCCCAAACATTCTCATCCAAAACACCTTTTCCTAAAGAATTTACATTTAATTCAAATTTAAATTCCCTCCAAATCTTATACTGGGTCCAACACATTTACACTAAATATACATTTTGCATTACCTTTTAATTCAAGACATCTTTAAAGTATTGCTTAAGAATATGTTAAGTATATTCAATATGTAAGACCTACTCTAGATCAAATCAAACATTTTAATTCAAAATTTCAAATCCCAATCCATATACTTTCTCAATT
>JAOXNR010000013.1:3956338-3973251 GCA_028571225.1 Parsonsia alboflavescens
TATGTAAGACCTACTCTAGATCAAATCAAACATTTTAATTCAAAATTTCAAATCCCAATCCATATACTTTCTCAATTTTCATTCTTAAAAAAAAAAAAGAAGAAAAAAACAACATATTTTCACTCTAAAACCCAATCCAAATATGGTTGCCCTTGATTCCTAGGAGATCTAAATAAATTTCCATCAGCTGGAAGTAAATAACATTGAATATAGCATGGAATGTTCATAGTTAGGTGAGCCTATTTGAAGCTTTGGCTGTATCATAAAAACCTGCAGTTTGTTAACGAAATTTTCTAGGATTCAGAAGAAGAGTACCAGGTATAACTTCTTTTAGAAACTTAATCATTAGCAAATATTTACAATTTTCCCTTATTACCACTGAGAAATTCATGGGAAACTCATAGGTTTTGATACAGAAATGACAAGTAAATGCATATAGGCTAAGTAATCTATACATGATAATCTGGAATATATCTACCATAATATTCTAAAACTCAGTACCAATCATATCAACACACCTTGCAGCAATTTCTGAGTAAACATCTGCAGGTTTATCTCCAGCAAGTAAATTGACCGCAGCAGCCTCCATCTGTCATTTCAGGGGAAATACAAATCTAATAAATACTGACAGAATGTGGAAGCTAAAAACTTTCATAGATGAAAAACTGATCATGAACATTGAAACTTGGGATGCAAGCCAACGTGATCTGAGGTAAACTAAATGGAGCAGCAGCTCAAATATTGTGGCAATATATCTACACAAATCAGTGTGATTGATGGGAATTAGCAGAAGTTTTATGCATAAGCAACTGAAAGGAGATATACACAGTTATACAGCAGATTCAAACTTTTCCAACAAATTATGAGGGACATAAAGGCAAGTAATTCTCACGTAAATTAGAGAAAAAACAGAATTATAGTTATATTCATACAAGAAATGCTGTCAAGAGAAAAACAACAAATCTATGTCTTTGCAGTAAACATACACTGTCTTTTCCCAGAGCTGCATAGTGTTGTAAACCATTGCAGGAACCATCCTACGACATGAAACAGTAAAACCAGATGAGAAACAAAAAGTTAATGCATTGAAAGGCAAGATCATGGAATATAGTAATGGTATTGGTAATGATTTTAGTGTTAGCTAAATATATAAGCTGATGATTTTCTTCAGAACAAAAAGAATTGTAATCATTGAACCGACAATGACCCATGTGAACAAAAGAAATTTAGACTGCATAACAAATTTAAACACAGATTCCAAGGCCTAAGGGCCAAAAGCGCTGGTTGAATAAGATAGCAATCTATTAGAAGGCCAGACAAAACTATCTTTTGCACATCTTTCTCTTATATGAAATGATATGCAGACAAATAATTTGAAAATTTTCCTTTATTGTTTCCTTTTTCTCATTATATACTCTGCATCAAGGAAAATAAATAAAAGATTAGTTTCCACATATGAACAAGATACTTCGATTTGCGTAGAGCCTAGAGGGGCATAAATGCTAGAAAATCTATACTTCCATCTCTTACAGTTTTATGGTCCCCCATTACCCATAAAAAAAAAAAACATGGTTGATGGTGTATGTATAACAGTAAAAAGAAATTCTAACATTGCGAATCTAGAGTCATTCTCCCTGATTTTAGTAAGCTCTGAAATTGTCATGCACCGATTGACTCCCTGAAAACTCATTAGCCACAGAGAACATAATTCTCTCAAGCTCTCGAGAAGAGAGTAAACATAGACGTCGAAGAAACAGTGGTAAGCATAGATTCTAAGGAATCTTTAATTGAGTTCTGTTTTTCTAACTTCTAACCCTTTTCTTTCCTAATCCTAAAAGAATCCCACCCACCCTTTGATTTGGATCCATTAATATTGCGATTCGAAATGGATAAGATGATCTTCAATGGAAGCTCCACATAAACTTTCCATTCATAATATATGTGCTTATTTGAGTGCAGCTTAGGAATCCTAGAATAAACAACAATGTACCTGGTGAATTGGCAGGTGGGAGATGACAGTATGTGGTGACGAGCTTTTTAAGGCTTCTGATAAATTAATACAAGCTGCTAAGCACTGGAAAGGATCCTCAGCCTTTAACCACCAGCATTTACCATGAAGAGGGTTTTCAGCCGAATCTACCACATCAGTAAGATGGTCTTCCACAAAAGTCAGGCGCTGATCATGGGAAAGCTTTTCAATACCCCCTCCATAAAGGTTTGCTAAATGTATCTTCAGCCAACGCAAACCAGATTTTCCCAATGGTCGTCCTTCAGCAAATTCCAAAATTCCTCGGCAAAGATCAGAACTTAAATGATTTAAATGTGGATGCATAGGATATGCACGACCCCGAAAATCCAAATTGTGGGGATAGTAAAAGCCTTCTTCATATTTCATCTTACGAGCCACCTGTTCTAGACAAATATCACCTCAATCAACTTCAAAATATTTTGATTTACAAAACAATGAACTGCTTAGATTCACTTTTAACAGATTCCTTTTATGTTTCAAGAAGCACCAAAAGTAAATATAAATCTGGGAGAAAAGCAGAAAGAGGGGGGGAAAACCTGGTCCCTCCTTACAGAAATAGAATAATCTTAGAAAGACAAGCTCTTACAGATAACTTAAGCTCAATGTCACATCGTTGTGAATGCATCTCTTTGTTGATTTTCTTTGCTTTCCTCATACTCCATTTCCACTTTTTTATTTCTTCCACATCATCAGAGTGCAATTCGGGCATAGGAACCTAAAAAGGATTGGGAAGTAATTCCACCATTCAGTATAATACAATACAGAAATAAGTTCTATATTATACTGGCTATCAGAAACAATTAGGCAGGTCAAATTAAACAACACTAATATCTCAAAGTATAAAGAACCAAGCAAATAAACATTTGTTAAATTATATATTATAAAAAGAATAAATAAATTGAGATCATTTTCATGGGAAAAGCATGCACAAATTTTAGAGTAATTCATGCAGAAAAGTGAACTTTAATAGTTGAAAAATCCCATTCATCATACAACATTCACCAGAACCTAAAGAAACGATTTTTATTGACTTTTACATAAAATATAACGGATACGCAGCACACTGATGATTGCACAGCCCTGTGAACTTAAAATACACTTACATCTTCACGATTCACCAGGCCAGCAATATTGCCACCACTGGCCCAGATACGCTCTACCACACTAAGAATTCTTCGATTAACTCTCCACTTGGTGTTGCCCAATGTATCCAAAGCCTGCAAATTATGCAAAACCAAGTAATAAAATATAAAGTAAAAACAAACAGAAAATCAACTGCTAATCTCATATACAGTAGGCTCTGAAGGTAATTCGTTGCTTCACAGAGTGCACTAAACTAATCCTTTTCTGCTTTACGTGACAAAACTGGAGAGTAAACCACTCCTTTGCTAAAATTTTCAAGACAATCATTTTCAGTTTACATGCATTTTATTACGCAAGAATAACTGCTTGTAAAAGACCATAATGAGAAAAGGGAACAACCCTTCAACAATGGAACTTCAGAAACATAAACTGAAATCAAAACTTCCACTTTTGATAAATTTATCTTGATATAGTGACGTGAAGGTGCAGTTCTAGTTTTGCCAGCTGAGTACCTTTTCCTATGAAATAAATAACCCAAAAAAAAGAGGTTCCTGATTGCATCTAACTCTAAACATTTAAGGCAAATTACTTTGTCAAAATTGGAGAAATCGTTAAAGCATTTGATGAACCTGCAGTTTAAGACAAGCACCTCAGTTGAAGACAAAAGGAATCGAGGGATTCTATTTCTTAGGTCATTACTCCACTCACAGAAGAGTCGGTCAAAGTAATCCTTAAAAAACAAGGGATTCTATTTCATAGGTTCTATACACTTAGAACTTGATAAAAATTTATCAAAAACAAGAACAAGTTATCATTACCAAGCAAGAGTTTACTGTTTATTTATATTTGTCCAAAAACTTTTCTTACCAGTACCAACACTGAAACTCTTCTAACTACATGTTTGTGAAATTCATTAACAAGATCTACTCAAAACATCTGACGACAGCTATTACCTTTCACAATGCACCAAGCAGAAAACCTCAAGCATTCCCCGTCAGCTATCTGCCATTGGCTTATTTATTCCGTTTTATTTCTCCAGCTGATTTTCAAAATACGGATATTCTTGGGAAGGAAAAAAATAAACAAAAAGAAGGCAATGCAATCCTCAGGAAGTGAAAGAAAAACAACTCTTTTAGGTGGTAGGGCGTTTATGATCACTTTTTTTATATATATACCAGGTGTTAAGTGTATAATTCAGCCTTTCTTTCTAAGTTTAAACTTTCAATGAAAATTTATCATAGTATCAGAGAAGGTGGTCATATGTTCGACTCTTGTTATCAACAAAAACTTGTACTGTTTTGTTTGCCCATTTGTTGTTGACCATTTATGACACCTTTATTGAGAATTTGTGGTTTTCCCACACAATGTCAGAAGTAAATGGCAGGCTTTTCTTGAGTGAGATTGAGGTTGACTTTGTATCGCCAGGAGGTCATCTTCCAAGAAAGAGAAAAGTAAAATATACCAGACCCCATGGCTATGATCTGTTGATGCGCATCTATTGTATTTTCACGCAAATAGGGGGAAATAAAACCGTCTTTATCAGAATAGGAGTGTTAAGTATATAAATTCAAATTTAAGGTTTGGGCTTTTAGATGAGATGAAAGTTTATCACCCAGCAATTGGACATTTCAAGTAGGCATCTAATGTTCAATTTCTTAATGTAAGATGCTCACAAATGAGAAAATGTCTAAGGATTAACATTTAACCACATGGTATCAAGCCATGTTGTAGTCAAAGAAATTGAATGAACAAAGGAAAAACAAAGACATGCAAAATCTTGGATTAGAATCAAAGAGAATAGAACTAAAGCCTGACCTCATAAACTTTCTGCATTTGTTTTGGACAGGCTCTTTTGATAGTTTCTTGTTGTCGCCTGGATCCATGTGTACGCATTGAATATGATGGTAAGAATAAATAACCACCTTTGTCATACCTGAAATAACATAGCCAGACTGATACTAAATACGAGAGACTAGAACTTTTATGGCACTGGACTTTTACGGCAGTGGCCACCCTCACCATCATTTGAGTGAGATATCTATTATTTTCAGATATATGTCATGGATGGCAGGAATAGTATCTTCTGTCAGAATTCAGTCATTCAAGGAATGCAAGGAACCCCGCAATTCAAGAGAGTCCCAAAAATCATTTTCAAAAAAATGATAAATCAATTTCCATACCCTTTCCACTTTTTTGGTGGGACCAGCATCGGAACATAAGGAATCATCATATGTTTAACCTGCAGAGAAAAAAGCATTTAGGAGCTCCAAAGACAGTGAAAAGGTTGACAGTTGACAACATTATAGTTGATTCCAGCTATGTGTTGCTCACTAGGAATTGTATTTTATCCACCCACAAAGAATGTAATAAAAATTCTCAAGTGATCTGAAATTCTATTTTTCAATTTTAGCAAAATATATATGACCATTACAAGTTACAAACGATGTCAGGTATTTCCAAGTTCATTGAATTGAAAAAGGAAACTGAAAAACAAAATTAGATTCTTAATGATGACTCATAATTAGACAATAACATAGCAGAAAATATTTGACAAAACTGTTGGCAAATCAGTCAAAGATACACCTTAAACATATTAATGCAAGACACCAAGCAGAAGAGATGAACCATCGGAACCAAGAGCAATCCTGCTGGTTCGCCAAAAAGAAAAAGAGCACATCTCAGTTCTATATCTACTTTTATTATATTTGTTTAACAAGGTGATCACTTGTTTTAGTTTGGTGTGTCGATCAATGACATACATCAAAATGCATGAATTGATTCACTATTCATCAGAATAGACAATCAATTTTCAACACCAGAAAGAATAAGTGGAAAGAAGAGATAAGATTGTGCAAGATGAATGTCCAAACACTAGAATCCGAAACATATGTACCATGAATGGCACCCAACTCTATCTAGTGAAGGTCATACCTTCCACATAATCTCATGTCAAGAATGGAATTCCTGTTAACAGAATTATTTGAAACAGAAAGAAAACAGAACCCAATACTCCCAATCCCTGTTGAATTTCAAATAAAGACATATTTCTCAAGTATGGCATATTTCTATCTCACATTTTGATAAGAAACAGCTTCTCCAGTCCTTACAAAAAACCAATGAATACTCAAAATACTAAATCAATTAAATCCTCTATCGTAAAGAGAATAATGCAATAGTTCAAAACTCAACTCTCATTATGGAATATCTGACTCGTGAAAAAAAGTGGAGTTAACTCACGGTTCTATCAAGTCCAGAAGTTATAACTGGGTCACATTCTATAACTCCATATTTCTTTACAGGGTTCAACCTACAAAGAGAAAAAAAGAAAAAAGAATATTCTTTAATCATATTGTAACAAAAAAGAGCTGCGTAAGTATGATAAAAGTTACCCTCAACTAACTTCTAAGTGCAAAACAATATTCTTTTTCACAACATCATATTAGTTGATAACTTCTAAGTGCAACATGCTTATGACAGAAATAAATGCACAAGATTCAGATTAGAGATTGACTACTGATTCATTTTCAAGTAATCATGTTGCAGAAAAACTTCTTGGAATAGGTAAAAATTTAAATCTGGACTAGATATAAAGAAGATGATCTTACCTTGGTTCATTTGTTACTATTTTGAAGTAATGCCTGAATGCTGGTATGAAATATGGTGGACTGTCAGTTGACTGATTAACTGGATATTGTACGTAAGCTGTTTCAGTTAATAATTCTATTAGACGACATCCCAACTGCAAAATATTAAAGAAAAGAGACATAATTAACACATGATAGCTTAATAATAACAATAATAAACTATCTATAAGTCAGGTGTAACAAACCTTAGCCTGTGTATCTCGACCCCATGACTTAAACTTCTCATTTTTCACCAGCTTTTGAGTCTCAGAAACTCTGTTCCTCCTAATCAAACTCTTAACACGTTTCCTTAGAATCACCATCTCATTATTCAAATCTTCTTGGCTTTCAGCCACAGTTGCTTTTCTTCGTAACTTCTTAGTTTTTTCCAAGAAATCATGAATCCTAACCTGATAAAAAAGAGAAATGCAGAGATGCACAATCTTTTCATATGAATAGCATATACGATGAGAGAACAGATCTGAAAAATTATATTGTAGATATTGAATACTAGAGTAAATTTGAAATCTATGCATTTGACTAGACATTTCATTTTGCACCACTCTTTTCCAAGGAACAGAAAACAGTGTGCTTTAAGGTCTTCTCTTCACTCAATGCACTCCGAGAAACAAAATTTCATAACGAGAATCTAGCATTAGCAACAGAACTGCTTTACTTTCTTTTTTCTTCACTTCCTTTTCACATTAATGAAAAGAAGCCACAACTCCTAATAAGCATCTTCATAAAAGCAATAACTTCAGGCCCAATTACACAAGAATTAAAACCCAACCAAACAATAACCGGATACTCACCTCATGCTCTACAGCAACCCCAATCTGGACTGCAGCTTCAACAACACGTACGCACCTGTCATCTTTGTCGCCCATCATCAATAAACCCATTAACTTATGCATTACGATAACTGCCATTTTATCAGCTGGCAAGGAATCAATGTGTGGTGAGTAAGCCGCCCTCTTTTTCTTGGTTTTTTCAGCCTTTTGCTCTTTCTCTATAGCATTTCTCAATGGTTCGAACCAACCTAGAAAAAGTTTCTTAATGTAAGGCAAATTTGGTGCCAATTTCTTTTCACACATCTCCCTCTCCAACTCCCTATACTCTTCCACAGTCTTCTCCCAAGCCTCAGTCTCGGCCACTATTTGCCTTTTCCTCAATAAGTAGTACTTGCGCCTCTCAATTTCTTGAAATTCTATTTTGACCTCTCGTCTAAGCTTCGCCTTGTAATAAACATTCTTCATAAAAGGGGCAGAAATCCAAGGAGGGTCTACCATGAAAACTCTTTTACTTGACTCTCGAGGCAAAACCTCAGAAACCCCATTTCGAATAATCTGCAAATTAGCCAATTCTGGGATGTTTTCTGTAAAATTTTCATCGGTGGAGTCAGATAATGGGTGTAAATGAAGTGGTATTGGCGTGTGCAGTGAAGGCAGCTTGAGGGCATGAGGAAAAGAAGAACAAGAAACTGAAGGACTTTCCAAGAACTTAGGAAATTGAGGAGTGGAAATCAAGAAGTTAGGATTTTTGAGAGATTTTGACTTGGGTTTTGGAGTTGTTGGACCCCATGAACCCTTAAACGGAGCTATGGGGCCTGGAATGAATGAGGCTGTAGATGCCAGTGTTAATCAACTACGGAATGAAGGCAGCCCCAGCAATCTTCTAGCAGAAGAAGAAGGAGAAGAAGATAAGAGAGGTTGAAGTACGAATGAAGCGAAGAAGTAAAACCTCTCTTAAACCCTCATTGGTCGGCAATCAGAGCAACGACAATGTGGCACGTTATAGATTTCCAACGGGAAAAGCCTGAAGATTTTTTTCCGGGCCTTCTTGACTTGGATGTATTTGGAATATAAGTCGTCATATATACCTTCCTTCTGCACAAAAAAAAACTCTTTTCTCTTTTGGTTAGTTGTATTTTTCTATCTTATTCAAAATCTTAAGAAAATATCAAATAGCGCTAATCGGGCATTACACATAATAAGCTTATAAATGTTTATAAACCAAATAAAAAGAAGATAAATCGACATATAGAGTTTATTAAAAGAGAAATATTAAAGAAACATAAGTAACATTAAAAATATGTATATTTTTCATGTTATTTTTAATAAATATTTTTTAAAAAAATTCCAAATCTATATATTTTTAGACATTTTAAATCTTATGGACTCTGTAAACTAATATTGATCAAGACTAGGTTTACTTTACATATGTTTTTTAAGCATTATAGTTACATTAATTAAAGAATTTAAAAATTAAAGTTGAATAGTTTTAAGGTTTTTCTTTTAAATATTATTCATGCATTAATTAATGGCTTTAAGCAAGGAGAGGAGGTTTCGCTCTGTTTATTTTAACGAGAAATTTCATCATATCAGCAAATAAGCTGGCCCTTGCATGGAATAGTCACTCAGATAATTGTAAAATGAGGGGGTTTTCATCCTCCAAGCAGGAGGGGGGGGGGGGGGGGAACGAAACCCAGAGCCCATCTTATATTTGAACAAACAATACTATTCCAAACATTAAAAACGAGAAATTGTTATTAAAAACTTCATAAACACAACTTTGATCTTCAGTACATTAACTTGTACCTTCAACCTTGACATGGAAGTGGCCAACATTTTCCTTCCATTGCAAGATATTGTACATACATAGTAGTTCATATTTCTATAGCATTTCCCTCTGTGTGTGTGTGATTACCAATTTATATTCAGACCTTGTAGTTTAACTTTTCCACAAACAGGGACACAACCAGTAACCTTGTTCCTCATCTAAATACTACAATGCTACCGGGGATCACAAACATTGATTATCTTGGCACTCTAAATTTACATATTGGCTAGGAAAGGAAAAACCAGCTGTTCGGGATTTTATCAAAGGTGCATTCAGGAAGTGATCACCTCGAACTTATGGAACTTTGGCAGCTAAGAAGGCTTCCAAAACTGCTTTCTTTTCTTGTTTGCTCTGGAATTGAACTCTCCTTCCATGTCCTAAATTATAATAGAAATTGAGTTTAAAGTCAATCAAAGCTCTTCCGAGAGCAATTGAGCTTTTTCTGGTGCTTCTATTCAGAATTTGAACGCGAAGTAAAAACATGAAATGTAGACAAACATGCAACAGGATGCTGAACAGCCAGCAAATAGATAAAGGAAACATGTGGAAATCATATAAGATGAATCAAGAGCTCGTTAGAAGAAACACTGCATAGAAGTGTCAAAATCCCAATTCTAAGACAAAGCTATGGTCATTTTTTGCAGAAATCTTTGGCTTAGAGGCAAGCACAATTAGGACAAGAAGGCTTACCAGGAAGTATCCATTCAAAGTCCAGCTCAAGTAACTTTCTGACACTGTTCAGCTGTTGGGGTACTACAGGAAGGAATAAGAGAAAAGCTTGTTAGAAGTACTAACTAGAAAAAAGCATGAATATACTGTAGGAGAAAAAGTAAGGATAATACTGTGCATGGGGACCCAGGACATGCAATGTAACCAGATAGTTAAGTTTATTGTGAGCTTGTTGGGCTAAGTTCTTGATGTCTTGGTTTTAGTTTAAGTAATCCATGCACATGACTATGATGATTAACTGGATTCTGACTTTTCATGTTAATAAGCTTCAGGATTATCTTTTCAGGTATATATTATATTTCACTTTGCAATCACAACTTCAAATGTCTTCCATTCGGAGTATAGACTTCCAAAGCATTCCAAAGTGGCATGCTGATCAAAATTGCAACTTCACTGTAACAGTACATATTCCACCCCAGGCAACAAGTGGAACATCACAAGCATAGATCGAAAAATGCGGTTTAATATTTACTGGAGTATATCAGTAAACAAACCTGAAAACCAATTGTACTTTTCCATAATAGTCAAGCCAAGTTCATCCATAAGCAGATGATCCCCAGTGAACAGAACCTTTTTTGACTTGTATAACAAGCACACTGAACCCTGTCATTGTGAACATGATAAATATGGCATCAGTTAAATCACATGAACTAGTTAGTAATAGCTAAGATGAAACAGAAAAGGTGAAGGAGGTAAAAAGGGACAAACTATTGAAGATAGCACATTAAAAGATATGCCGCCTTTGAAATAGTTCTAAAGGCAAGTATGTGGAGCATGATGATAGTGAAAATGTGTACCTCCGTGTGTCCAGGAGTGTGTATAAGTGTAACATCCTCATCAAGGGACCAGGGTCCACTCCCCTTCAACTTAACTTCTACATTAGCTGTAGATATATTTACCTGAGAATTACTAAAAATTTTAATTCAAAAATCGAAGTCCACAACTTGTTAAACTAGCATTTGACAGGACTTTATTTCCTTATTTTTTGATTAAAAAAGTAATGATAGACACACTTGCAATATAAGTTGTATGAAGAAATAACTAGATGCATATGAATGTCTGTTAAAGAATTAAGAAAACCAAAGGGAAAGTTTACCAATTATTGGAGGACGACTATAAATATCTAATATCATAGGTTATTAGTTATTTTATTCCTGAAATCTTCCTACAAATGCCAATTGTTTACACATTAGGTCATGAAGCTAATCTTTGCCACAGTGAGGTCCAAAAATACAGAAAGCAATAACAAGAGAAAAATGCTAAAAGATAAAGAACTTCAAGTTCTTGATCATCATTCTTTCTGCTCACTGCAGCATAGAGATTGAAGCCAATTGTAATTGCCTTTTTCATCTTATCTTAACTGAATGTGCATATCCTATGTGCTAATTTTTCTCATTTCATATGAATCTTTACACATTTGCACAAGAGTTAAAAGGGTATTTTCATACATCTTCAGCATGGAGAATTCTTTCACAACCTAACTGCTCTGACCACTTCTCATGATCTGCAACATCATCCCTAAGAAATAGAGTTAGTGACCAACATCATCAGATTATTAAATTTGATAAAATAAAAATGAATTAGACATACTGGTGGGTGAGAAACATGTAACGAGCTCCACCCATCTGCTTAATGGTTTTTGCCAATCTCTCTGTGTACCTAGGACTGCACAAGTCAAGACTGCTGTTCAAAGACCTTATAATGACCACTAAAAGTTACAGCTATTCAAATTCGCAGAAATAGATGATAGTTTTTGCTTAATCCGGTGCATGATAAGATTAGTCCCATTTTCGAGTGACAAATTGCTTCCACAAATCATAACTACCTGTCAATAAGAATATTTCCCTCTGGACGAACAATCAAATAGGATGTTGCTCCATATGATTTCTCGGAATGATAACCACAATGATATACACCCTAACAAAATTAGATTCTCTCTTTAGCCACACGTCAAAAGGTAGTTTAGAAGTTGAAACAAATAAATAAGGAAAACACACTTACATAGAGAATAAGAGGTATATCTATAAAGAAAATGGTAAAGGCACTTTTGAGAATAAAGGAGAGTATTAAAAGTGGAAATTGAGGAGATACGTTTTGACAAAAAAATCATAAGAGTAATTGCGAAAAGGAAGTTGGGAGTTATGACCAAGAGAAAGAATAGCAGTGTGCCATTTTCCAGTTTTACATCTTAACACCACCAACAACCTGGTGCATCCCTTCTTTGACTAATAACTCAGGAATTTTGAAGGTTCTAAAACATTTCATGCAAACATAATTAACTGTCTGGGGATAAGTTTATGCTGATATCATCAATTAGTGGCTAAAAGTTTGACAATCCTCCACTCCTCAGTAATCCATTTATGCAGCTATTTTTTCTTTGTCCTCTTCAATCTCTCTCTTTGGGTTTTTTTTTTTTTTCCCCCTCAAATTCATCCTTGGAATCGGAAAAGCCAAAATCCATAAGGTTGCCTGTTATAAATTGTGTAGTTCACCCAATAAGACTTAAACACAATAATAGAACATTATCATCAAGCAAACAAACACAAGAAACAAACATGAGAAACTGATAACATAAGCCTACCGGCAGTCTTTGCTTGTCAATTGGAATTGGAAGCATCTTCTGAACTTCTAAAATATCACGAGGAGGTCTTTCTGTACGGATTGAGCTTGTTGGACATGAAAGCAAAGCCTTGCAAATGGTAATGTTCAGCATCAGAACTAGGACAGAAAATATCTCAGTTAACTAAAATCTTCGTTGTTCATAGAAAAAAATTTGCGCTCCAGATGATAGAAATCAAAAGCATTCAACAAAAATTTAATATATATAAAGTGTGCTACAAAGTGAAACAGTTCAGAATACTAACAGAAATTTAAGATTCATTTTTACAGTTTTCAAACAATGATGCACTTTTAAAAACCAAAATAACCGGGCATAGGGCAAAATACAAAAGATACCTGAAGAGCTTTCAGTCTTTCCTCTTCAGAACTTGGTTGTTTAGTTACAGCTGACATTTCATCAACTCGAGTAAATATTTCCTTGAAGGATTAGTCAGAATCAGTTATTATATGTAAAGATCTTAAACATGAACATAAAAAATATCACTAATAATAATAAAAGAAAACCATTATTAATAAACTCTCTTGAAATAGTATCTGCTTGCTTGTCCAAATAACTGTGCTTAAGTTTAATCCTTTGCAGAAGGTTTATAGTTCGACACATATATCAGGAAGCCATCAACAAGTAATACATGAAAGGCAAACAGTACCTTGGCCATTGTTTCATCTTTTCAACATTTGTATCAAACATAGAGACCTACCTTAACCTCAAGACAGTCTTTAGTCCAATCACAAATAATAACAACTCAGATCTATGATGAGGATTGAAATAGTACTTCAAATCCTAATAAGATTCGACAACAAAAGTAGAATAAGATTCATTCTGATCTATTTAAACTATTTCATTCTTGTTTTTGGTGTGTAATATTTCCAGATATGTTCTTCATAATCATAACCAAACTCAATTAAGAATCAAGGCCAAATAAATCCAATGAGAGTTAAACTCCTAACCGGAGCCATCCAGCGACAGGTATCACAATCTATGCATGTATGATCTGCAAATTCAACAGAGATGTGAAAGATTCCATCAGTTAAAAGTTAATCAAAGTATCAGTCAACTCATTTTTTAAAAGTTAATCAAAGTATCAGTCAACTCATTTTTTAATCTGCTAAAAGTAAAAAGCTATCGAAACAACTTTCCATGCCAGGCATATAATTTTTAATCTCAGGTAGTATATTTTAATTCTACAAAATTAAGTGCTTCTTTAAGTTAAACTATTTTCAATTCAATAGAATTGCTTTTCCATTTTCCTCATCAATTAGTAAAATCATTGAAAAATCGGAATAACTTTTTTATAAAATAATCATTCAGTTCAAGCAATCTATGGCAAGACGGTGGTGTTTTTACCAACGAAGAAGTCTCCGTCGACGTTCTGAGGACGTCTTTGTCTTCTCGAAATGGCGCTCTGGTTTTGCGAAGCCTTTATTTTGAGTACTGCAGTAGATTGCATATTATTCTGGAACTTAGTAGTAACGTCAAAATTATTCAGCGAATAAAAGCTTGTTGCCGCCGTTGCCATTGACATCGCCATTTGCCAGAAGCTTCAGTTTATTTCTATTTCGGGAAATTGGAAGTAGAAGGCCGGTGCGAACGGGTTCCTTGTTGCTTTTATCTTTTCTTCTTCGATGTATGTATTTTTTGTCAAATTAATTTTAGAATTTTTAAAATGGTTTTCTTTTTTTTTTTCTTTTTGCTTTTTAACAATAAGAATAGATTATAGAACCGATAGAATTAATGCGTGAAAAATAATGAACCGAAATTTTGCAGAAGTGAGCAGATGATAAGAAAATCATTCTTTCGTGAATTACATTACTCTCCGGGTTGATATTCAATGTCCACTCTGACATGTTTAAATATTAAGAAAAGAATTTAATTTAATTCATTTTTAATATTTTTTCATCGAATATAAATTATTTTAATTGATTTTTTATTACTCTCTTATTATTGAATATAAATCATTTTAACTAAAATTTCTTGTCAATAATTATAGGTCATAGTTATTATTAGTTAATTAGCTTTTTTAATTTGATTTTTCTATATTATCCCTTTTTTTTTCTGCTGTGTTGTTAGTTTAATTAGCATATAAATATGAATATTTTAAGAAAAAATTATATTATCTTAATTTTTTCAAAATGACAGATATTTAGTAATGGAAGGAGTACTAATTATAAGTTTTTGTTGTTAGTTAGTTAGGTTTTTTAAATGGTTTTTTTCTTATATTATCCCTACGATGTTATACAGTAACATTCAAAATATAAATAATACTCCCTCCTTTCAGAATTGAATGTTTCATTTTGATTTACACAAATTTTAAAAAAATTAATTAACTCAGTTCATTTTACATTCAACAATATCAATCTCTTAAGAAAATTTTAACTAATTTATGAAATAGAATATTCATTTTTAGATAATTGGGAATAGAAATGTAGGCATTTAATAATATCATTTAATTTTAGATAAGGGGAGTACGGTTTATATAATGTGGAGCAATCAGGCTTGTTTCCAATCCTCTACCACTTAAATAGAATCTTAAGATTATTAACAACTTTTTTAGGAAAATTCAAACAACTTGCTCTGTGATATATAGACAGAGATTTCAGTAGCAGCATGCTATATTCTTAAAGAATGCATGTTCTAAAAACGTGTTGATAGATAGTAGTATATTTTTTGCGCTAACCACCCAATTAAATTTCAAAACTCAATATTAAACACTTGCACTTTCTTGTAAAAAAATTTCTATGTCAGATCCCTCGGTAACCTCCGGATCTTGTAATTGTTTATCACTTTCTATTATATCAATAGAAATTTAATATGTACCCTAAAAATTCTAGTTTTCTTAAGATTTAGCTCTTTTTTTTTATGTTTGAATATTAAAATATATTAAAAGATAAATATTAAAGGTTATGAATAAAATTTTTATTGATTTTTTATCATTTTAAAAAGAAATAGGAGTGACATACAAATATGCAACTGGAGATCCAAACCCCTCACTATCACTAGCTCTGTAATGGTAGTGAATAGGTAAATGATAAGATGTGCACAAACTAATTAGATAATAGAGCACTTGTACATTTTAAATCTTTGTCAATTAGATTGATTAATCAGTGCTTGGCTCTTTTTTTTTTATTTTTACAACCATCCTTCTTCTAAATAGTTTTGTATCATTTTCTTTGAGAATAAACGGTAAATCTCATATCTACTATCGTAATATCTTGAACTTAAAACCTCATAATTTCAAATATTATTGGTTATTACTAAACTAACAAAAATTTACTTGTCTTTGGCTTGTTTATGTTCCTTTTTTTTTAAAAAAAAAACTCCACTATTTAAAATATATTCTTCTAAATAAAACTTGTTTATTGACCCATTGGGAGATTATTTACGTCTCCCTGCCCATGCCTCAGCCCATTTTCGTGTAACAAAATCTTTCACGTGGGAAATGATGATTTTGAAAGGATCTAATCTAATCATACCTATAATCGTAGACCTTCCTCTGCATTTTATTAGTATACTTTAAGGATACTAAATTCCAAATAGATCTATTTAATTGTAACATTATGTTACTAACATATGATCATTAAATGTTAGCCAAATTTATTTGTCTGCTAACGGCGGAGATTTTCTCCCTTTTTAATAATTCCACCGGGCACCGGTGTGGTCCGGAAAATGTACGCCAAAAGTGACTACATGGGATTAATCTGTCAGTGGAGGTTCGCTGCAATTCCTTCGGTTCTTTGAAAATTATTTCTTTGTTTGACACCATAGGAGGTTATCTAATTTATCTTCATATCATCTTTTCTTTGGTCAGGTTTTGTCTTAAATAAGTTACGAAAAAGACTTAAGTCAAAACATTTTTTTTTATCTGACAAAATAAAAAGTTAAATTTCGAATAAAGAAAAAATTCCCTCATTTCAGAATTGAATAGTCCTATTTCTATTTTAGTTTGTCTAAAATTAAATGTCTATTTCAAAAAATAAATTTATTTCCAAGATAATGTCGAGGTACGTACAAATTGATCTGGACACCCATTTAAAACAAAAGGAGTATTATTTAAGAAAATTGACATTTATTTTTGAACTTCTAAAATAAAAATAGAAATATTTAATTTTAAATGGGTGAATTACCTAAAATTAGGGAGAATGAAGATAAAAAAGTAACATAAAAATTCTCTTACTCCACGTTGTTCTCTTTTTCTCCTCCCAGTACTACATTT
>JAOXNR010000013.1:3994844-4006847 GCA_028571225.1 Parsonsia alboflavescens
CTTTAGATATCATGTGGTTCCTGTTTTTCCAACTTACACCAAGAGCTTACCAAAATTCTCAATGATCTATCAAGATAGTTTAACGAGAGGACAATTTTTACATGCATTGCTATATTGATGAGGGGGTTTCAAAAAATGAACTCATTGCGGATGAAACTAGATATAGAATGTCAGAGAACTGGAGACAATGTACCAAATAATTCCAAAGAGGCAAAAAACTCAGGAAGAGGGAATCGAACAACCCATATTTCATTCACGAAATATCGTGTATCATAAGCAAATGTCTTAGCCGAACACATTTAAATTCATACATACGCGGAGCTTCAACAAGTCTGGCTGAGCAAATTAAGGAAAGAACAGAAACAATAAAATATTAAATGACAGCAAAGTTTCATATGTGCTCCAGAAGTAGTAAACCATGGAAAGAAGATCATGAAAGCATAAGCTTCCTAATAGAAACTAATGATCTCTCTCCTCCTTTTACCGATCAAATGCGGAAAACATCTGTCTGAAATCGTTCATCGTACAGCTGCCAATGACCATACCTCTCAGTATGGAAAACTGATCTGGGAATGTAAAAATTCGGTTTCTTGATAGTCTTCAGGTTCTTCAGATCTGTTGATGCTTTTTTTATATCCCGGCTAGTTACATTTGCACATCCAGATAAATCCAGATACTCAAGGTTCGAACATCCTTCAGATATTAAAGAAAGACCTTTGGCCGTTAATTTGGAGAATTGAAGTTCAAGATGCACAAGGTTAGGCATAAATTTTCCGATTGCAGCAGCATCAGAATCACCATCTTGAGGGCAGGCATTTAAGTATTCATTGGGCACAATTCCAACATGTTGGGAAGGATCAATCCAGTTCATCAAACTAAATTTGAAAATCTGAAGGCTTGGACAATGACTCCCTATTAGAGCTAGAGATTCGTGAGATATTTCATAGCAGTAGCTGATATCCAGTTCTCTCAGATTGGGACACCCATAAGCAATCCTTTTCATGATTTCATCAGTGACATGAGGAGAGCTCTTCAAGTAGAGAACTTGAAGGTTAGGGCACCTGTACGAAAATTCCAGATTAGTCACTCAGCATCTCACAGACTAACTTGCCAAAAACAACAGTCAAGAAAGTAGAATGCGGGAAGGTAAAGCAAGCTTGCTTCCATTCCAAAAACAACTCAAGTGGTCTCTGAAAAACTCAATCTTAGCAAAACAGAAAAACTGGAATCCACAAAACTTGCCCCAATATGAAAAGAACACAATCTCAAGCAATCACATTAAATGAAACAGTTAAAACTACAAAAGCAAAATGAAACATTCTATTTCTATAGACAAATCAATTGATATCGTTATTAACTTTCCTCAACCTTACACCCCAAGAGGGAAAAAAACAGCTCAGAAATATGATCCCAATCATCCAATATCCCTATCTTAATTACAAAATTACACAAAAACAAAAACCAAACCACTATCCTACTCAGCAAGTCAGGGCAAAAGGGACCGCTTTATCCAATTCTGAGTGTCATAATTCAATATTTTGGTCCTTTTGTTACTGAATTTTCCAATACTTATTCAAATTACAGAGCAGGCATATCGCAGTTACAATCCGATTAGAACAGAAAATTTGAAAGAAAGAAAAGATCTTTTTGAATTAGAAACAGGTATCTACTTTCTTCACCCTTTCAATATGTATTACCTTTCAGCAACCAGTGAAAGAGATCGATTAGAGCAGTGCCTAACTCGGATTTCAGTGACAGAAACATGGCTCGAGACAACAACAGATCGGAGCATCGAATCGATTTTGTGCTCGAACTCAGGGGTCCAGTATCTGGCGGAATCAGTGGCCGAGTTGAAGTAAGGTTCGAGATCAAAGACCGAGTGGAGACATGAATCCTTGCAGGCATTGAGCCAGGATTTGCAGACTAACATGGCTCGCAGCCATAGGTCTTCAGGTGAGAGGCGTGAAAAGATGTTGATAAGGCACTCATGAGTCAACTCGGCCCAGTCCTGACTGAGTCCTGACACGGATCCCCTGTCCTTGTCGTCCATTTTCTGGGTAGCGGTGAGAGACTTCTGCTAATGCTACTCAGGTACGACCTGGTATTTGTTTATGCGATGGGCCTTAGAATACTTCATTTATTTCTAATTATTTTTTATTTTTAAAATAGACATTATAAAAAATATGTAAATGTTCATTATTTTAGAATAATAATATTAAATGTTATTATAAATTACTATTTGATGCAATAATAATTTCAAAATGGAATTTATGTTAATAATCGATTAACTAGAATTGTACTAAAAATAAAATTTATACAATTAATAGCTTTAATTTAAACAAGGTCTTATAATATAGAATTTGTACAATACTCATTATATTTTGTATAAAATACTAGTCGCAATTAAATTAAAAATATAGAAATGTTTTAATTTATATCTATATTTGTATATTAATTAGATTTGCATTAAGAAATAATATATATATATATATTTTAAAACAACCCTTAAAGCGGTTCTCTCTCTCTCTTTTTTTTTTTGTTGGTGTGAAAATCTCTTATCAAGTCCTTTTGTTTTCTGAATTTCGGCTAAAGAATAAAGACCGAAGAGTTTAGTCTATCCACAAATCATCTCTTGAAAGAGAACGGTTAAGATTTGCAAATTTTTGTTTATCAATGCATGTTTTCAGACAGCTTTATCAAAAGAATTAAATTAAAAAAAAAAAAAAAGTCCATTAAGATTCAGAAAGAGCAAGTTCTGGAAACAATTTTTTCCTAATGCAATATCACTTCCAAACTACTCAATCAAATTTGCATCCTGGAGATCATATTAAGCTGCGAACTTTAATGTATCATCACACAGTCACAGACAAGACAGGGTATCAAGTTTAAGATTGAAGAAGAAGATTGGACATTCTATACTTTTGTTTAAAAAATCAATACCATGATTTGTAGATTCCTTTTGCTTAATAGAATTCGGACAAAGTCCATTAAACAAAAGTAGTGATAAGAAAAGCTAAAGATTCTAATCCAATAGACTGATATAGCTCTAAAAACTTTTCCTCTTCCTCCTTAGAATCTAGCTAAACCTTTCCTGCACAATATCCATTTATTGGATCATATCATATCATACCACTTCAATAGCAGTTCAATCTTAGAATAAGCTCTTTCTTCTTCCCGCAATATGTTTGTTCAGTCATTCCCCTTTAAGCACAAAAAAACCGAAGTGAACTAGCCAAGAATATATGTTTCTCATGGCACCAAATAGAGGGACAATTGTAGACATTAACATGAACTGCAGGATTTTAACTACGGAAGAAACACTGCTTCTCAACTGTGGAATTTCTTCTCAATTTTCTACTTTTCTCATGGCACCAAATTAAGGTCAGTTGTTGATGTCGAAAATCCATATCATACCTTCATATTATATCCAGCTGAGCAGAACTTTCAACACAAAGAATAAGCAAATCCTGTTCAAGATATGCTCTCAGTCGCATAGCCAAAACCCTCTTGGATCAATCACATGGAATGAAAAATTTCTGAAATATCATCTCTTTTATTCTCAACCATGACACCTACACTAAGAATCCTATTTACATTCACAATTGTAGTCTGCTCTACAATTTGTAGTTTCATGACCAGTTAGAGCATATATTCTGAAAACTTCAATTGACAGAACATTCTCTAAGAAAACATAACAGAGGAAGAAAACACAGAAAAAAATTATATGAAGCCCAGGAGTTGCTTCAAATACTTCATCAAAATGAGATATTATCTGAGAGAAACACACATCAAAGAAGACAATTCAACCAATTAATGTTCATGGGTTTCAGTTTTCAAGGATTCAATTCAAATCTTGATTCGGCCAGAAAAAGACAGAGACTTCTACTTCCTTTGGTTTAGTCCTTACCTTCTGAAAACTCAAAAGATCTTGAATTAGCTCAAGCTCCAGAGTGGAGCTCAGGACAAGATCCAGTCTTTATACTTTTTATCCACTCATATTGTTTAAATAGGCTACAGAACTTCATACAGATTGGGCTGGCCATATGAAATGGATTCTGTTCTGCAACACAAGAATTGCTGCAAATCTCATAATTCAAAAAGCAATAAATTCAACAGAATTGCACCAATGAACCGGCGAGAAAATAGTATTTAGAGAGTCAAAGCCAGATTACACGCACAACAGGGTAAAAAGGCAGCAGAAATTTTGACTGATCAAACATAGCAGCAATGAGATAACAATATATAGGGTCAAAAACCCTATCTACCAGATCAATTTTCACGCTAAAAAAAGTACACTTCACGGACAATAATCAAGGGCATAATACTAGGCAAGATAATATTCGCCGCGGGAATCTTCACGATCAACAAAAAGGATAACGTAGAGGGCGTAAATGATTCCGGGAATATATCCAAGGATGGTTAAAATCAAGCAGATCAAGAACTCAGCCTGCGAAAAAAAAAAAAAAAAACATCATAAGCAATTCAGAATATCTCAAGAAGATCTTTAATCAAAAGTGAGAAACAAGAATCAGAGCTGGGGCTTACGGTGCAGCAACCATGCCTCAAACAAACCCCCAAAGGAGGAAGCAAAATTGCGAGTATAATCTCGCAACAGATCTCACATTTCGACGCCATATTCCTGTAGGTAGTAGACCCGGAGGTAATCTCGAAGATTTTCTGGGGTTCTGGATTTCTTTCCTCTCTTTGAATCTGGACTATATTATATTCTTTACTTCCAACTTCAACTCAAGAAAAAGAAAAAAAAAAAAGAGATTTGGTTCCCACCACGACAGCAGAGCACAAGTCAATATGTAGAAGCTGTCAGATGGACGATTGGGTAATGTAGGGTAGTTATAGGCAATTCAATAGTAGTAGTACTATAGAAAACAATAAAGGCCCCTAAATAAGAAAATACTACCATAAATAAAGAAAAATTCTATTATGTGCTGAAACATTACATCACAAATTTTTTTTTATTTAAATAGTAGATAATAAATAATATTTTTAACTTGATATGATCATGTGTGAAGGTCCATATCAGACTTTTTCATAACTAATATTTTCTTGTAATACAGTAAAGTGTTAAATAATTTGGAATAAATTTATTTTGTTAAGGTGGGAATTTAAAGCAAACAATTTAAAAAGGTATTTTGATAGAAGGCTGAGTGCAATTGAGAAATAAAAAGGAAAAAAAAAAATGCTAGTGTTTAATGCCGAAATTAAATTTCATCAAAATTTATTTTTGCCCTAATAATCACTGCCAGTGGTGCCGGTGCCAACGTCACTTGAATAAACAGTTTCCCATTCACAAAACACAGTTCTTTGTTCGATTCACTCTCGCACCCTTTGCACTTCCAGTCATCTACCACAAACCTCATTCCAACTTCGAAAACCCTACTAATTTAACTCAAATCGTTCCTACAATTATGTCTAGAGAGAGGGGTGGGAGTGGAATTGAATTCAAGTACAGAGCGGGGGATGCACAGGCGGCATCCCATCCACCACCGCTGCCGCCGTCAGGCTACAGTTACTTCACCGACCAAGCTGTCAGAGGTTATTATTATTATTATGATTATTTGAATCGTGAAAAGTTCAAGAAAATTATAGATTTTGGTTAATTTGATATGGAATGAGGCAATGTGGTTGTTAAAGACTCGATCAATTAATTTGAGAATCTAATACGAGGGTTTTTGTTTGTTTCAATTTCTTGCATTTGCGCTAAAGCGAACTAGGTTACCATTTTATGTCTCTGTGTTTACTTCGTTTTACTTTGACATGACATTCTCCCACTGGGATAGTTTTTGCATTTGTATAAAATCTGTATTTTGTTTTTTGGTTTCTCTTGCATAGAAACTAAATTCAAGGTCAGAAATAAATTTTGGCGGGCAGAATTACTTCACCTGCTCTGGACCTTTTCTTTTTTCCTCGCTGCTTTAATCTTTTTCATATTTCTTTTTATCAAGAAATCAAATTGCGAATTGGGTGATATGTTTGTTTTGATTTGGAAATTTCAGCGGGTTATATGGCCCCAGGAGTTGGAGGGATGCCTGAGAACATTCACAATACCCTCCTTGTCCGCGAGGCTATTCAGAGAGAGCTAGAGAAAGAGATGATCAGGGAGCAAATCATTGAGTCAGAGATAGCTAGGAGACAATGGCTGGAGAGAAAAGTGATGCTTCAAAGAGAATTGGCATTGCAGGAAAGAGGAGGCAGTCTATTTGACAGATTTTCATATGTACCAGGAGCAGGAATGTGGTTTAACCCAAGTGCCCTTTCTTTTGGTCAAGTTGAGGGGTGGTCACTTGACAAGAGAATTGCAGTGCCACTTGAGGAGAGGTTTAGAAATGGTATGAAACATGATTTAGGTGGCCTTAAGGTCTTTCATTTTGAAGAGAGGAGTGTGGAACCCAAAATTGGGGCAAAACATGACATGAACCCTTTTCAACAAAGGGCTGTTGCGCCAATGGTTGGTGAACATACCTCTGAGGTCAGCGAAGCTAAAGAGAAATTTGTTTTTCTGGTTCGTATGTATTCCTGTTCTCATTGCATTTATGTACATATTTGGTTCCATGTCCATCTATCCTGCATCTGTTAGACTGCTTTGCTGATTAAATCTCAAGGTGTGTTTCCTCCCTTGGTCTAATTACTGCATGTTCGCAGGTGTAAACAAACTGTTGGTGTGCAATTGATCTTGCTCTACGGTGGAATATAATATATGTTGACTAAGTTTGAGAATCTGAAATTTACATTTTAAATAATTTTTATTTTCATCTTGAACGGATGTTATCCTGATATTTTTCTTGGAGAGCTTGTGAAGTTCTTTGTTTTTTTGTCACAATCAAAGAATGTGGATGGAGATTTTCTCTCTAGTTGTAAAAGAGGATTAGATAGAAAGCCATCTTTCTTTTTGTTTATGAATGTGTAAATTTATGTTAGACTGATTTAAAAAGGGTAACTGGAAATTTTGGTCCTTGAATTTTTTTTAAAGTATCATTTCATTCTCAAAATTTTGTTTGATGTATTTCTATCTTTGATGTTTTTTCAAGGTATCATTTTTATCTTTAAACTTTTGATTGATCTATTCTTGTCATTGAACTTTTGCAATATATCAAACCATTCCCATTGTCTCTGTTTACCAAGCACTATCATCAAATTTCAAAAAAAGTTCAAGGATGAGAGTAGATCAATAAAAGTTTGGAAATGGGAATGATAATCCAAAAGAAAGCCCATCAAATAAAACATTAAGGATGAAAATGAAATTTTGGAAATAGTTCAAGGACTATTTATACGATGCACCCTTTACAAAATGCATTTGGACAACAGTGATACTGAGTGCCCCTGCATGGAGAAAATACAAATGCAAACTAGTGTCAGTGTTTCTGAAGCCTTGTGAATTATTTCTTCGTGTAATTCAAGTTGAGGATTTTTTGAAAGCTGGAATTCAATTTGGTTTCTGGAAACATGACAAGGAAGTTCGTGTCATTCACTAGTATTTTATCTCCCGTCTTAGCGGGTGTATCATTGTAGGCCCAGTTGCTCTTTCTAAACTTTGAGCTGCATTAAGAGAGTTGGATGCAACAGGCAGACTCTTTCCAGATGAATCATCATGCCTCATTCCCATGCAAAATTTTAAAGAAGTCCTTTAACAGCAATAGTGAAAATTTCATTTAAAACTAAACTCTACTTATATGGAGACCATCAGGTTAGCAACAAACTTATCTGCATAAGCATTTTTTACTACTTATGGAGAATGTAAAGATTTCAGCATCTCCATCCCTTTTGGTTTGTTTTCATATGTTCAGTTGACTTGCTTTTGGATTATAGTGTAGGTGAAGAAATGGAGATCTAATTTAGGGCTCGCGTCTAATTTTCAAATTGACCTTTTACCTAGGTGTTGTCTTTCATGCCTAATCCAGACTAGAATAGCTTTCTGTTATTTGATGTGATGTATGAATTTGAAATTCTGAGTTTTATGAATTAAGAATTCTTTTCTGACGGTGGGTTTGAAATCTCTTGTTTAGACATGATGCTTGAGAAGTCAAATTTGATGTGGGAATTGATCCAAATCTTTGTAATGCATTTGTTCACACTTATTGCTATCTATGCAGCATCCACCTTTCCTGTCTCTTGTTTTCTTCCTCTTTCATATTTGATTTAAGTGAGAGAATCTTTTTATGTTTCAAGAGATTTATCTATTTGGAAGCAAGTGTCATTTACAATCAGGAGCACTGTGACTCACATGTCTCAATTTTGTAATTGCATGTACAGTTTGGATGGAAGAGTATCACTGGTATTTGATTTTGTATGACCTAGTCAGGGTTGGAAATTATGGTTTTTAACAGCAGAATCATTTTCTGATGATATATTTGGTTATTGGTGATGGTACTGCTTTTTGATATCCAAATACAAACTTTGATGAATGTCTGATCCCTTTGAAAGTTCTTCAAGCTGCATCAGAATTGAGCAAACAGTCTCCTTGTTAGATTAATGTTTCAGTATTGAGAATAGAAAAAAAAATCATATAAATAGCTTAAAGAACTGGAGTTGTACAAAGGCATAATAATTATCTGTTAGATATGAATTACAGTTACATCAATAGTAATATCCATCACATTCAGTAGGTATCTATTGTGCAGCTCATGTAAAACTATGATTACTGATTCTTATTTTGACCATTCACATATTATGGATGTCAGGTTCACAGCATGACATACTACTGCTTATCATCTTTGTTTGAGTGCTCTGTGCAGGCTACACCTGAACAAAATCTTTCTGGAGCAAAACGAAAATCATTAATTCCACCTGAGGTTGCTAGAAGTGAGCTTCCTTTAATTGGTGTCCCTAAGAAGAAGGAGAAAGAACATTGGGGTTGTGCAATCTGTAAGGTTAATGCCACTAGTGAACGTGCTTTAAATGAACATTTCCAGGGAAAGAAACACAAGGCCAAGGAAGCCGCTTTGGCAGCACGGAGGATGGGTGAGAACTTTGGCATTGGTAGTATACAGCCCAAAAAAACTGTAAAGGCCCTTGTGCTTGGGACAACTACTAACAGTTCATGCTCAGAGCAGGGAGAGAAATCAGTGGTTCAGCTTTCGAAGTCTAAACAGACTGAGGAGTCCTCACTGGAGAAAGTGAGTGAAGTGCCTCCAGTGGGGATCATTCCAAAAGATGAAGTTTTGGTGGCTGATAGGCAAAACGAATCTGCAAATAAGAAGAAAAAATTTAAATTTTGGTGTGAAATGTGCCGTGTAGGAGCTTATTCTGAAGCTGTGATGGAAGCACATAGAATGGGAAAGAAGCATGTGATGCGGCTAGAGGAAGCAACAAAAAACAAAACTGTTCCAGCCCTTTTGCTGGACGGTACTGAGGTCAGTAATGCCAATGCAAAGAACAAATGTAAACCTTATGCTGCATCTGAAAATGAAATGTGCAAGGATAGAATATCATCTGGCAATGAGTGAAGGTGGCTCTTTTGGGTTAGCTTCAACAGTGATTAACTATCTGGTAGATTTTCCGTTTCATGCATCTGTGGGATTGTGCAGTCTGCTTTTCTGGAATAAGTTACTCAAGCTTCGTCTGCCAAGTGTGTTTTCGGATTCTCTTGCTTATCTTCCATAACTTTCATGATTCGACGTTTTTAGGAGAATTTTGAATTCATTCAGGACGCCTCTGAATTTTCATGAGATAGAAATTTCCAATATTCTTGACTTGGAGAAAAAGAAAGATTAGAATATATTGTAATAGGTTGACACTGAAGATCATCAAGAACCTTGCTCATTTTTGCTGTAAAAGGGGGTTGGTTCAACAAAAACTAGAACCTTTTTCTAATCCATCCGGTTACAGGCTAACCCCGATACCGAAATGGTTCAAACCAATATCAGTATTGAGGTTTTGTATTCTTTCCCTTCTGACTTAATGTCTTGATGCCTTTCTGATTGATAACCATATTCGGGTTCCATTCTGTGGTATGGCTTGGCTTCTATTATTCGTACAAAGGTCTTCATTCTCAACTGTTCCCTTATTTTTCATTTCCTTTGGCAAGAACCCTGTAGTAGAGAATGGAGAAAAAAAACCCAAAAGCCCTCAATGGACTAGTGTTCCTCCAACCTGTCAATCTAATGTTTGTCTTGTTGGCACTCGGAAATAAGCCGCGAAATGCAAAATATTGTGTACTCATCCCAATACAAGTATAAAGCACATGTATGGTATGAGATGTCCTAAATTGCTCTAGTACATTTGATTTTTCGAAACTGGAATCTAAATTCATGGTATTGTCAAATCATGTATGTTGCTGTAATGATTAATTCCTCCTCCCGCCCCCCCCTCTTTAACAGGCTTTTGAAGTGGGCAAAAAGAGATTGACCGCATTCGTGCACTGCAGTTTTTCACTCTTGTAGTATATCACGAAAGTGGGAAACAGCCCTTATCTTTCTCCCAACTTTGGCCAATCCGGGGGAAGGGGATGATACCCCTTTTAAGCTTTTTTCAACACGGGGCGACTTTCCTCTTCCTTTTCCCCTTCATGGCAAAAGTCTTGGTCCGGCACGGGGTGCCTGAATAAAAAGTGAACTAAGATTTAAAATTCAATCAAGATACTATTTTCCTCTACTAAAAGTTAAAGGCAATTAGGAAATTTCCCAGGAAAAGGAACTCTCTCAAGATTTGAATGAATCCAAAGGGATAGAACGAACAGGTAATGCCTGTCTATTATGGCCAAAGACCTCTGAAATTTCGGTAGCTGAATTAGCTTACCACCGTACTGCACTTTGTTTTCTAGCAGCTTTGGTGTATCCATCTAATCTGGCCTTTGGAAACCACACTGGACGATGGTGATTTCTTGATGATCCGAGGAATCTCATTGGCTTAACTTTTTTCGAAGGACGATGGTGATTTCTTGATGATCAGGGGAATCTCATTGGCTTAACTTTTTTCTAAGTCTTGGAATGCAAGAAGAAGAAGAACCTTGACTTTGTTGAACCAATGAAAAAAAAAAAAAAGTTTCTTCAACAAACCAACGAACCAGATATTTACACAATCCAAGAAAACTACTGGTTATTGCTATATTAACAATTGATACAACATAAAATCTGTATTGAATATAAGAATTCCTCTACAAACCAAGGAAAGTGAGAAATACTAACTTAAGGGTTTTGAAGGGACACACACCAAACTAACTGGTGTTTAGGAATATTTTTTTTTCATTTTCTCTTGGTCGAACCAGGTGTGTGCTGCTGATCTCCTATCATTCTACTGCAAAAGAATTATTCAGCTCAAACCCTCAAGGCAATTGGGTCTTGCCATGAAATTTTCCTCTTTCCCGTTCGCGATGAACCTTCTCCAGCATTTCTACGTATAGTGCTCTTCATATCGGTGGACTGCTGCTCTACCTAAGAAATTTCATCAAACATTTCTTAGGTTACTCAAACTCAGGTAGTTCATAATTATTTTGAAGCTCTTTTTCTTCCATCTGTAAAATCAAGTCATGGGTGATTCAATAAGAAGGTGTTTAGATATGAGAGGTTACAGTTCCAAATTCAAATCCAAATAAAAATCATGATTTTCTGTTATCATTTTTGTGAATGGATGTAGGTGGTTAATATTCCAGAGAAGATGCTAAAAGTCAAACAAGAAATTGAAGCCGATCTTTTTGGAGAAGATCCAAGGTGGGCTCGTGTGGAAAGCCATGTGAGTGTTCTGCAGCTTAGAAATAATGTTGCAGAATTTCAATTTGGGTGTTTTACTGTAGAAATGGTTTGAAAAACTCAATGCAGGGTACTGTTTGGACATGGCATCTATTTCCTTTTCTTTCTTTTTTTGGCTGTGTATAGGGTCTAATATCATGGTTTCTCATCACTAGGGCCAAAGTCAAACCCAGAGCCGTTATTCTGAGCCAGACAATCGTGATTGGCGTTCACGGCCTGCAAAATTTCCTGTTCCCACTGAGGAGAGATCCTGGGAGACAATTCGTGAGAATAGGGAATTTGGTGGTAGACAGCAGGAATC
>JAOXNR010000013.1:4006947-4020690 GCA_028571225.1 Parsonsia alboflavescens
TTTGAAAAGTATTATGGATGAAAATAAATAATAATAATAATTATGAGTATTGATTATCCATGGAAACTCAAGAACTCAATATACATGTGGACTTAAATTCTCCACCAAGATCCACTTTTCCATTAAAAGGAATATCTTTGATTTGTCTAGACAGGCATTGCAAGAAGTAATTATCTGCACAGCCTGGCACATTGAATGGCTTTTATCAGATCATGGATCACTGCCTTGCCAGATCCCGCTTCTCCATAGACAGTACTTCACACTCAACACCCAACTTAAATACCCTTTAATAATTGCTTCCCCTACCTCATTTATATTAAAATCTTACGTGTAATAAAAAATCTTATTTATATTTTTTAATTATTAGCTTTTGATATATTAAAATTTAAAAAGATAAATTAAATTTTCGGAAAGTTTGATTTTTTATGGATGTGTTAAATTTTTTCAATATAATATACGATTATATAATAGGAGATTCTAAGCCAAATTTTCTATGGAATTTGATTTAGTTCTTTTAGAATATGATAATATTAAAAATATTTTTACAAATTTTAAATTAATTTATAGGAGATGAAATCTAAATTTTAATTAATTTCTTGCTATAAATTTTAAGACTGCACATGTCAGTCTGGAATCAATTAGGTTTGTTCATTTGCTTACTTTCTATTCTTAGGATAAAATTAACTCGCAAGGAAAATATTTATAAATAAAATACTACTAGTAAATTAATTTAGTTGTGTTAAACTTTGTTAGTTTTGTATAGTATGCAGTAATATTTGAAATTAAAAAACATCGAATATAATATACGATAAAGGTAGATGCGATGTTACTATTGATTATCAAATGGAAGAACACAGAGGGAGGGTTAAGAATGTGTTAAATAATAATAAAAAAAAGGGGTTGAGTCAATATGTCAATCAATATATAGAACAAAATCACTTTAGAAAGTAAGTAATGTTTTTTTTAAAGTTCAAATGGGTTAGATAATCACGGTAAGATTCAATAATTAAATGTGTTATTTTGACTTATACGTATTTGTTTAAAAAAATTTAACTTAGATCAATTTATCATTGGAATGCCAATTTTCTTACTAAAAAATTTAACTAATTTTAAAAAATAATATATTTAATTATGAATAATCTATAATGAAAAAAAAAAAAAAGGAGACACGTGCATTAATTTCAGCAGAAAACGATGTATTGATGACATGTGATTCAAATATCAAACCAACAAAGTTGGTTCCTCAAATACCAAACAAATTAGGTGAAATAATTAAAAAAATTTTAAAGGTTGATTACACAGACATGTGATCTTGAGAAAACAAATGTGGGTGCGGTCTTAAGCAGCTTTCTTTCCAATGTTTTATCCTATGAGTTTTTCTGCCTTACACAAATGGAGACTTGACAAGGACAGACATGATTCGACGCGTGATGTTGGTTCCTTCTTTCTTTTTTCAAAATAAAAAGTTGTTTTTAAATAAGAATATTAAAAATTGGTACGTGAATAATTTATTATAAGATTATATTTAAAATTTGAGCGGAATTTTTATTAAAAATAATATATATTATTATATGTGAAAATAAAATAAAAACTATTAATAGTGGAGTTGGTTAAAATCTTTTACCTCAAATGTGAGTGCTAAGGTTCAAATCACATTATAAGATAAAAATTAAAAAGGTAAAGAGTAAAAAATTAATAATTTATCCTATGAAATTCATAAAATATACTTCTTTGACCTCTCAAAAACAAAACCAATTGTGTAAAAAAATTAAAATAAATTGATATGAATCAAAATCACAAAAAAAAGAAGAAAAAAAAAATGGTGGAGGACCAACAAATTTTTTTGAAAAAGGCCTTGAACGAGATTTGTAAAAATGAAAAAGGTAAAGGTCTAAAAATGTCAATCTTTCTAAAAAATTGAGACAAAAGTATTTTCTTTTGCATGTGTATATTGGATAATATTATGGGAACCCATTTTCCCCCTCAATATATTTCTTAAAAAGAAAAAATTGACAAACATCCGGGAAGTATTTAATACTTGGTTCATCGCTAAATATAAGTCAACTATAATTTTAAAAAATTAAGATATTTTTTTTTCTCTTTAAAATACCCTTTAATCATGATACAAGTATGCTTTTGGATATTTAATAATATAAGGAAAATACTTTCAAATAATTGGAAATCTTAGTATGAAAAAAAATTGGAGAGTTTGGGCCAATTGTAAATAAGACGAGTGCAAAATTCAAATCTGGTCTATGGAAGTCCCATGCCTTTTTAATTTAGGAAGAATTAAACGGGTCTTAAATTCAAATTAGTTTATTTATAGGGCTTTTAACTAATTTAGTCTTATAAGTTTTGGTCAAAATACAGTTTGATTTTAAAAGTTTTTTTTTTTAATTATAATAGTCCCTTACGTTTTTATGGGTAATTGAAATGGTTCAAATCACTAATTTTTGACTACTCACAAGACGAAATCCGTCACGTTCATAGTACATGAGGGGTAATTTAATCACTTCAAGCTTGGAGAAGATTATTGGCACCCTCACTTTTGAAAAAAAATGTGAGAGACCGTTATGGCTGAAATTTTTTTTTTGAGACCGAATTGTATTTTGACCAAAATTTATGGGATCAAATTGATTAAAAACCCTTATTGATAATTACCACTAACTTCATTCTGGTCCTTTTACACATATAAATAACTAAACATTTTTTTTTCTAATCTTTTTATTTTTTTGAATTTTTTTTCTTCTAATCATATACTATTAAATATTTTTTTTCTAGCAGTGTTTGATTAATTTACATGCACCTCAATTTCCATTAATTCAAATGGTATTAGTGAAATTTAAACTCGAGATCCATATCCCTGATAAAGAAATACACTTTCAAATTTCAACTATTGAAATTAAAAACCAGGCGTTGTCCCTGAAATCTCATTGAAATATCGTAAACTCCAAAATAATATTTTATAATGGAAAAAAAAAAATCACATGATATTTATATGAGTATTAATTAATTTACATAATTCAAAATACTTTTCTCAGATGATACACAAACAATATAAGAGATATAAATAGATAGATATGCTTAGATCGATCAAGCTAAGAACAAGAGGATAAGAAATATTGCAGTGGTGACCATATGTCTTGGTGTAATGCTGGAGATGAAGAACAAATTAGGTCTCTCTAGCAAGGAACATGCACTGTTACGAGATTTATGGCTACCCCGACCAAGCATATTATCCGATCCACCACCATTAACTCTTCTTCCTCCACGAACAACTTGGTTCACTTCTTTTCCATATTGATCATCAGCTTTGGGGTTTGATTCAGCAATGGAAAATTCATCAACATCTGCAAAGAAAAAGGGGGAACAACAAAATTATGCAGGCAAAGAACATATACAATGATCTTGAAGATGTAAACGTACGATGTTGTAATTCTCCGTGGATGATTAGCTCATTAGCCATAGCTTGTGGAGTGAAAATGGTTTGATTTGTGAAGGATCCCATTGCCAAAGCTCCTCCGGCTGCCAAGAATAGAAAGAAGAAACATGGTGTTAATGGCGTGACCATCTTATGAGATTTCTTTGTAATTAGTGAGCTTAAGTTGACGGTGAAGACGATGAAGACTACTCTCTACACACACACACACATATAACTATATATGTATATGTATGTATTCTATAGGGTGTGAAAGGAAAAGCATTATGAGATCTAGTCTCACAATATCTTCAAGCTAATAGTGTAAATCAAAGTGCTGAAGCAGAGAGGAATAAAAGACTTTTTACTCACGGCAATACAATTACACGTATACATTATGCTAAACAGATAGATTAAAGTTCATGAAAATGTTGAGAATTGATGGGAAGAGATCTGAAATTATATTCAAAGCAAAAGATATTGAAAAACCTTTTAAAAAGTAAGACTAGGAACACAAGCACTTGTAACAAAGTAATTGGGGGACAAAGCTCATTGGGACCTTGAAGATTAGATGCATATTCATTTCCGTTTTTTCTCCCAAAGCATTTAGAAATGGTTTCATGTATATTTATTTAACAAGATTCCTTGTCGAAACATCAGGATATTTTGGAGTAATAGTAATGAAAAGTCCCGTCATGTGTTAAATTCATCGCATGAATTTTATCATTATTATTTAGCTAAAACAACAAAAATAAGGATCTTGCAACAAATTTTTAAGGTTGCTAAACCAGAAGAATTATATAGATTTGATCATTAGCATGGTAGTATAATTTATAGAGCTTTCAATTGGGGCAAACCCAACTTCAAACCCAGGAGTTAGAAAATTTAAAGGGTCCGGACAGGTCAACCTTTAATATACACTTTAAAAAAATATTTAAAATAAAACATTTCAATTTTTACACTACTTTTAAAAAATGTAAAAAAATTAGTAAACAAAGTGAACATAAAAATGAATAAATCAATTTTAAGATTTAAAACTCATTACATTCCTAAAAAAAAAATAAATAAAGAGTTTGAGTTTCAATAAGGAAAAATACTATTACAAATAATAATACTGTAATAATAATAGAAAGCATGTACATTTTTAAATTATAATAAATAAATTATAAAATAAAATAACTTTTTAAATATTTTTTATCCCAAGGATAAGCCTAGCCCGTTCCCCCCCTAAACCTTAGTTGACCTTTGATTTGTAAGAGACAGGCTAAAAAGTCCTTATTACAATTGGGATCAATTTTTTCAATCTCAATTCTTAAAAAATCTGAGATAAGCCGACACAACTCATTTTGACAGCTCTAATAATTTATTATGAAAGGCGAGAGGATAGCTGGGTGGGCATATGTATTGGGTAATATATCAAACTTCAGATTTAATCTTGATTTGATCTACTAGACAACACGAAACTTTATTTTTTGAATTAATTTCCTTTAAAAAAAAGTTATTTTTTAACTAATAAAAAACATATTAAATGGCTTTGTAAAAGATTGGCAAAAAGAAATGATGCGTCAGCCTCTCAAGGGCAAGAAAAAGTATTGCAGATAAGAATATATTCTCGAAAACTTATTTCGGACCCTAAGTATATTTTGACACAACTCAGATTTCATACTTTTGTAGACAAATAAAATAGGGGGAAAAAAGAAAAGAAGCTAAAGTGATCCCCTTTGTTAAGAATCTAGAATTAAACTAAATAAAATAACTACATTTAAATGGAGTGATATGTAGCTTAAATTATATATTGTTTCCATAAAAAGGGTTAATTTTTTTTAAAAAGAAATAAATTCTCAAATAATTTTTTTTATTGATATATTTTATAAACTAAACCCTAAAAAGAAAAGACAAACTCTACCGAACTTGATCAAGAAATTTTTTTTTTTAAAACTATAGTTTACATTAACCATTAAACTTAACGTGAAAACTTCATTATTTGAGTTCTATAACCTTCTATAACATTTTCATTTAAAAGTTAATGATGACTCCGTTGCCTATTATTGCGGTTATATTTTGTGGTTGATATGAAAATTTTCCAATTGGTATAAACTTTTAATAGATATTAACATAACCGGTTATAATATTTTAGGTTCAATTCTAAATCTACGAATTTTGTGTCTGAAACCACATTCCCATTGAATATATGATTTGTTAAACATTTTAATTAAAATTACGTTAACTCATTAAATTTCACGTCAAATATAACAATTGAATTCTTATTCCCTTAACAAAAGAAGCGATTCCAAATACAAACTGTTGACTCATGACTGTATTAATCCGGTTTTCCAAACAACAAACAAATAGAGTACCAGAGAAGTCAAATCCAATGTTTTTAGAGTACGTATCGAAAAGATATATTATTACAAAGAAGTTTATTCAGAGAAGCCAAGATAAGCTCTGGGTTAATGAACGAAATATACGAGGGCAAAGGTAACCCTAGAAAGAAAAAGTACAAATAAATTGGAAGTTTACACGACTGAATAGAGGCGAACGAGAAGCCAAGAAATGGAGAAAACTGAAAGTGCTATGACTCGGAATAAGGATGCTTGTTCGGGAGATGAAGCTGACTTTGGCCTCCCATTACGAGTACCAAGGGGTACAATTCGCCCTCTCCTTTTGATCTGGAATTGCAGATTTTCATTGTCAAGAGCTGAAACTTGTTTTCCTTGGTTCAAAGAAGAAGCTAAAGCTTGAGTTGGTGTTGAGACAGTTTCATGAGCTGCATGTATAGGAAAATACTGGGACAATAATAATAATAGCACTGATATGAAGAACAAAGAAAATGGATATCTGGTTTCTGTCATTTCTGCCGAAAGAAGCAAGAGTTTGAAGACATAGAAGATGAGTATTCTGGCAGTTGGGAGGGACTTATATAATCAAGGCGAGAGCTGAGATGTGTTAGCTGGTCTATTATGAAAGCCACTTATTCTTGTTCTTTACTTTTGCAAATTTCGGCAGGAATACAATGCAACGTGGGTAGATATGAAACTTAGAAAGTCAAAAGAGATCCACAAAAATAAAAAGTTCGAGCTAAACTATTTATCGTGCTAGAGTTTGAAATGAATTTAAGGGTGATCAAGTCCATTTGGGAAGTGTAAAGCAACCACCTAGTATGAAAATATCAATTATGAAGTATCCAAATAAATTACAAGACCATTACAGTAATGGCTCAAAGTGCTGAAAAAGAACATCAAAAAGGAATTGGAGAAAGAAAGTGTATCTGTAGATGCGAAAGAATCAAAAACTCATGACGCAAAGCAGAAAGGTGCAAAATAAACCTGATGAAAGAATACTTTATCCTTTATTTACGAAGATCGCAGGACCAAAAATTTGACTTTTAAGTTTAGGCTGCCCACTATTGAAGTAAGAGAGACTGATCAAAGTCAAACCCTCCATTGTCTAAACCACGTCCATATTCCTTTGCGAGAAGAAGAACACGTTCCAACTTGCACCCCTTGTTTTGAAGGGTGAAAGAGGACAAGATGCCTACTTGGTGATATAAAGTAAAAAACTTAGAATTATTTGGCCGACATGATCTGTAAATGTATCTTGATGAGCCATTTTCCTTCAACGGGTAATATTATTTTGAACCATTTTTGAGATCCCAAAAAATGGCCTAAAGGGAAATAAAATCCTGTTTTCCTAACATGCGCATACAATTGAAATGTATAAAGACATAGAATAGAAAGACTATTGGCTGGAAAATGTACCAAGACTTCAGTACGAAACATATATGACAACCTATTCTTGTTCAGAATATTTTTTAGCACACTTAAGTTGATATGTTGAGGCCAGACAAAAGAAAGTGACAGTAAAATATGTGCTGAGATGCTTCTTACCTTGCATGAAATATTCTTGATGATGTAGTCAGCTGAACAGACTAGAACGAACATTTGGGTTGAGCTTCGGGAGAAATGAAGACTGACCCATCAGCTTGATAACAACTCCTATCACACGATCAATATACAGAACATACAGTCCGTTCCTATTTTCTAAGAGCTCTAATGCCTTTCGAGCATACAGAATTGATGCAACCCATTGTTCCATAAGAGCTGCAGAGAGTCAATCCATTTTGGAAATGTAAATAAAAGCCATGATTGCTCTGTTAACTCCTGTTATTTAATGGTTGATTAGAAATTAGAATAGCAACATTGGAATCATTAGAATGATCTTACCAACATCAAGGTCTTCTCTGGTTAACCAATTCGATAAGCAATCTGAAATCAGAAGCTCAATAAGCTGGATCCTGGCATCACAATAAAAGCTTTTCAAGACTCAAAGAAAAGGCAAAATCCTTACAAGTATTTTCAACTTTATTGTGAAAGGCATATTATGGCAAGCTGTAGCTATTAATTGCAAAAAATGCATAAGAATTCAAGATACTAAAACAAGTCATAACAGTAGCCAATTTATATAAGTAGCACCAGGTGCAACATCCATGACTAGTAATGTATATGTGCATAAATGCAGGCTTTTTGATCTTAACGAAGCACTAAAGCTGTAAAGAAGACGATAACTAAATAAGCACAAACATTCATCTGAAGGTTCTTGGCACCTAATCAGAAATGTTTAGTTTCCCCAAAAAACTTATGTCTTAGGGAACTCCCATGTCTTAAAGCCTTACATTAATTACCAATAAAAGAATTCCGACAGCAATCTATAAGATCACTGAATACTTTTCTCCAGCCCCAGCTCCCGCCCTGCTGAACAAAAATAGAACAATAAAGAAGAAATAGTTGGCTATAAGATTTAGGTCAAAACCAGAGATCCAAGGATTGTACGCAATATGAATCTACTCTCAAAGTATCAAGGCATGAAAATTTTGGACAGTGAATGCCACTCCAGCAATAGCTTAAGAATCTTGGATATCCACGCATGACAAATTAGTGCAATTTGAGAACACTCTGTATCAAACTGAATCAAAAGAATCTGCAGATGTAAGTCGTAAACCTTTCATTAGGACTGAGGCATATGTTCGTGAATAATGAATTGTCCCCCCTCTCCAAGCCTTGCAAAAACCCCGTCTCCCTCCACATTAAAAATGAGAGAGGGAAAGAGAGAGAAGAATCTGAACTGAGTCAACAGTATTGATTCAAAGATGGTATGATGCAATAATTTGATCAGTAACAAAGCAGTGGAAAAGAGAAAAGTGCTGCATTTTGTAACTCTACTCAATGTTGATTGATAAGGTTTAAATAACACTCACATTACGTGCATACATCTGTGCATTTTTGGAAAAGCATCATCAAATGGATCCATGAAAAGCAAACTTTCAGCTGCTACTGAAATTCTCTGAGAAATAGAAAGGATCACACGCTGACCAACGCAGGGCTCACTTCCAAGCTTACGTATCAAATGCTGGATATAGAATTGCAAAGGAGTGCCAAGGTCATCTGACTCAGAAATTAAACATGAAAGAAAACCACATTAAATGATAAGATATGCTGAATAAGCATTGGCAAAAATCATATAAAAGGATTGAATGCATTTATTAGTTTTAGTGAGATGTTCATTAAAGAACAAAGGGATGACAGATCTAGTGTGCTAATTACAGAAAATAACCTAAAACCAGGATAATTTTTCAAACCAAAGGCTTTAGAATATTGAGACGCATCATTTAAGAATGTACTTAAAAGGAACCAAAGGCCATAGATACTCATTATCATAAAATAGGATTAGAACCCAGCATTGTGTTTGGCAAATACCACCTTGTTTTAACAGTTTGTTTAAATTGACAAACAAAGTAATAAAATAGAAGGCAGATTGAAACAGTCACTGTAAAAAGAAAGTTGAAGAGACAGAAATTACATGAATAAAGATACCAAAACTTTACCATTTTCAGTTGAACCATTGCACATTCGTATCAGTAAGCGCATGATTAGACTGTTAAGAATGCCTTCAATCAGTTCTTCATTATTTCCCACAGGCAGCAAATCCTTTAAGGTGGCTACAAAAGGCAAAATACGAGCCTTAAGCAGTGAATGGCTTGAAAACAAGAGTGAAACATAAAGATAACAGGGCTGAAGATATCTTCGAAATGTTAAGAGCAAAAACATTGGCCTTAGCAACAACAAGTCAGAATGTTGATTTTTTCTATAAGAAACATTTCTGTAAATGCTTGGACAAAAGATTTGCAATTAAGAACCTAAAATAGTTTCTTCATTCATACTTACCACTATTCTTCAGAGGAGGAATGCCAGAAAACTCAAGATAATTGATGCAAAGTAAACAATGGTACTGACTGAAATGCAATCATATTTTCTGAAGGACTAGCACATGATATGGTGATTTTTACAAGATATCATGTCAAGAAAATCTGAAAATGAATAATATTGATTACTCAAAATGAAGTCCACAGCTTGGTGCGACCAATTTTTGAATTTTGTCTCCTTCATCTGTAAATCAGATCCAACACGAGAACAAATTTTACAGAGAAATTATGCTGAAATGCTCAAAAGTTATATTGATGTGAGAATTGTTGCAAAAATGGGAAGAGGGACAGTAGAACATACAATGAGAGGAGAGACTGTCTCGCAAAGCTCAACAAGAAAATCAACTGACGCACTTAGTTGCTCCATTACATTATCAATGTTTGTTCCCATTCCTGTGCACAGAAAGCATTTGCAGGTTTTCAGTTGAAGAAGAAAAACACAATCCAACACAAATAAAAACATAAGCAGACTCTTCCTAGTTAAAGAACAGGTACTTGCGGTTCCTTTTCAATCCGCATGAGAAATTTACCTAAAGTAAGTTGCTCTGTTGTACTACCGTTTCTTCTCTTCCTTCTTTCCTGTATTCTCACTGAAAATCATAAAAGCAAAAAACATTTCTGTAAGAAGAAGGAAATTTTATCTAACTAAAGTGAAAAACAAATAAAGAAAAGCAAGCGAAGCTGAATCATTACCTTGTCTAAAAAATCTTCTACGCAGGACGTCATTGAATCTCCAATCAGAGCTGTTCTCTGGCTGACTAACGCTCAATGCAGCCATATTATCATAGAAATAGCATTTACAAGACGCATTTTGAGGAAACACATCATATGTTAAACCATCTGATTCACCGAAAGTAATAAAAAATTTACTCTCAACGACGAAAAGACATCAACCAAATAAACATAGACAAACAGTAACTGTTATTGAATCTTTTATCAAATTAAATTAGAAAAACATTAAGCTGTGCACATACTAGACCGCAATGATACTTTCTTATTAAACGAGAGGAATAAGAATTACCTTCAGCAACTTTGAGGTCTTCTTGAAGCCTCAAAATTTCTCGTTTACGCTCTTTAGCCTAAAATTCTCGGAGCAACAAATGGAATTTAAGTTTTCGTTGATATGAAATTCAAATTTATGGACACATATGTTAAAACATTAGTTAAAAGACCTTGCGTTTCCATTTGAGTGCGTCGTCTGATTGAGAATTTTCTGGAGGAGCTGAAGGATTCGATGAAGAAACAGCACCGATACGGTGATCATTAGCATTGGTAGCAGAATGAGACTGAGAGTTCTGGCCTTTGAGAAGCTTCGATTTGAAGAGAGCCATCACTATCGCCATTTTCAGCGCTTCACTGGAAACGCCAGTCTCGGTGTTCTGGATGCCCATCTTTTTGGATTGCAACTGTCAGAGACTCAGAGGAAACAGCTTAAGCTCGGCCCCACAGTACAGGCTCGAATTTATACTAGACTCGTGGGATCTTGCTTTATCTATAGGTTTCTTTTTCTTTTCATTTTATGGTTTTATTTTCCTTTATAAAAAGAATAACACTCCTTTTTCTGTTCAAATTACATGTTTCTTTTGTCTAAGGTTAAATGTCTCATTTTATTTTTAATAAATACAATTACTTTGAAAAATTAGTTGAATTTGAGTTAATTAATTTAGAAATTTCTTAATGAAGTTCGTGAGATCTAAAAATAAAAATATAACAACTATATCAAATATTATTTCATTAATGAAATTAGCGAGATCTAAAAATAAAAATATAACAACTATATCAAATATTCTTTCATCTAAAATAAAAATAAAAATATGACTAAAAGGTATTATACCATATCAAAATGTTATTCATATAATAATATTTTCATAACAAATCAAGAAATATGACTTAACCAAAGCACATAAATATGAGCATAGAATGCAAATATGCTACAGCATCCTCATTAAAATTAAAAATGACTCAACTGTGACATTATGAACTCAAGTCTGACAAAAATTTAATTAAACTAGTCAAGAAGATAAAAATTAAATAAAAAACTAATGAAATACAAAACAACTGGATGCCCTCTATAAAGGACCCAAAATCTCAAGCAATTTTATGGCACAAAACTTAAGATCAAAATTCTTATGTCTGATAAACTTTTTCTCCTTTTTAATCAAAAAACAACTATGACCTGGGGAAATACACAGCTCACTTAAATAACCTGTTTAATCAAAAAACAACTATGACCTGGGGAAATACACAGCTCACTTAAATAACCTGTTCTCCCGCAGCTCCACCTTATCCTTATAATTCATAATTCAAGTACAGTTGTGGCTCAGCTCCAACATGACCGAGCATGGTTATCTATGACAGTACAAAACATTACTCTACTCCCGAGCGGAGAGATAGTAAGCTTACTGGAAAAGACCCTTACAGGCCTCAATATCAGATATCTGCGAATCCAAGATCTGCATCCCATAAGGATTGGAGTTGACAACGTTCAATGCTGCATTAAAGATGGCCTTCTGGTAATAGTCATCACCAACTTTCTTCAGGATTTCAGCAACCAACTTGAAGTCCAACGGCCCAGTTAAAATTAACTTTCCCACAATGTCACCAAAATAAGTAGGAGCTTTTGGCAAATCAATGGCAAGATCATCCAATAATGATGCATAAACAAGGCAGCCGGTAACAATATCCTTATAAGTAATAACCTTATTTGTAAACAAATACTCCAAAAGTTTAGCCACTAGTTCAACACATGGTGGACTCTTCTCTAATCCAAGAGATATGGCTTCCTTCACAATCTCTGAATGGTAAGCTGGAGACTTCAATTCTTCAACACAGGCCAATGCTTCATCAAGTAGTCGTACACTGAAATATTCTTCCAAAAGGGAAACTGTTTTCCTCCTCAACTCCTCTGTATTAACTCTTACAGCCGAAGCTGCTGGCCTCTCAGCAACTACTGCTGCAGGTGTAGGAGCAGGAGCTGCTCTAACTGGAGGAGGAACCTGAGTGGTTTGGTCCACTCCATAACCATAACTAGGCTGGCGAACAGACAACGCACCACTACCTTGCAAGAGGGCACTAGGCCTACCAATTAGACCACCGCTACCCTGTGGAAGAAGCCTTTGACTCAAAGATGGTGACTTGCCCACTAAGGGTGGCTGAACCCGTCCTACAGACTGAATCATAGATGCATCACCTCTGGGCATTGAGCGAGACCTAGGAACCTCCCAGTTGTCATTATCCATTCCAGGCATACCAGGCATCTTCCTTGCACCTGGCATCCCAGGCATCATACCACCAGTACCAGGCCGATTGATAGGGAAACCACCTGGGCTAATATTTCCTTGAACACCAGAAGAGGTTACACGACTTCTAATGCTTGCTGTAGCACCTGGACGCAACCCCAAATTCTTCTCTGCTTCTATATGAATCTCATTTATAGTTTTTGCTTTGACCTACAAATAAAATAGAAGGGAATATTAGGAAGCAGAAAAAAAAGGAATACAAAAAATGGAAAGATTAAACATGTCGAGAGGAAAGGAAAAAACACCTCTTCACGCCTGGGGACCCAATTGTTCGAACGCAAATCAAGAACGTCACGAACCATAAACCTTAGGCGTGAAACGAGCTGAGGATTTGTAGACAGTTCCTTCAATCTATTGAAATATATATCATTTATCCGCCTGGACTTTTGGTTCTCATCAAGCTGCTTACCAATGGTGTTAAAGAACTGACATATAGCCTCAACATTTTCTTCAGCTGGACAGCTCTTGGTATCATGCCCTAAGAGTTCCTGTTAACGTGACATATTATAAGGCAGGTCTCACAAAAAATAAAACAAAGAAATATTTTATCATTATTTAAATGGGTGCATAGAGAGAGAGGGAGAACCTGAACAATATGATGAACAATCCTTTCCGGAACCATCTTCTGCTTCAGAAGCTCACCAATTAGACGAATGTTTCCAAGGGTACGAAGCTTCGCCATCCTTTCCTTATCTCTACGTTCTGATTCCTGTTCAGGAGCAGTCATTTGTCTGACCTCTTCCCTCAATTTGTCAGCACCTTCAAAT
>JAOXNR010000013.1:4043117-4057451 GCA_028571225.1 Parsonsia alboflavescens
AAAAAAAAAAGAAGAAAACAATACTTATAGAGTAGAGTTCCCGTGGAGGTCTGAATTAAGAAATAACAGCCCATCAATCCTTCTCCTCGCGCAAGAATAGTGAATTGAATTTGAAAGAAAAAGAATGGATAAGGGGCTGATATTTCTGTAGTGACCCTCCGTTCTTCGTTCTTCCATCCTCCCACCATGGCTGGTCTCTCCAGCACTTTCACCTTCAAACCTCTTCCTTGTAGATCCCATCAATCCTTCTCCTCTCCTTTCGCCTCCTCCTCCTCCTCCTCCTTCTCCTTTATGTTTGGTCCCCGACTTCACCAATCCACCCCATTTATTCCCCTCTCCACCAGCAATACTACCACTTCTACTCCCATCTCTGCTCGCTATGGTGGTGGCAGTGGAGGCCGGAGGTCTAGGGCTGAAGAAGATCAAGCCCTTGATCATTCCTCTATCAGGTAACTATGCTTTTGTGATGGAATTATCTTTATAATCTGTGTAGTTTGAATGTTTCTTGATATTTTTCTGTGTTTCTCTGCTTATATTTTTAATGGGTCTCAATTCTTTTTTGTTTGATTTTGGTAATTTGGAATAGGTCAGAAAAAGTAAGACTAATTGATGAACAGCAAAACATGGTTAGTTGCTTTCCGTCTATCCCTAATACGGCATTCGAGAGTGTACTGGATAACTGACCTTGATTTTCTGCTGTTTAATTTGTAGGTTGGCATAGTGTCAAAAATGCAGGCTTTACAAGTGGCTGAAGATGCTGAACTTGACTTGGTTTGTTCTTAATTGGACCTGCTATAAAGCATAAATTCTTGAGAGCTTACTTCACCAATTTCCTTTCAAGTGTTTGTTTATTTTGAAAAGTTTAACATTTCAAGTTTAAAGTTTTGCACTTTACTTGTACTTTAAAGTGTATGTAGTTCTTATATAACATTATTGGGTCATAGAAGTTACTGTGTAAGTTGCGAGCTTGAAACTCGTAGTTCACTGCACTAGTCATCTAAGAAAATTTTAATCCTAACCAGCCTGCATATTTGCTTCTTATGCTGACATCTCTTTTTCACCAGAGAATCTCTTTAACCATTGACTCTTCTCAAGTAGCTGTTCCTCTTGGGTCAAATAGGCTATGGTACAAGGGAGAGTAACCCTCTTGCCAAAAGTTCATTTTACGACCGGGACACTAGATGGTAGATAATAAATTTATTACTCTTCCACAAGTGAGATTCACAAAAAAAATATTGAAGCCTGTGATTTTGGAACTAAACCATAAGGTTAATCCCTGAGTTTTTAAATAAGCTCCTTGTGGCTGTCTGTGTTATTGTTTTGATAGAGACCTTCATCTCTTTTATCTGGAATAAGATGACAATATATTCGATCAAGGAATTAAGACCTCTGTCTCATGCACTTTCTAGGTAATAATATCTCCAGAAGCAGATCCTCCTGTTGTTCGAATAATGGATTACAAGTAAGATATGAATTCTTAATCTCATTTCCTTTGTTTTTGTTAAATAGTACTGGATTTTGGTGTGTCTCTGTAACTTTTTTCACTAAGTAACCTGTATTTTAGTTGCTAACTGTTTGCTCTATATCTCTTAAAGTTCTCTATGTAAAGTGGACTGGCTTATTTTTATCCTCCCTACTTTACTTATTCTGCATGTTTTTTGCATTATTTTTACTTCATTTGAAATTGAACTAAAAAATTTGCATTTAAAGTTGCACTGTGCACTCACATAACCGTGTTCTCCCTATATCTTTATGTGCCCCATTAATATAGAGTAGAGTTCGCAAATCCCAGTACATTAGTTCTATGTCTTTTCTTTTTGGCAATTCAGTAATTTTATGTCTTTGAATGTGGTTGTTGCATCTGATTAATTATTTGTTTATGCTTTCTTTTATGATTTTCTTAATAATTTGCAACTGAGTACAATTTAGCCAAAAAAGAGTACCATTGAAATGCACAATTCCTCAGTTGGTTATTCTTGTTTTCCTATTAAGGTTGTTTGATTTGTCTTCTGAGACATCAAAACAGAAGTTCTGATTTTGTTTGTTTACAGCAAATATAGATATGAATTGCAGAAGAAGAAGAAGGACCAACAAAAGAAAAGTGCCGGTGAGTGAGTACCTCCTGCTCGCAATTTTTATTTGTATCCTTTTGGTGAATAAATCTCTCAAGTTTTTGTCAATATATATGGTCCTGATATTTGAGCTGACTTATTTGACAGCTGGTCGCATGGATTTGAAAGAACTAAAGATGGGGTAAGATTCCAAGTTCTAAAATCTAAAAATATAAGAAGTTTGGTCATTATTTATTCCATCTTTATATCGCTGATTGTCGAATTGTTGTTAGTTTTCATTGATGAGTTCACCACCGTTTTGCATTAACATTGAGCCTCAGAAAGTAGTTCATTTAAAATTTGTATGTCCTCTGATAAATTTTATATGAATAACCAGCTTCATTAGGCTAAAATGTTATCTTATTGTGATATTTAGAATGTTGCATTAATTCACTTAATTTCTAATTAGCTGAGATGTATATGTTTTCATAAAATTTTAGTTGTTTTCTTTTGTTACAAATTTTAAGCCACCGTTTTTTTTTCTTGATCTTTATTCCCAAATAAACAAATCAGCCACATTAATGTAGATATATCTGTACATTTCATTATATGCTTAAGTTTTAAAATAGAATAATAGCTATTCTTAAAACACTATCACAATATATATCTGTGTGAGTTATTTATTTATTTATTCTTTTTTTTTTAATGTTAAAAATGTCCTGCCTCTCAAATGTTGGAGCTGAATAAATTTTGGGAAATTCAGGCTCAAGAAATTAACAAACGAAGAAACAAGTTTAGTTTTAGCTAGTCAACAATCAACTTTAGCTTGAACTAAAATGTTCAAATACTTCACTTGGAACTCTTTCTGAGTATTACCCTATTTCGTGCAATAGGATCATTCATTTGATTCTTTTTCAATTGTTGTGTTGAATGGCTGGATTTGTAATTTTAAGGATTTATCTTGTCTGATCTGCATATAATATGGTTAACTTTTTCCTTACGAATGAAAATCCTGGCAGCCTCTCAGAAATTTTTGGCGCTGTATAGTCATGTATATGTCATATCTAATTATGTTTACTGATCTTCCTGCTTAATTTAATGCCAGTTATAACATTGATGTGCATGATTATTCTGTGCGTTTGAAGGCAGCTCAGAAATTTCTGAAAGACGGTGACAAGGTTGCTTCCTTTCTCCTAAGCATTGACTTAGTTGATAATGCATTTTTTCTGCAACTGCATTGAGGTCTTTTGATACTTTTAGGTGAAGGTTATAGTGAACCTGAAGGGCCGGGAAAATGAATTCAGGAACAATGCTGTTGAGCTTATCAGACGTTTTCAGAATGATCTTGGAGAGGTACATAAAAAATTGTATTTGCATATATATCTGAAAATTTTCCAGAATATATTCTAGTTTCATGAAAAATTTGTTCTTTTCTCATCTTCTTTGGCTGCCATGTCTAGCTTGCAAATGAGGAGAACAAAAACTTTCGTGACCGGAACATATTCATAGTTTTGGTTCCGAACAAGGCTGTTTTGCAGAAAGCTCAGGAGCAACCAAAGAAAAAGGAAAAAACAGTAAATGAAGTGTCAGCCAGTGCCTGACTCTACTTTAAAATTGATCGACCACTCGATGCAGGAAAGTTGGCCGGTAGTCTTTCACTTCTTTTATGCTTTGGCATAATTTTTTGTCCTTTGTATAGAATTGCCGTAGCATACTATAGCAGTAAAAATATTTCCCCCCTCTTGTAAAATAAAAACAGCCTTGTCAAATTTTGTAGCAGCATGTTATCGGATAATCGATGGAAAGAAACCTTCTTTTTTATCCCTTCTCTTTTAATCTTTGACTTGAACGTTTTGAGAACTACATCGTCATCCCATCCTCTGGCTCTAAAGTATCTAGAAAGTTCTGTTGTCTCTAAGTCTTCGTGCCAGTAGGATCTGCAAAATCTATGATTATTGTTAAGAAAGTAAATTTTAGGTCAATTCATGCTTTTCTACAAAAAAACTCACTAAATACACCAACACGACAATTCTGTCTGTAAATGGTTGTCTGTATTCCCTTCATGATTTAGTTTGGTAGTTACAGTTCCATTTCACAATTATATACTGAGATGTGATTGGTGAAGAGTGACATTTTGCTTACCACTGTCATTTTCTGCCAGTTCATTGAAGAAATTCTCTAGTAGTTTTTTCATTTTTGTCTACTGCTGATTGATAATGAATGCAATTAATTTACTCTTATGGGGAAAGTCTTGAAATTTGATTGTGTAGGGGCTGTAAAAACTCCGTTTTACATGTATCTCTGCTGGGGCATTTCTGTTCATCTTTAGTAAGAGAAAACTGTACAATGGAATGGAAGCTTAACCCAGAATCTGACCAGGTGTTAGAATCCTAGGGCAGCAGTTTCTGTTACGGATGTCCTGATGTGAACCTGATTCGCATACTTGGGAGAGACATCAACTGTTGAGATGGGGAGGTGCCAACTGATTGACCTAACATTTTGGTTGTCTTTGAAGACTTAAGCTGGAAGTTCTTAAGTTTTAAGCATTCTCAGGTCTCTTGCAAGGTTTAACAAGTTGATGATATCTGTGGTAATACAGAGCTAAAGATGCACTCTTGACATCAAGAGGGTAAATCTTGAAGATGGGGTAATTTTTTTTTTTTTTTTAACTGTTTTGTGAATGTACATTGAATGGAGAACCCAAAAAAAAAGATGAAATTTTTGTTGAGATATGAGATTTCCTTTCAAAAGAATCAAGCTAAACCAAGCAATTAGAAAATCAATTTCAAAGGAGATGGGGCTGAACCATCACCAGATTAGTGATGCAGCTATTCATTTGTCAGATTTTCAGTATTGAGTAGAATGGACGTTTCCTCACCCTTCTGGAATAAAATTAAAAGCCCAGAAGGAACACAAATCTTGTAATAATACAAAGGGCAGGAAGATTTCATGGTATTTTAATGAATCCCCACCTCGTACTTTCTAGAAAGCTTAGAAATCATACTCGTTATAAGAAATTAGCTCATAATATTCTGATATAATTTGTTTTTTTCTTAAAAAAAATATTCAATATGAAATAAATTCTTGTTGTACTAAATTAATTCCTGGTTAAATTGCTCTTACTAATTATGAGTCTTCTCCAGGTAAATAAAGAATCAATCATATTGAATGTTTTTTTTTCCTTTTTCTGGGAGAGAGGAGGAACGAATGTGGAACAAAATGCAAAAAAAGTCACTTTTGAGTAAAAAATAAAAAATCTTCTTTTAAGATTTCCTTTTTATATATTTGAAGTCCTCTTCTTCCGACTTAAATGTTTATGAGGATAAAAGGAAAAAAAAAAAAAAATTTGAAAGAGAGAATCAACCCCTTCCCCCTCCCCCACTAGTGATGAAACAAGAAATTGGGAAGTAATTAAAATATGTGATTTCCTATCATGTTTTTTTCTTAAAAACAAAATTAATGTTCTTTACATTGTATTATTAGTAATAGAGAATCCGTTGGAAGATAAGGTCTTGGAAAATCCTTTGATTAGCCTGTTAAGGCAAACATAAGTGTATATAGCCCTCCCTATCTTCGAAATTGAATATCTATATTTTTATTTTAAACTATCTAAAAACAAATGTCGCATTTCATAAATTAATTTTCTTAAAATTTACATAGGTTAAAATGAGATATTCAATTCCAGACGGAGGGAGTATATATATCTTATAAGAAATTCATGTGCTTGAAATTGATAGATAAATTAGGATTGAATATTTCCCCGAAAAAATCAAATTGTAAAGGCAAAATGAATTACAAAGAAAAGAAAAAGAAAAAAAAAAAGAAGGGAAAATCAAAGAAAGAGAACGTGCATGGTTGTTGAAGAAGAGAAAGCTTTGCTTCAAGGCAATGGAGACTCTGCAACCAACACAAAGAGCATCCTCCGATGGGGACTCCCAATATTAGGTGTAAAGAGTTTTAAGGAAACAGATTAAAAGGAAACTCTCTCCATCCCACCTATAGAAACAACCTCATCTTCTTCCTTACTCTCTCGACCATTCATCATGGAAGCCAGCGCCGGTCTTGTAGCCGGTTCTCACAACCGGAATGAGCTTGTAGTCATCCATGGCCATGAAGAGGTACCTCTGCAAAAGAAAAAGAAAAACTCATATATGTCTTTTAATTAGTAGCATTTACTTATAAGTGTATAATCTTGAGGAAATGCATAACCTTTTTTGGTTGTTTCTTCTTATGAATGCAGCCAAAACCCCTGAAAGATTTAACTGGTCAAGTTTGTGATATATGTGGTGATGAGATTGGCCTAACTGTTGACGGAGATTTGTTTGTTGCTTGCAATGAGTGTGGTTTTCCGGTTTGCCGGCCGTGCTATGAGTATGAGAGAAGAGAGGGAACCCAAAATTGCCCTCAGTGCAAAACCAGATACAAGAGGCTCAAAGGTTAAGAAAAAGAAAAAAAAAAGCATTTTGTTTGGTATGTGATGGTGTCTGATGCATTCTATTGTTTCACTCTGTGAAGGTTGTCCGAGGGTGGCTGGTGATGAAGATGAGGAAGATGTTGATGACATTGAACATGAGTTCAACATCGATGATGAGGAAAACAAGAATACAAAAATTGCAGAAGCAATGCTTCATGGGAAGATGAGCTACGGAAGAGGACCAGATGATGAAGATGCTGCTCTGTATCCTCCTGTCATTGCCGGTAGCCGCTCTCTGCATGTAAGAGAGGAACTTCGTCAAATATCATGAATGAACTTGCAGTAATGTCTTTACACCAGTAATCTTTCAAGTATAACATATTCGTGCATATGCAGGTGAGTGGTGAATTTCCCATATCAACTCTTCCCAATGGAGATCAAATGTTGGGTTCCACCCTACACAAACGTGTGCATCCGTATCCTGTCTCAGAGCCAGGTATATATATATTCTACAATCCAACTGAAAAGCTTTGCTATTTTCAATGGAAATTTTGGGTCTTTTTCTAAAATTGATGAGATGAAATGCAGGAAGTGCAAGATGGGATGATAAGAAAGAGGGAGGTTGGAAAGAAAGGATGGAAGATTGGAAACTGCAGCAAGGCAATTTGGTAGCAGAACCTGATGATTTAGCAGACCCTGATATGGCTATGTAAGTGTCCCAATTCAAAATGATCGGTCAAGTTGGTCAAGCAAAATATACAAAATGATGATGATGAGGTACCACATTTCTTTATGTATGCAAAAAATGCAGGGTAGATGAAGCTAGACAGCCACTATCACGAAAAGTGCCAATTGCATCAAGCTTGATAAATCCTTACCGGATGGTGATTGTTGCTAGGCTATTGATTGTAGCGATTTTTCTCCGTTATAGAATCTTGCACCCTGTGCATGACGCGATTGGCCTCTGGCTTACTTCCATTATTTGTGAGATCTGGTTTGCTCTCTCGTGGATTCTTGATCAGTTTCCCAAATGGTTCCCAATCAGTCGTGAGACTTATCTTGATCGCCTTTCTCTCAGGTGAAAAACACTGACTTCAGCTCCTAACTGGAGTTTTCTTTCCCGAATGGATATAATACCATCTATTTATCATCTTGGAAGCTTCTCCTTTTTTCAATTTCCTGAAAAGGAAAAGCGTAATGCAATAAAATTTGAAAAATTCAATGCAGGTATGAGAGGGAAGGCGAACCGAATATGCTGTCTCAGATTGATGTCTTCGTTAGTACAGTGGATCCCATGAAGGAACCTCCTCTTGTAACAGCTAACACAGTTCTCTCCATTTTAGCAATGGACTACCCGATGGACAAGATCTCTTGCTACATATCTGATGATGGAGCTTCAATGTGTACCTTTGAAGCACTATCAGAAACTGCAGAATTTGCTCGAAAATGGGTTCCTTTCTGCAAGAAATTTGCCATAGAGCCTCGAGCACCTGAGAATTATTTCTCTCAGAAGATCGATTATCTGAAGGATAAAGTGCAACCAACATTTGTAAAGGAGAGAAGGGCAATGAAGGTAAGATCCGATTCTCTTGGTTTCTTGAAAAATCAAAAGAATAATCTGACTTTTCCTGAAACTAAATATCATATATGTTTGCAACATACGGTGACAGAGAGAATATGAAGAATTTAAGGTGAGAATTAATGCAATGGTTGCCAAAGCTGCCAAAGTTCCTCCAGAGGGGTGGATCATGCAGGATGGGACTCCATGGCCTGGAAACAATACTAAGGATCATCCTGGTATGATTCAAGTCTTTTTAGGACATAGTGGAGGGCACGATGTAGAAGGAAATGAACTCCCTCGACTTGTATATGTTTCTCGTGAGAAGAGGCCAGGTTTCCAGCATCACAAAAAGGCTGGTGCCATGAATGCCCTGGTAAAGATTAGGAAAAGATTCACATGTTATGCATTAAAAACTAGAAAGAAAACAGATTTATGTGAGATGAAATTTTACAGGTTCGGGTCTCTGCTGTTCTTACGAATGCTCCATTCATGCTGAACTTGGACTGTGACCATTACCTAAACAACAGCAAGGCTGTCAGAGAGGCAATGTGCTTCTTGATGGATCCTCAAATTGGCAAGAAGGTCTGCTATGTCCAGTTTCCTCAAAGATTTGACGGCATCGATAGGCATGATAGATATGCCAACAGAAACACAGTCTTCTTTGATGTAAGCTCCTGAACAAACTCCAAAATTAGTGCTACTTTTTCCTTTTTTGGCAAATCATTGACTCTTAGTCTTTCTTCTACTGGACAGATTAACATGAAGGGGCTAGACGGAATCCAAGGTCCTGTGTATGTCGGTACAGGATGTGTCTTCCGAAGACAAGCTTTATATGGCTATGAACCACCAAAGGGTTCAAAGCGCCCAAAAATGATGAGCTGTGGTTGTTGCCCTTGTTTTGGACGCCGCAAAAAGCATGAAAAATATACAAAACATGGAGCCAATGGAGATGCTGCAGTTCAAGGTTTCTTGACATTCTTTGCCTTCCATGACTTATTAGTTTTCAACTGTTCTAGTTTTCTTTTCCCTCCCCTTCCTAATAGATATCTCTTTTTTCTCTCTTCCCTAACTATGTGCATTTGTTCCTGTTTCTTAGGATTTGAAGATGACAAAGAAGTGCTTGTGTCTCAAATGAATTTCGAAAAGAAGTTTGGGCAGTCAGCAATTTTTGTAACTTCGACTTTAATGGTTGAAGGGGGTGTTCCACCTTCCTCAAGCCCTGCAGCCCTCCTCAAAGAAGCTATCCATGTAATCAGCTGTGGCTATGAGGACAAAACAGAATGGGGTGCAGAGGTATTTACACAAACATAATATCAGATGAAGCAGATTTTGTTGAATCCAAAATCTTCTTCCTGCCTTTAGTTACAAGTTTTGATATTTCATATTCTTCAGTATAATTTCTAAAGTTCAAAACCTATGTGCTTCAGTAATGCTACTATAGTGAGATGCAGTTCCATGTACTGCAATGAATAGAAATAATCCTTCAATCCTTGCTTTTTCACATCTTATTTATTCCCACATTTATTTACCCAATGGTTTCTGAAACATGCAGTTGGGTTGGATATATGGTTCTATTACAGAAGATATCCTAACAGGATTCAAGATGCATTGTCGTGGCTGGAGGTCCATTTACTGTATGCCTAAAAGACCAGCGTTTAAAGGTTCTGCCCCCATTAATCTATCAGATCGTCTCAACCAGGTGCTTCGGTGGGCTCTTGGTTCTGTTGAGATCTTTTTCAGCAGGCATAGTCCAGTCTGGTATGGCTACAAGGGAGGAAAACTTAAATGGCTAGAACGATTTGCATATATCAACACTACAGTCTATCCCTTCACCTCACTACCTCTACTTGCCTACTGTACCCTCCCTGCCGTCTGCTTGCTCACTGATAAATTTATAATGCCAGAGGTAGGGCCACAATCCATATTTCTTCTGATTCAAAATTAACAGGGGAAAATTCAACTCTAGTACTCAAGTTCCTTTTCCCAGAAGTCTCCTTTTTTTTTCAAGGTCTTCTTTCTTTATTTCTTAAAAGTTTTGCATTCCTGATTCTATCTTTATTTCTTACTCAATTCAGATAAGCACAGTTGCCAGTCTGTTTTTCATTGCTCTCTTCCTCTCTATTATTACAACGGGAATTCTGGAGCTAAGGTGGAGTAATGTTAGCATTGAGGAGTGGTGGAGAAACGAGCAATTTTGGGTGATTGGTGGTATTTCTGCTCATCTATTTGCTGTTGTACAAGGTCTTCTTAAGATTCTGGCAGGAATTGATACAAACTTCACTGTCACCTCTAAGGCATCAGATGATGAGGAGTTTGGTGAGCTATATACTTTCAAATGGACTACCCTCCTAATCCCTCCAACCACCATTCTAATAATCAACCTTGTTGGTGTTGTGGCTGGCATCTCTGATGCCATAAACAATGGTTACCAATCCTGGGGTCCTTTATTTGGGAAGCTATTCTTTGCCTTTTGGGTGATTGTCCACCTATATCCATTCCTTAAAGGTCTAATGGGCAGGCAGAATAGAACCCCTACCATTGTCGTCATATGGTCTATACTACTGGCTTCTATCTTCTCCTTGCTGTGGGTACGAATTGATCCTTTTGTACTAAAGACCAAAGGTCCTGACACCAAGCAATGTGGCCTGAACTGCTAGAAAGTCTGTCTTATTTCCTGACGAATTCTCATCACTGAGTATGTGTGTTTTTGCTATCAAAGGTCTAATGCATGACCAAACAAAATGAAAAAGAAAGAATAAGTCTCTCGTGAAAGTTTTGTTTAGCTTAAGTGTTTTACCCAATTTTGTACATTATAAACATAGAAGGTTCTGTTTGCAAATTGTGTTCAGCCGGGAGATTACTTACATTTTTCTTTCAATCTTCATTTTGTCTTAGATCAACATTCTTCTAAGATCTAATGAATTAAGAAATCCAGCTCTCAATTACTTTGGCAAAAATTGAATTTCAGGAGAACCAACAGAAAGCTATTATGTCATTAATGGAAAAGAAAATAAGAACTTGCAGCATATCAATTTTTATGAACCAAGTACTTCCTCTAGATGGAAATAGTTGCCAGAATTTTATCCTTTGGTTGATTCAATGTAGATGTCAATACCTTGTAAATTAGTAAATTGATGCCACATAGAAGCCATAAGTGTTATACCTGATAAATTTGTGTGGGATAACATTGCCTTTTTCACCCCTTTATGCTGGAAAGACTTCCTCAGGTTTAACACAAATCCATCCTGTGCAATCAGAATGCAAAAATTCTTCAAACTCCCAAAGTGAATAAAGAAGTTAACTGATGATCAGGATATGCTGATTGAAAACACGTATTCCAGTTCAAAATAGTCTAGCAGTACATTAAGTGAAAACCATTCATTGCTTGTATGCAAACTTTTACTAACAATCAGAGAGAAGGGATTGAAAACCTTATTGATAATCTTAAGGCATTAACAATCATCATGAAACATGATAAAAGAGTGAAATCTGAGGGTGAGATATATAAAAGCCTTTGTAATCTCGTTATGCTCCCAGTACTATATGGGTATGATTATAGGTGCTTTCAGTACAAAAATTTTAAGAGTTTACATAAGAATCTTGTCATTATCATGAAAAAGAGCAAGCCACCTGGCAAGTGGGAGATCCTCTCAAAATTTATTGGATTTCAGACTGCCTTGTCGTGAGGAAACATATACAACCAATTCATCCCATGGGTGTATGGTTATTCACCAGTAGTCTCCACAAGAACACAAGCCATCCTTGAAATGATGAAATCTGTTTGCATCCCTTACCACAATGAGTCTCTTGGTGATTAGAGACACAAATTTAGTAAAGTTGTGGCAGTCTAAACAAACCCTAAGGTTCTTGATGACCCTAATCTCTGTTTCTGGTTCAGATGCTATGAGTCCAAAAGCAATGGCCAACTTTTCACTGTGGACTTTTACCATCAGCTCCTTCTCTTCTTCTTCCACATCATGCAAAGCTGTAACAGTTTCAGTCTGGAATCCTGCTTCCCTCATCTTTGCCATCAAATTTTCCAGCATTTCAAAAATTTCAGCTGCTCGTGGATGAGACTGGTCGCTGCTTGTAAAGACATATGCGGTTCCATTCAACTCAATCAAAGAACAACCAGGAGTTTTTGCTAGATTTCTTTTCTTTACCATCTGCCTAACTGAAGCAGCCTGAGGATAATTACGATCGGATGAGTATATGTTTGAGAGTAAAACAAAGTACCCTACACTTTTAGGTTCCATTTCAAACAACTTATCAGAAGCAAACCGAGCAAGGTTAATGTCCTTGTGAATCATGCAAGCACCTAACAGTGCACCCCACTCAGCAGGGCCTGCTTTGACAGGCATTTGATTTATGAATTCCAAAGCATTTTCTAGTTTTCCAGCTCTGCCATGGAGATCCACCATACATGCATAATGCTCAGCTGAGGGCTTAACAATGTGTTTTTGGGTCATAGAAGTGAAGATTCTTTTCCCTTCTTCTACCAAGCCTGCATGGCTGCAGGCATATAGAACGGAAAGGAAAGTAACCCCCGTTGGGGTAACTCCAGAACTTAGCATTTGATCAAACAATAATAAAGCTTCATTGCCATGTCCATGAAGTCCATACGCAGAAATCATGGCATTCCAGGTGACCACATTTCTCTCTGGCATGGTATCAAACAATCTCTTAGCCTCTTCAATGCTTCCACACTTTGCATACATGTCAATCAAAGCTGTTGACACATATATGTTAGACTCAAAATTCTCCTGTTTTACCAAACTATGGACCCATCTTCCTAGGCTTGGAGCTCCAAGTTGAGCACATGCTGAAAGAATACTAGTAATGGTTACAGGATTTGGATGGATATCAAGTTCTTGCATTTCACGAAAAAGAGATATAGCCAATGCAGTAAACCCATTTTGTGCATAACCGGAGATCATAGAATTCCATGAAGCCAAGCTTTTCTCTGGGGCCTCATCAAAAAGCTTTCTTGCCGATTCTATTTCATTTAGTCGACTATAAACAGTAATGAGTGCAGTGGAAACAGAGGTGGAACGCAAAACCATACCGGACTTTGTAGAGAATCCATGAATTAAGCATGTTAGTTCCAAATGACCAAATGGATTAGACACTGGAATCAATCCAACAACTGTAGCGGAATTAACTTTACTACCCAAAAGAAGCAATTCCTTGAACAGCATTAGTGCGTGCTCAGTCTTATTATTGCATGAAAACCCAGAAATTATTGCATTGTATGAAATTAAATCTGGATTCTCTATACGTTTAAACAAAAATAGAGCAGTTGAAGCATCTGCACATTTTGAATACAGTGAAATCAAACCAGTAAGCACAAAATCATGATCCTGATAACCAGTCTTCACAGCCAAACCATGAAGAATCATTCCTGTTCTTAACTCCTGCAACTCAGCCGTAGCAGAAAGCGCCACGGTTAAGGTCGTGGAATCCAACAATGTACCTTTGACTACCATATCACAAAACACTTGAATCGACTCATAAAAGCAACAGTTTTTCACCAACCCAGAAAGCATAGTGTTCCAAAGAACTGTGTCCGGGTCAGAAATTTCCTCAAACACCTTATAAGCTGACCCAATTCTTGAAGATCTCATGTACATATCCACCAAAGCGGATCCGACATACAAATCAGACCGACATCCTGAAACAATCACTTTCCCATGAAGCAAAATCCCAAATTTATCAAGCCCAGATGACGCAATCGCCGAAACAACAAAAGCATACGTGAATTTATCAGGTTTAAGGGCGGTTTCCCTACGAAGGTGGTTAAAAAGAGAAACAGCATCGAGGGGAGAGTTATTCTGAGAAAAGCCTCTAATTTGGACATTATAGTAGAAAATATCAAGAGGGGCGTCGCTGGACAGAGAATTGAAAAGAAGCTTGACTTGGGATAATTCCTTCAAATCAAAGAGCTTGTGCGTTAGCTTGGTGTTGGTTAAGAGGTCTTTGCTAAGGCCATTGAAGATGAGTTGAGCATGAGTTTGGTTGAGCTGTGAGAAAGTTGTGACCCTGTTCAGGAGGTTCAAGAAGAAGCTTCCGTCACGGTGGGCTGTGGCTGCTATGGCTCTGCTAATCATCTGGGCATGACGGCAGCCGGGAAGATGAAAAAGAAGTTATTATATATGTACCATGCCAAAATTAGCGGGAAAAGTTATATAAATTTGTTAATAATTAGTAATTTTTGGTTGAAGATAATACTTGAATAATGATCCAGACTTCTATTATATTCCCTTGTAACTTTCATAGTAATAAATATACAAATATATATATATATATAT
>JAOXNR010000013.1:4057551-4074419 GCA_028571225.1 Parsonsia alboflavescens
ATATATATATATATATATGTATGTATATATTTTACCACAATTATGCAACAATCGATATGAACCCTGAAATAACTGAGTATATTAAATAACCAAAAAAAGAGAGTAATAAATAGTTTAATATTCTATAGATAATATTTTTATTGTGGATAAAGAATTTTTTGAGATATTAAATTTTTATAACAGCATATATATTTTATGCCTCTTTATATACGTATTCTATTCCTATTTTTATGAATGAAAATAAAAACATTTTTCTCATTGATGGAACAAGTAGTGATTTGTGTACAAAGCGTTCATACAAAGAGAAAAACATCAACCGTTACAAAGAGATAAGCTGTTCATTGAACTTTCAACTCTTTTTTCCCCTTGCTTTTCATTTCATTGAAGAATTTAGCTACATGAAGAGCAGATAAGGCAATAGCTCCATTCCACTCCCAAACAAAACTAGGATTTAATGGACAATAAAATAAATTACAATTTTTCCAAGTTTTCAAGAGAAAAACATATACTATTATATGTATATGAGATGTTTTGCATTTACACTCTCTTCTACAAAGCATATATGGCTGAGATTGGATTTTGTGAAGGTTGTTAGTTTTTTTGTTTTTTTGTTTACTGCTTGTGAGAAGAAGAATCTGTTAGTGCCCTTTAATTGCCAAATATAAGTTGATCACGCCTCCAAGCTTCTTGCAATTGTACAAGATTTGTCCTAAGGCTGTATTCCTCTACCTGAATCAAGTTGAGATGCATAATTATTATAAACTATGAGAGAAACCAGACACATTCAAAGTGCAATGAGACAAATTCAAGTGTTATTACAGTGAGATGATTCATGATTCCAAGTGGAATTGATCACATTACAGTTGCAGAGGGAAAGAAGAGACTATGTTGGGCTGAAAGATTCCTTTTAATGGCCTTTCAGAAACATAGCAATAAGTATATCAAAGGAGGAACATTATCAAGCATTCTTTTTGTTCCCAATGCACCCAAAAGTTGGGTATTTTCCCCCCATAATGGTACTTCAAGATGCCAAGGACTCGGTTACTCATGAACTAGTCTTGAGTTTTTCTAAAAGAAGTGTTTCTCAAGCTCTCTACCTTCCAATCTTTAGTTTGCTTTTTATTCATATTATTTCCGAATGCCAATATGAAGTTTACATTGTGAGGAAGGAAGAAGAAGAAGAAGAACTAACATATATCTATAAAGTATGAACTCCAGGTCCAAGACCAAGAATATGCTGTACTTACCTGCATTGCAGTTGTAGATGCCAACAGAGAATCACATTCGTCAAGCATTGCTCTCTCTAGAGCAGCTACATCAGCCAGTTCAGAAACCAGGCAGTTCATTTCCCCCACCTACAGACTCAGGAATGGAAGCCAAGCTCAGAGTACAGGTAAGCTTCAAGAGATCAAAATCGGTGAATGAAGAAGATCACATGCATGACAAACTCATTGGACGTGAGTCTGAGCAAGGCCTACTGAATTGGATAATGGAGTTAACAGGCCATGCATATGTTTCTACAGAGCAAAATCATGTTTTAACAGATAAACCTAGTTAATATATCTACTGTTGCATTATTAGCTTTAGCTCTAATAAGAAATCGATTTAAACAGATACTATCTCATTTATATAAAGTCTATTACTGATTCCTGTCATTATATAACTAGCTCTCAATCAGAGTCATCGGGTCCTTGAACTAGAAACTTAAAAATTATGCAAGCGGTTAAAAGAAGAATGCCAATATCAATGCTACAGATTTATCGATTGCAGTATTTTTGAAACCGAAAAAAAAAAAAAATCAACATCCATGGACTACAAATTTATTTGATATCATTTTGATATAGGATATGCTAATTGAGTAAGAACCTGACCTGTGAGAGTACAAATCCTATGGAGGATCCCATTGCCTGCATGACATCAGCAGCTGAGCAAATAGCTGACTTGACAGCTTGCATATCTCCCTGGAAATTGCACACAAAGTTTATAGAGAATCTTCAATCCACTACCAGCTTAAATGAATAGTTAGAATTAACGTACCCTTGCACCTCCTGTGATGGGAAGGCGGAGAGTGCTTGCTTCCAAATCCTTAATGGCCAGAGATAATGATTCGGTGTGATCTTCCTCAATCGATGCCCATTCATTAAGGTAGGCCAACTGAAGCATTCAGCATTAAAGCAATTTAAAATCAAGTCAATCATGCAACTAGAGAATGGTATTCTTGCACTATAAAAATCATTAAATTGGAGCTCAAAATGAAGATTCATTGCTTATAATCAACAGGATGAATGGTTATGCATCTTGTTATTTCACCAAGAGAGTTGGGGGCAACAAGTGATGTTCAGTGCTCAAGAGATGAAACATAGAGAATCCATGAGTGTATTATATTTTAGACCACCCCACTAACTTTTAATTCAAATGTAATAGGCAAAGCACAATCAAACATCCCCAAGCTTATTTCAGCTATTTATATGAGTGAAATAAGCAGACATTATTTGCAATATCAAGAGCAAAAAGTGCCCACAATCATTCTCTTTTCTTCCATTAACCAGAACAACCAGACTGAAACCATGAACTCAAAAGTCAATAAATTGTTCAATCTATGAAGAGGTATCTCCTTACAATCCACACTAGCATCACCTTCAATATCTAAGGTAAAATTTTAGCCACAGAAGAGACTTAACTACCCTCTTTTTGCAAGATAAATCCGGAAAAAAATTTAAATAAAATGCTGGAACGGTAAACTATTATTGTAGAACATACAAAACTTTAAGAAAAACATTCATAATCACATGGTCAAGCTGATGATACTTTATTTTATTAATTAGCCATAAAACAGCAAAAACTGTGTATCATTGTTCAAGGAAGAAATTCAAATTATTCTGTCTACAGAATATCTATCTCACTATTTAGTATCAAGTTAAGAGGAGTTTAAGAGAGTGAGAACTTTCTGTAAATGTAGAATCAATAGGGTATTAAAGTGTCTGCAAAATCTGACAAAACCAACACAGTGACATAGAGTGGCACGGAATAACAAGTAATAACTACAAAAAATGACTAGAGGAGTGTAAATTGTAGGACTACAGATTCTCAGTTCTGGGATCTCATTTCTACTAACTAAAGATTCAGTTGGACAAAAAGAGAGCTGACCAAAAATTTTAGAAACTGTGACAATTCATCTGAGGCAGCTATAGCATTGTCCTAAATTATTCTTCTGAATTTTAATTGCAAGATTTAGTTATGCATAAATCCCCTTAGTCAGCAAAAGACATATTCTTAGTTGCATTAAACAAAGAGTTTCAACCATTATTACAACTTGCTCATCACTTCTTGCAAAACATATCTTCCCACCCACAAATCAAATTGCCCGACCTTCTTTACATATATAAGTTTAGAGATTCAAAAGAAATAATCCTAAGACTCTTATATCTGAAAGTTTTCTGCCAAACAATCAAATCTAATTGCCTGGCCACCATATTGTTTTAGATATTTAACAAAAACAATCCTGAAAACTCTTACATTTTTCTTTGCATAATTTTGAAATAAAAGAAAATAAGGTAAAAAAAAATTATATATACCTCTTCACTTAAAATTAGATGCAGCTTCAATTTCAACTTTAGTTGTTGGAGTTCTATCCTCTTCTGAATTACTAAATCCCACAGATCTGAGGTGCTTCTCCACACGTTATACAGGATTTTCTGCAGTGACATGTTGCTCATTAGCAAAAATTAAAACTACACAAGTTTATATGCTTGACAGAATATTTGAACAGAATACAAAAATATTGACAGACAGCAGGCCTGAGAACATGGCATGGTAAGAGACTTTTGAGACATAAGTATGAGGCAGGATTAACATAAAGCAATCAGAGAATAAGGCCTTTCAATCTACACTATAGATAACTGAGACCTTAGAAGCCAAACCTCTGCTTTTTCTTTCTGTAAATGAAGTGAAACTTCAGCTTGGGCATTAGCAAATCTCCATTGTAAATGTCTATTGTATAAAAGCCGCAGCTGGTGTGCATCTTCAATGTGATTTGCTGCCTTCTTTCCTTTTCTAATATCAGCAATGAAACTGAGAACAGAAGTTTCATTATTGGATTGTCTAGATGGGCTTGAGGGTCTTGCTCGTGAGGGACTGGAACCTCTAGATGAAACAGTATTGGCAGTTTTTACTCTGGATGGACTGACTCCTCTGGATACAGAGGAAGCTGAAACTGATGCTCTATTTGGTGATGCAGGGCGTGATCCAGAAGTATGTAACAACTGAGACCTAGCAGTAGAGTTTAGTGGTTTTGCTCTTTCCAGAAAACTAGAAGAAATTGGCTTATGTGTCAGCAGTGAATCATCTGCATTTGGACCAACCTTACCCCCCTGTCTACTACCTTCATCAGATGATATTAAGCTCAACAAATCACTGGCAGATTTTTGTAATGGTTTAGTCATACTATCCAGGGACAATCTCCGCACGGAAGGCATCCCCAATCCCGACTGTGGTAAAGATGAAATTCTATTTGCCTTATTATCAGTGAGATCAATACTCTTATTTAAGGTATTTGAAGATACTTTTCCACCAGCTCTGCTTGGCCATCGATGCTGCTCAACTAGCCGAGCGCGTAAACTCTCGATTGGTCGAGAATTCTCGGACTGATCAACAGAATTCTTTCCTTTGAGTGGACTCCTCTTTCTTTCAGGGGTAGGCTTTCGTGAACCAGGTGGTGTTTCGTTCTGCTTATGTGCTACATTTGAAGATGGCCTCAAAGTACGTTCAGTAAGGGCGTTACTCACTGGTTTTTCTCTCTTACTAACCGGGAGAGAGAAGGAATCAGACTGGAAAGATACACTGAGACTCCGCATTGTAGATGGCCATAAAGACTCCGGCAAACGATTGCCTGCAGCCTTTCTAGATGCTGATAGCATTTCTGTAGATGTGTCCTGCACTGGCGTAGATGGATACGAACATGGTGGCGATGGAGAGGTCGTCGACCGCTTCCTTTCTGACGATATAGCTCCCTTTGGTACTGAGGCTGTAGTTGTAGCGGTTCTTGTGACAGTTGGGGAAGGGCAACGCCTGGAACCAGAAGCTGGAACCGGTGAAGGGGACCTGAACCTTGAACTGACTTCTCTGGTCCTTGGCCGGCGAGTTGTCCCATTATGCTTATCGGCCGTCAGCAAGGAAGGTCTTGGAGTCTCCACCTTTGTGTGTTTCTTTAGTGCTTGCTGTGATTCACATACATCCATCCAAACCATCCAAATTAGACCATACAGAAGTACCCCCTCAAACAACAATTAAACACATCTTTGCAAGGCTTTTATAGAACCCACATTAATTCTATTAAATTACACCATTTGCACCAAAAGATGATCCTTTTCTCTGCTATTAAATCTGCCACGAGATTAAACGTCAAAAGTAAGATGCCACAGATAAGGAAAAAGAAGAAAGGAATACAGCCAGAGAGGAAAAAAAGAAAAAGAAGATCAAAAGAATACATCTTTACAGACAACCGGATCCGAGCAGAAGGGAATTTAACCATCTCAGTAGATCAAATCAAAGGGGCATTCGGCAATTATGCAGTCAGCCAGCGTCCAGGTAGATCAGACACCAGCAAGAACAGATAAAGAAACTAAATTAAGGAAATGTACAAAGCTCTCTCAACGTGAGGGCAGAACATTCAGCCACACAAGAAGATGCTTTCTAGTTAATTAACAACAAATTGTACTGGAAATTCGTCAGAAATGAAATGCAAAGAAGAAAGTATGATAAAAATTGGCCTCTCTCAGAAATGTAGAAGAGAAGACAAGGCGAAATGAGGATGGAAATGTACGACAGCAAAATAGGAAATGCCTCGGATATAGGTGAATCTTTCCTCCCTTCAGTTTTTAGTTTTTCTTTTTCTTTCTTTTTAACCACTATTTATTTAACTTGATTATTTATTCATTTTCCCCATAGCCTTGGCCCCCCAACCTTTTGTCTCCTCTCACGGGAGTGCCATGGTCCTCCGGGCTGGAGTTAAACAACTCTCACATACATACACGCTTTCACTCTCTTTTGTCTCTCTCTTCCATTGCCAGAGCCCCTCTGGCTTGTTTCTCCTTTACCCACCCAACTCCTTTTCATGAAAGGGAATACAATGACAGTGAAAGTTACAAGAAGCAACACAGACACTCTTCCCTCTCGGACAGGTATTGACAAAAGCTTGCTCTAAATGGCCACTATCTAAGTTTTTTCTCTAGTTTCTTTACTGGAGCGAGGAAAATTGCAGAAAATTTTTTATCATGTACCGGGTCTTCCTAAATTCAATCAAGCAGCAATCTTTTTGTCCTTGTTGTTTTCCCAACTGTTTTTAGTGTCAATTAACTTGAAATATTCCTAACCCAATTAGTAAAACCATTAACTAACCAAAAAAAATTGTCCTTTTGTAGCATGAAACTACTAAAAATAAAAAAATTCATCACCGGACGATGACTGATGATGCATATTATTGAAGAGTTATGGGAACATATCCTGAGGACCACGTGCATGTGGAGATCATTGTCCATCCCCTTGAACTCACAGTGCACCATAAATACTCACAGATTTATACAATTTTACTCATTGTGGTAGTATTCCCAAATAGAGGAATTCAACTCCGACATAGTTAGATGAGAAAAATCATTTAACAACAATATAGTCTTTGACTATTTCTGATTATTAGCAATATTTTAGGAACAAAAATCGATAAAAGTGTGGCATAAAATCTTATAAAAATCCTAAATACTTGAGGAAATTGAGAAATTTACATGAAATTATGTCTGGGTATTGTCAGGTTTTGTTCCTAGCATCGGCAACATGTGCCGTTTTCATGTACAGTCTCCACGCAGAAGCTTCATAATTACTTAAAAAAATTCTTAAGAAAACAGTGATTATTCTCTACACAATGCCAAGATTTCAGTTTTAAAAACAGATCTTTGCATTAATTATCTTGAAAAATTGAGGAAAAGAAAAGGCATTTCCAGACTAATTAACATAAAAATAAGAGAACCCACAATAAGACAGAAAAAAATAATCAGTTAAAATTCTACAATCCTAAAACCCAGCAAAAGAAGACAGGGAGAAGAATCTCCACATTTATTTTCCCCTTTCTTCCATCCCCTAAATATTCAGATTAATTCAACTTCAAAATCCGACCCCAAAAAAACAAAAAAAATCACCTTAAAAAAAAAGGGAATAACAATCAGAGCCCAAACTCAACACCGATAAAAATTACATAAACACCACACCAAAAAGAAATTACAGAGACAAATCTCACCAGTGCATGATCGAATCCAGAAAACAACAGCGATCGGACGGAAACTAAGCAGCGATTGCCGATGAAAGCTTGATCGGGGAATGTTCGATCACTAGTTCCGGAGAAATTCTTCGAAAACTAACCTTGAATTTTCATATATCTTCTGAGAAAACATAGATACGTGATTGGATTGAATTGAACTATGCTAAAGAAAGAAAATATTTAAAATAAAAATAAAAATATAAGAGAAGTTTGATGGAAAGGAAATTTAAATTAAATTAAATTAAAAAAAATAAAGGGGAAGTTTCAGTCAGTTAAAAAGGACGATGGACGTTATTTTCGCGCCACCTACTCGTTGATTAGTACACCCGGACGCATTGGTTTTTCTTCATTTTGTTGTTTGACCAAATATAATTACTTGAGTTGGGGGTAATGGTTAGTTCTTAGCATAAAAAAAATTAAAATAAAATATGCCATTAATTAATAATAACAAATGGAAAAAACTTAACATCTTTTTTGAAAAATTACAAGGGAAATTAGAATTAAAAAACTGTCAACAGTTGAAGACAACAGTTTAATGCAGAAATTAAAAATATAACCATTGATTTAATTAGTCAGAAACCTAATAAAATTTTGAAGCCATGGTTGAAGTCAATGATATTCCATTCTTGACCTTGAATATTTCCTCCATTGTTGTTTATGTTATTTCAGGAAAAAAGTAAATTCACCACTTAATTAATATGGAAGATCAATGAGACTAATGAGGAGATATATATTTAGAGTAAAAGAAATAATCTTATAAATATATACTTTATTTATTTAATTTTAAGATGACAGACAGATAATTATAAACAAATTGAAAATCTTATTTTTTTAGTGATCACTTCAGATAACAATTCTCCAGAAGCAACGAGTAGAATAAAATATAAAATTGGCTCCATTTAATCAAAAATAAAATCTTTTTTCTAAATATCCCATATTACTATTTATTTATTTTTATAAACTAATTTATTTTTCATTTTCAGTGTCTGTCTCCGACTCCAGTCTAACTCGAACTGGAGAAAAAAGGATTTGATTATAGGAAAATGCAAAAGGTAAAACGTAATTTGAAATTTTAATGGCGGCCTCCGTCACCGCCGCCCCCTTTGTCACCAAGTCCGAGAACAAGTGTCTTAAATAGGCCATAACACTAGGATCCCATCCCGGGTCCAAAGGGTCCCGGCCCGGCCCGGCCCGGCCCGGCCCTTTTTTTCATGATTGGTTTAAACTTTTGAAATTAATCATTTCTTGAAAGCAAAGGTTGCCGTTTGACCCTTTTTGAAATTAAGTTTATTTGTCTTCACTTCTCCATTACTCCCTTTCTCACTCTCTCTTATGTGGAAAACCCGTCCTTTACACATTTAAAGGTAAAAATAAAATAATTAAATAATTAAATTCTAATATTACCCTTCAAAATAATTAATCATTCACCACTATTCTCAATAATAAAAAAAAAGAAATTAGAGAGTTCTATGATAGTTTTATTTTTCCAATATACTCTCGTAACGATGGTAATTTGAACTGGGATGCATGCTATAATATTTGTAAAAAAAAATATTTTTATTTGAGAAAAATATTTTATATATATATATATATATATACACATACACACACATATACACTTAATCTAAAATTATAATTAAGGTGATAATACTCTAGTCAAGAAAGCCATGATAGAATGATGAGCAATCATGTGCTTGAATAAGTTAATAATTAATTAATGTGAAAATGCATATAATAGAATCTCCGGTATAGGTCCATTCATCAAATGATCACGTCCTTTAGATTCTTGGTCCAATGAGTATTTGTTACCCATTGTCGTATTTTGTGGCTCTACACATATCATGATGTTTCAATTACTTTTGCAATGAGTGTATTAATTTGTCTGATTAATTAATATTAATCTTGCTTTGGCAGTACAAATATGTGTAGATTTGATTCTTTATTAATTAATTACTCTTGTTTAATCTGTTAATGATGAAATTCACGCCAAACTAGTACCAATATGATTATATAAAACTTTATAAAACCACATATTGATAGATCAAATCATGTCTAATCATGAAATTAATCCCATTTTAAAAAAATTCCTGTTAATTATATCCTAAAGATTATAAAAAGATTACCATCCTCCTTCCATCTCGCGTATTTTTATTTTTATACTTCCTTCGTTACTAAATATAAATAATTTTAATTAATTTTTCTTATCACTATTGTTAATTAATTAGATATTTGAAAGTATCCTACATTAATCTTCTAATGATATACTCATGAAATATGCTTTTAAAGGATGTGAGGGAAGGAAACTCAATTTTTACAAAATAATGGCTGATGACTTATATTTAATGACATGGGCGGAAGTATTTGAAATGTTTGGAAATTATTGCCACCTTTTTTATATTTTCATTATTAACTATTTTTATACTAAAAATTAAGTTTAAAAATATTTTGTTGACATTTATCTCAAATTAAAATATGGACACACGTAACACAACAACGGGAAGGTTGTTGTACGTTGTTTCAGTGGGGGTACTAGTTTTGAAAGCATGCACCGTGAACGCATTCATATGCATGCAGTAAGTACTGACTACTGAGTACCCATCTGAAACTAAAAGTTCAGGCGTGTCTTTATTAAATTAACTCAGTGGGGGGTGGGGAATTTAATTCGAATCTAAACTATTTTCCTCCCTTGAATTTGTGGTTTTGGCACAGAGCATTTGTATTTATCTTCTGTGTGGTTCATGTTTCCCTGTTGTCTTCTTCTTCTTCATGGTTATGGAGAAGTTCTTGATTAATGCTCACCGGCACTATATATGTAGGCATCTCATATTAATTGAGTTTTTAATGGTTTGAAATTGAACCACAAAACATAAGGGTTTTCCCTTTTTTTTTTCAATTTTAAATTTGTTTATGAAAACTAATGTTGTCTGGAGTTATACGTCTAATATACTAAAACTTTTATTAAAAAAAAGTGAGATACAAATCTCCTATTATTGTAATCGAAAGTGATATACAAACATGTAATAAGGGATCTGGATCCAGAAAAGTGACCTCGTAACAGTAAAATTAATCTAGTCGAACTTCCTTTTTTTAAAAAAAAATATGCATACATGCAAGTCAGAACAGTATTATTTAATTCTAGATGGAGAAGGTATTTATTAGTATTATTGAGCTTCTTAATTTATTGTTTTATTACAAGTTTTATAAAGTGATTTGATTAAGGATTTTTATGATATTTTGATTAAATAAATCCATTTCTCTTTCAAATTTTAACTTATGTAAAACAACCCATAACATGACACTGGGTAAGGCTCTAACCCTGACTCTGACTCTCATAGTTTTTAGATATTAGGAGTTGTAATTTGTAAATATGAAGGAAGTTCATCTCTAGGAGAAGTTAATTTAGATTAGGATAGATAGCTAATAAATAGGATATTGTTGAAGAAATCCATGATTATTATGGATACACATCAAATGTCATTCAATGGTTGCTTTCCAAATTGAAAAGAAATGGATTTATCCCTAATTCCATATACCTTTTGTTAGGTCTTACCAATAATGTATTGTCTAAATCATCTTTGAGTGCATCTTTGTTCCTCTCTTGATTCTAATGAAAGTTTTTTGCACTTTAATTTGTATTTTATTGGAAAAGAAGTCTCTTTTAGAATGGTTACATATATATAGTCCACATGTCTTTGTATCTTATGAGGTGACTCTCATGTGAAGGGTGAGATGAACTCAAAGCATATGATTTATTTCTTATCCCAATAATGGATACTCTCTTCAAAGTATAAAAAGTTAAACATCTAATTCTTAAAATAAATATATTTTACATTTGAATATTTGTAAATAGGGGTTTTTTTTTTTTTATTGAAGATCGATTCATGTTGGAAAAAAACTATTTAACTTTAAATTATTTATATTTTGAAAATAAATGTCGTATTTTTTCCACCAAAAAAAAAAAGAAAGAAATATCAATTGATAACTTCATGCATACAATAGATTTGGTATTAATCTAAAAATGGACTTTGGATTATATGCTACGCCTTGCAAATCATTTTCTCACTTAATTCGTCTGCTTAATTAATTGCTTCCATTGTAATATATGCACTAATTACATTTGCCATTAATGGTTTCTCTTAGGATTGAATTCAAATTATGAAATAATTGAATTTCCAAAATGTGAGATTTATATTATTACACACACAAATTAAAGAACTTTAGCTTTCCTTAGGTTCTTGTTTGAAATTCCTCTATTAAATACTCATACTCAAAATCAATTTTAATTCAACTAATTCGATAAAATCTTTAATTCTTGACTTGTTTTATCATAATTTTCAATGAATCCACCTCTATCACTCTTTTTGGAACTTGCCAAGACAATGCCTAAACACTCTTTGTGATTAAATAAAGAGTTTGGCCGAGAATAGTTTGAGAAAACAGTGGATAAAGATGCCTAAAAGTTATACTACAAACACTTTATTTTGCCCTTCTTCTTCCATGAAATAAGTAATAAACATTAAACAAAAGGACCAAATGATGGGCTCTCATGTGCTTGAATATGCTGACACTGTTTCGGTATTCAAATTAGTCAATTGCATATATGCCCTCCATATCATCCATGCCTTTGCATGTTCTCAAAAAAAGTTGTTCATTTTTTAATCTTGAAAAATGCCCCTAGTATATGTAACCCTACTTAGCATTTTCATATTTGCTAATATAATCCTATCAATCAGAATTGAATGTTTCATTTAATTTAATTAAAAAAATATCATGAAATGCATCTGATTATTTGTAAAAGTTATAAATTATCTTTCTAATTCATGTAATAATTAGTAGTAAACTCTTTGGAAGGTGGATGTAAATTTTCAAATTTAGAAGGTTGTTAATGAAATTTTATATTAAAAATCAATCTTTTTTTTAGATAGAAATATTCAATGTCAAATAAACTAAAATCAAAATTAGAAATATTTAAATCTGTATGGAGGAAGTATGTGATATTAAAAATTTCACATTGTTGAAATTAATTTGCAAAGTTGGGTTTAGAATAGGAGTGCAAATGAATAAAGTTTTTTTGAGTTGGACAAGTCGAGCTCGAGTTAGACTTGAATCAAGTTGAGCTTGACCCATTTCCAATTACACTAGGAGTTAGGGAGCCAAATTTTAATATTTATATAATTTTATTTAAATTATATGGATATTTTTTTTAATAATAATAAATATCTTTTTTAAAATAATCACTTTTAAATATATAAATACTTTTTTAAAAAAATATATATATTTCGAGTTGAGGTCGAACTCAATTTTTTTTATCAAGTTCCATTTGATTGCATCCCTAGTTTGGAATTTAGATTCTATGAAAGAGAGAATAATTAATTTGTGGTGGAGTTGTCATTTTGATTACGTAATACTTTTGAGATAATGGTCTTCAAATACAGTGTGTTCTTAGTCCATGTGAAGGCAAACTAACTAACGGTTGAATTATTACAGGAAACCTTAAAGTTACAGTTGGCCCAACTAAACTAACATTCTGATATGGGCTTTAATTGGGCTCATATTTGTAAATATCGAATGCGTCATCGGGGCCCTATATTTTCCATTCTCGTGTTTGATTTTCTGTATATAAAACTGACCTTATAAGTTTCTTAAAAAAACCAAGCTCTCAAGTAAAAGTCTGATTTGGGTTTACAATTTTTGGGCTTAATGGGCCCTGAGATCGGAACCCATGTTAACAAGTCCATATATCATATTGCTTGTTGCTATGATATGTTTTCTCATTTGACATACGAAAATAGAAAGGGACGAAAATGTCTTCCGAGATGTGTCGGGCATGTGGGTTTCACTTAGGATTAAGATGACTTGATGTGATTTTGAGTTATGAAATTAAAATTTGGTTGGAATTTATTTATTTTGTTTCATCTTTTATATCTCTCCCTATATATATAAGGTCAACTAGACAAATGATTTTTTTATATTATATATTTAAGTTAGTTTTTAGAATAAAATTGCATCAATATTAGCCGTGTTTGACAATATATTTACAATTTTAGAGATTATATGGTAATTGGTAAAAGGTATTTAATTTGTTGATATTCTAATAAATCAAATTTATAACTAAATGATACTAGACTAATTTTATTAGAACGATAAAATTAAAATGATGATAGTGATGTGATTTTGAGTTATGAAGTCAAATTGGGTTGAAATTTCATTCTTCTCTTTAGTCTAGACAAATTAATCTTTTTATATATATTTAAGTTCGTTTTTAGAATAAAAGTCCATCAATGACAATATATTTACAATTTTAGAGGAAAAGAATCACAATTATCTTCAAAAGTAAAATATTTAATTATAACATAGTTCGTGTACAGTGATTACTCTCCATAGTCAATCTACTCTATAACATCTCTCTCTCTATCTCTCTCTCTCTCTCTCTCTATATATATATATATATAATGGCTAAATCTAAAATTAAAATTAACTTACAAAATAATTTTAAAATGTAGTTTGGTTTTTTGAGATGGGATCTTAATTTTTTTAAAAAAAAAAGGGAAAAAGATTTTGAAATCATGAGGTTTGTTTAAAATGATACATGATATTTACTCTGTTTGAAATTAAATATCTATTTCAAATTTGAATTGTTTGAAAATGAATATTTCATTTTCTAAATTAGTTAAATTTTTGTTAAAAATTTGATATTATCACATTTAAAATGAAGTAAGTCAATTTTTTTCCTCCAAATTTTATATAAATTAAAATGAGACATTTAAAATCTTTTACTAATAAAAAACATATCTCATTAAATAAGTTAAATATTAGACTTAACTTACGAAAACATATCTAATCAAATAAGATAAAAATGAATCAAGGCTCTTATCATGTCCTTTAAAATTATACAAACTACTGTAAATTTAATTAATTAAATGTGTATTTATATATAACATTTAATTTAATGAATATTTAAATACATATTTTTTAAAAAAATTTCGAACTGGATGGGGCTCAACTACCTCCCACCGACATTTACCGCTTGCCATCCTTTATCATTGAAACTTTCAAATGTTATACGCTTAAAATGATTCATTGACCAATCAAATCTTTAAACTATAATTTTTGAAAGTTTTAATCTCAATTTTTTTTTAATATGTTTAGTTATTAAATTATTTACAAATTAATCATTTTTATTATTTTGATCAAAATTTTTAAAAATACCATGTGAGTTGATCAAACTAAGCATTTCCCTCATTTAAATGTTCACTGAGGGAAAAGTTTGTTTAAAAAAGAAAAAACCAGATCCGACAAAGAGGTGGCGATCGACGGCAACAAGTATTGTACTTTTTTAATTTCTCAGTCCCTCAAGTCGGGTGGGCGCCGGCCGGTCTTCCGGTGTCCCCGCATCCGGATCACACCATTCGAGATGGCCCAGCCCAGCATTCACCTTGATCGATCTCAGCCGCTAGAGTTGAATGATTGGACTACACCATCGCCAGGTTTTCAAACAGCAAAGTTCACTTGCGGAAATTTTTTTTATTAATTCATCTAATCTGCTCTCCAAACTACTACAATGGACATTTGGGGACGAAAGGGAGTGGCGGGGTAATCTTTTCAAAGAAGAGGTATCAGACCTTTCCCGGAGCTAAGAGTCTGAATCGAATGAAACCCAGGCGGATTAGACTGGCGGTGGTGCTTTCCGGTAGTGCTTTATGGTGAAGTCTTTTTAAAAATAAAATTTACTTCAGTAAACTTTACAAGGATGGAAATGTCCTTCCTATTTTTGTCAATCTATCATTCAGATTTCAATAACATTTTTTAAGAGTTTGATAAAAAAGATAAAAATTGTTAATCCGTAAATTATTTAGTACTAAACAGAAAAAAAAAAAAACTCTAGAAACTAAACCTTCCAAAAGAATATATTTTGAGGAATGGATTGATCAATAACTCTACACTTAAATATGGGCCTCATGAATTTTATATTAATAAAATGATAAATCCTTTTTTAAACTTGTAATAATTGTGATTTTTTTTAAAGTATTTTTATAAAAATGTTCATTTTAAAGTTAACATAATTTTGTATTTGGATGAAATAAGTTGGAAGTGCTTTTCAAATAATTACTTGATTGGCTGGAAAATTTATTATTCTTTTTAGAGATATCATGATCATTTTACATTCACCTTGATATTCAATTTATCTAAGAAGATGTTGATAAGATTGGAATTCGAGATTTATAGTTTTCACGTTCATCACTCTAACTATCAAGATGTTTTCAAAGAGATAATTTTTATATTTTATAAATTATAAGATATTAATTAACATTTAATAAATTTTAGTAAAAGTAAATTACAATACGATACAATATATTAAACATTGTCTCTTTTAAATATTAAAATAATAATTGAAATGAAAAAAAAAACAAAAACAAGAAGAAAAAAGAGAGAAAAATAGGGAGAAAGGAGGAAACATTCAAAGAGGGAAAAAATTAAAACAGGGATAAAAAGGAAACAAAGAAAAGAAAGAGAGGGAATTCTTTCGGAAAGGGCAAAAAGACAAATGAATAAGGATGAGAAAAGGAATATTTTTACAAGATTATTATGCTCTTTTTTTCAGAAAAAAAAAAAACAGGGAAAGCACCATTCATACGCGGGTGGGTCCACCTCTTTCGTTTCGGTTTGATAACATTTCATATCCATATTTATCATATTTAATATTGATATGAAATTTTACCAAACACCATTAAGATGAAAGCAGTGAAAACTATTGGTACATAAGGTATTTAATTTTGAATAATTTAAAATAAAATATGATATATTTATTTTTGAATGGTAGGAGTATATATTTTTTCTAAGAGAGTCTCTAAAGACCATCTAATGCCAATAATTACGGGTGAGGAAAAGAACGGAAAGGAAAATAGGAGTTTCATTTCAATCGGTACAAAACAATGGCATATATACTCAGAATAATTGGATATTTAAGAATCTAACCTTCAATCAGTTTTACGTTTTGATCTTTAACTTAATTTTTTAATCATGTTGATCATTGAACAAACTATTACTAGACAAATTAATCCTTTGAATCTTATTGTTTTAAAAAAACAATCATAAAGTTCAGTCAACGACTTATTGACTAAATTAAAAGATTTAAATTCAATACCATACCAGTCAATTTGTCAAAAATAGGTATAAACTAAAATTTTGTTGAGTTAAATTAAAGTTTCTAGCGTAGCTAAATCCATTTCTTGCTAAACAAAAAATCAAAATTTAGTTCAAGAGAATTTTTGTTAATATTTGTTTCTCACTAGTTGAATGGTATAATATTGAATTTGACCCTATTAATTTTGATATGGTGGTTGTTGATTTGATGTTTTCAAAAAATATGATTAAGAGCATCAAATTATCCAATGATTATTTATTTGATGATCAATACAACTTAAAACGAGTTAAGATCCAAGCGTAAAAAAAAATTAGATCCTTAAATATACAATTATAAATGTGAAAGTAACTCATGCAAAAGATAGCAAGCATTGAAATAGTTTCCGGCCACGTCCGCTCACTCTTTAACTCTCCTTTC
>JAOXNR010000013.1:4074519-4096329 GCA_028571225.1 Parsonsia alboflavescens
TTCTTAAGGAACCTTTAATTAATGAATGCAAATTCGTAAATTAAGATGTTTGATATTGAATGTGCTATTTGGATTTGTATGTAATTTAAGAAAAAAGTTTTAACTTTAACTTTAATCTTACAATGTCACTTTTTTTTCAATAAAAGTTTAACAAAATTTAAAAATGAGATATTCAATTCTAAATGACTTAAAATGAAAAAGGACGAATAGTATAACTTTATATTAAAATTCTATTTGTTTTTTAGAAATGGGACTTTTTAAATCCAAATGGAAGGAGTATTTTTATAAATAGATTTTAATTAGTTAAGGTCTGATGTATACTCTCTCTGTTTCAAATTACATATTGTTTACAGTTACTTATCTTTTCCCTTATTATTGATTGTTGTTTATAATATTTAATCATTATTTTTAATATTATCCACCTATTCTCTCTGTTATTTTTATAAAACATTTTTTTTTCTTTCATTCTCAATGGTTTTCTCCAATAGAAAGATTTGTCCACCTCACATTTGAAGAGCATATTTGTTATTTAACATAACTTATTATTATTATTATTATTTTCCCTTTTATTATATACATATTTTTTAAAAAACCAATACTATTCATAAAACTTCCACATTTTCCCCCAACAACCACCATCCAACTTCAAAGTCCCTTCGGGAATATTCCAATAGGTGGGTGAGCGCACAGACAATAAATATTGAATTTAAATTCTACCAATACCTTCTAAAATTAATAGAATGTTGAGGTGGACGAGAATTATGCAAAAAAAAAAAAAAAAAACCAAAAAACTACAAAGACATTATTTGAGAATTAAAGGGTGTGTGTGTTTTTTTAAAGTCCATCCAGTGCCATGAATTGGGTGGAAGGGAAAGAATAAAAAGGAAAGAGGAGTTTTAGTCTACACTTTCCATATGCGGGTGGCTTTCAATCGGTACGAAACAATGGCATGTATATTAAGAGTAATTGAATATCTAAGGACCTCATCTTTGGGTAGTTTTATATTTTAGCTCTTGATTTATTTTTTTGATCATGTTGGTATTCGAACAAATTATTATTGGATAAATTGATCCTTTGAATCCTATTATTTAAAAAACCATCGGAAAGTTTAGTCAATGACCTCTTGACCTAATTAACAAAGGTAAATTCAATACTACATTATTCAATTTGCCAAAAATGCTATACAATTAAATTTTACTGAACTAAATTCATGTTTTTAGCTCTACTAAATTTATTTCTTACTAAGTCAGAAATTGAAATTTTGCTCAATAAAATTTTATTTAATATTTGTTTCTGACCAATTAAATGGTATAATACTGAATTTGCCTCTATTAATTTGATCAGGTGGTTAATGTTTTAAGGTTTTCAAAAAATATAATTAGAAAGATCAAGTTGTCCAATGATAATTTGTTTGAGGATCAATATAACCAAAAAAAAAAAAAAAAAATTAAGGACAAAGTATAAAATTGATAAAAGGTTAGGTTCTTGATTATCTAATTATTCTATATACTAAATATTAAATGCGAAAGTAACTCATGCATGCATATCCTCCAGAACCCATTTCAATCAAACATTCAAATGGTTTCCGGCCACGTTCGCTCACTCTTTATGTTTCCTTTCTTCTTCATCCTTTTTTATAAATGGCAAGATTTATCTTTCCATATCTCTCCTTCTTTCTCATTGCATTACTAAAAGTCTTTCCAAAAATGGTGACCCTGAAGAATTCTTATATTGTAAAACCTGCAGATTCAACACCCAATGAGATTATGCATGTCTCTGACTTGGACCAAGTGAAGTCCTTAACTCATGCACCTGTATTTTTTATCTACAGGCCACCCTCCGAAGAATCTGCAGTCCAAGCAGATGAAGCCATTCACGTTTTGAAAGATTCACTGAGCAAGGCATTAGTGGTTTTCTATCCATTAGCAGGGCGTCTGCAATGGAATGGAGGCGGCAGAGTTCAAATCCATTGTAATTCCATGGGTGCTGTCCTTCAGGAAGCTGAAACTAAGCTCAAGATTGATGATCTTGGCGATTTCAGGCCCACCCCAGAAATCTCAAGCCTACTCCCCTCTGTTGATGTGCATGGGGTTCCCATTGAGGAAGTGCCTTTGCTGCTTGTTTTGCTCACCAAGTTTGCCTGTGGTGGCCTGAGGATTTCCCACATACTCGTAGATGGACGAAGTGCATGTCAGTTCTTGATGGAATGGACAAAAATTGCCCGTGGTGAAAATTCCATTAACCCTCCGTTCTTTGACAGGAGTGTTATGAAACCAACAGATGCTCTGGCGCGTCCCCTGATTGTGAAGTACTCACAGCTGGGTCCACCACCGATCCTAATCGGGCAAACGGATAGCCAGGAGGAGCGAAGCAAAGCCACTACTGTTGTAAGGCTAAAACTAAGCAAAGAGGAAGTAGAGAAACTGAGGAACAAAGGCCAATCAAAGTATAGAATTTGAGAAGCAGAGCAGTACTGGGTTCACCAGGTTTCAAGCAGTGGCAGCTTACCTTTGGAGGTGTGCTTCCAAGGGGCGGATGCACAAGTGTGAGCAAGAAACTTGCCTTTATATTACTGTGGATGTTCGACAACGATTGACACCAGAATTACCAGAAAGGTACTTTGGCAACAGTCTTTTTTGTACCAGCAGTTGCCACTGCAGGGGAGCTTCTGTCGACGCCATTGGGATATGCAGCAGGGAAGATCAGGGAAGCAGTAAAATCTATAGGGGACGAGTATGTAAGTTCATTTCTGACTACCAGCAAGAGCCTATCAGATGTTTCTTGCTTTCGCCATTCCCATAATGTGGGTTCTTCAATGGGGGCATTCTACGGAAACCCGAATTTAGCTCTCACGAGTTGGATAGGACTGCATCAGGATTTTACAGATTTTGGATGGGGTAAAGAATTTTACACAGGACCAGGAGCACTAGGCTTCGATGGGAGTGGTTTCTTCATCCCTAGTCGTGACGAAGATGGATCATTTTTTATACCATTGCGCTTTCAGGTGGAGCATGCGGAAGCCCTGCAGAAGTGCTTCTATGAAGACATCCTTTCTCATGAATGAAACCTTGCATCTTTAGTAGTCCCAGAAAGAGTATGAGGTTCTCTGAGCAAATGAGCCTCTTAACAGACTCTAAGAGATATCCCACAACCTGTGTACCCATTTTCTCTAGTTTGTTAAGTAATTTCCTCTTCTCATGAATAAAACCTAGAATCTTTAGTCTCAGAAAGAGTGCCAGGTTCTCTAAGCAAATGAGCCTGAGAACAGACATAAGGGATATCCCACAACTTGTATGCTCATCTTTCCGTAGTTTGTACCCATTTTTCTCTAGTTTGTGAAGTAATTTCCTCTGCTCATGAATAAAGCTTAGAATCTTTAATCTCAGAAAGAGTGTGAAGTTCTCTAAGCAAATGAGCCTGAGAACAGACACAAGGGATATCCCACAACTTGTATGCTCATCTTTCCCTAGTTTACAAAGTAATTTAATTTCCCTTGGTATTTTGTATCAGACTTTTGTTTAAGAAAACCATGTTTCAAAGAATAAAATAACAAGAATGCTCGTTAAAATTATTGCTAAAGTTTTCGTGTGTGGGTGATAAACTAGCATGTATGTAACAAGAATCCTTGAACAGCAACACATCCCAGAAAATTTTCTGCATTTTTCAAGAATTCCAACACAAAATACTGTACTAGTATTTCAAGGGTCCAGCATTCTGAGCCCTACCTAGAACAGGCTCTATACTTCCTCTGTAAAGACCTAACTGTTTGGCCAAAGCAAAACCAGCATACACGCCATCTACAGCTGCACTCACTATTCCACCAGCATATCCTGCTCCTTCACCAATGGGATACAGCCCCTTTAATGACGTGCTTTCATAAGTATCAGAGTGCCGAGAGATCTTGACAGGAGAGCTGGTTCTTGTCTAGCAAAAAGAATAGGAGGCATTATGAAAACAAACATAATCGTCAAACACCAGATATCTATTTTTTGGGGGTGGTTTGGGAGAGTGAGTACAGTAATTGAGACTGAAAATATTGCTTGTGCAATCCGGTCAGAAGGGATAAGAGAAATGAAAAGATAGATACCTCCACTCCATGCAGCAGTGCATTTTCTGAGATAAACCCCGGTAACTGAATATTGAAGTTCAGGAATTAATGTTAGCTCAATGATGCAGACATTTAAATACACACTAATCACAAGATAAACATTGTGCAAGGAAAGACGGCAGTGAAAAAGAAAATAGGAAGTAAAGATGGGAACCTCTTTCTCAAACATCAAAATTGACTGTTGCAAAGCCTCCGTTAAGTAGGAGGGAAATAATTCGTGAAGATTTGCTGCCTTTACTCCTAGGCGATAACTAGATGATGGTATGGATGTCACTGCAAACAAAGGAAATGAATATCAGCGCAAGTTACTTTATCATTATTAAGTGACAATGACTAAAACATATATTGCACCTGACAATTTGTTGTCCAGAAAATCATTAACTGTCTGCACAGGAACAACAAAATTTCCCCCACCCATTGTAGCAGCTTTTTTCTCGAGTGATCTCTAAAGAAAAACAGTGAAATTCTTATATAACTGGAGGCAAAATGAAAACAAATTTATATGGAAAGAAAAATGAAAGTAATGACACTCATGAAAAGTCAAGGAAAGGCTGAATAAAGGACTATGGTATGCAGTTACTAATTAATTTACAGTGGAACTTCAACTAGTTTCAAATTCGTAACATGCATTAGATGGATTTGACTTGATACAGACTACAGGGATATAAGGTTTTTCAAATCAAGACAACAAAAACATAACATTTGAAAACAGAAATACCTGAAATTCTACACCGGCAAGAGGTCCATCATAGCTTAAAGCGTCAAAATCTTTTGATGAAACAGAAATAACAAGTGCAGCATTTGCCCACTTAGATGAACGTCGAGAGAATGACATGCCATTGATACAAAGCTCTGATGGATCTGTACTGGTGAGGACCACCTGCAAAACATTCAAAGTAAATTTGCTGATTGATACAATTGGTTCACTATCTGATTTCAATACATCAAACTGTTAATAACTCATTTTCTATGCCACTTTATTTGGTTTAGATCATGAAATTCATTCAAAAGCTCATTATTAGAGGATTTGTCAAATAAGAACACTAGTCAATAACAAACAAAATTGGCAGGCATAGAAGAAGACAGAGGGGAAGTAATCCATCTGAAATTGGATCAGATGCTATCTAAATCATGATGTATTCTAGTAATGCAAATGAAAAGAAAATCATACCTGACCACCAGGACACATGCAGAAGGAGTAGCAGCTATGGTTTGTCACCCCTGAATCTAAATGTATATTCTCATATTCTTGATTAACATACCCAGCAATTTTGTAATCTGCCACAGGTATTTTCCCTCTTCCACTCTGAACCTCATTGGCCAATTTAGAGTACTGTACCCTTGAACAAAATTGAAGCGTTCATAAACAGTAGGAAATCACATAATAGAAAAAAGATTCACAATTTATCTGTTTTAAGATAACACCTCCTCCACCATCACCATTTAAACAACCCTGTCCCAACTCATAAGAGGCTGTTCCAGGGAAACATTGCAAGTATGAGCCCTGTCAGATGGATGATTGGAGGGCACATATATTGAATCACAAGTTAGATGAATTTGCTTCATTTGTCTGGAGTGAGAATCTAAAGAACTCATCTCATTGATAATGCACTTTTTTATCCTATACTTATCCGGAGATATAAGTTGCTAAACTGATTTGAATAATTCAATCATTGCAACACAAAAACCTTGTCTAATGTGAAAAAGAGAAAAATTGGAAACTCATCTATCATCTATTGAAATGATATCCAAGAAGGCAGAAAACCAATCTGTTGATTTATGCAACAAACCCCAAAAAATATCAATATCTCACCTGTATACTGTTTATCAGAGCTTGAGGGTGCTCAATCCGCAAACCAACCTGTAATCCATAAATGTGGGTAAAGAATGCCAAGATCAGTCTCGTATGGACATGAAAATAAAAAATTCTGAATCAAAATGTCTCATAGACATGCCAAATACAAGTGAAGAATGGTAAAAGAGAGTATGATTTCTGGCATGCTGGACTACAACATTTGCCCCATTAATGTATTTTATCAGATCTACTTGAACTGGGAATAAAGCCTTTAGATACTTTCATTTTATATTCTTAGAAGGTCAGCCCATCTGCTATTTTGATCTCTATAGATCTTATTTCCTGCACCTGAAGGCCTCATATACCACAAATTATTAGGTTCTATGGGATGCTCTTTTTGAAGCATTGCTTAAGTGAACTGTCACAAGGGAAAGGACGCCATTAAATCATGAAGAACCAGCATCCACCAATGACAGAATACCCTAGTCAGCCCTCCAGAGACACAAATAGAAGTAATGACAAAGAAAAATGAAGGAAACTAAACATAGGGGTTTTTGCAAGTGTTTATAATCCTATAGTAGCATACATACATAGATGTGCTCAAACATAAGAATTTTGAAAATGTACCCAGATATGGTAATGAGACAAATGTATTTCTGCTAACCAAAGAAATAAAAACTCACAGCAAAATCTTTTTGAACCAGCTCTACGTCGTGGGTTAGAAGCATTTCATATGTATCACGAGCAGAATGTCCAACTGCCAGAATTACAGCATCATATTGCAACTTCTGGGTAGTAAACTCCAAGCTGTTTATTGTCTCACAAATTTTGACTCCCACAACTTGTGAACCTTCTACCAGTAGATCATCTAGCCTTGTCCTGAACTTGATATTAACCTGGTCATTCCAATCAAAGTTAAAAGATTTATAAGTTCATATACCAAATAATAACAGTGGGAATGACCCTAAAAACATGTTCAGCCTCTTGATTGAAAGCTTTAAATGTAACTTACACCCAAGTCTTGGAGGTATTGTCGAAAGTTCCTAAGTAGTGGAACCAATCTGTCAGTCCCCAGGTGAGGTTTCCCACAAACCAATATATTATCAGGAGCTCCAAAATGGACCAACGTTTTCAAAACCTGTGGTCGAGATACGGCATTGCCGGGACAATCAATGGGTAAGATGGAGTGAGAAACACCAAATGCAGGTGAAACATGAAAGAATGCAAGGATGAAGGACACTTACCGCAACAACGACAGAACTATTTTTCCCAATTCTAGTAACTAGTTTTCCATCACTCCAGGTACCTGCACCACCCTGTAACCCATAAGTCCTTAATAACTTTACAAAGATCACTTAAGATAAGAAATAAAAGTCATAGAGTTGTCAAAATCAGTTAATAAAAGAATCATATCGTCTAAATATCAGTTCTGAAAGAAACAAACAACTAGGAGACTCGGAGTATCTCAAAAGTATCCTGTTATACGAATTCACTTTCTCAAACACAGAACTTTCTGATAATTGATTTCAACTCCGGACTCAAAAGAACAAGACAGTATACTTATTGCACATTAAAAGAATTCAGATTTTCCTTATTTATATATTTATTTTTTTTATTATCAAGATAATTGTTTATCTTGATAAGAAACATGTTACAAGCTTTTTTCCTATCCTGAGACAACAAGAGAATGGGGTTAGATGTAAGATGATGAAGTGTCCTGAATGAAGATAGAGAACTTCTTCCCTAAACCTAAGTTCATGTACAGAAGAGCAGTAAAAGTCATCAGGTGGCATATGCAAATGAGACATTATCTACTTCTTAACAATTGTAAAAGGACAATCTCCAGAAAATGAACAGTTAGTACTAGCAATGTGAAATGAAATAGATTTCCCGAATACTCAAAGAACCTTGAATTTTATAGGTGAAGTAAGAGATAACCTCTCCAAAACAAAAGTTGCTCTCCTGCTGGAACATTCTCCGGGCTACCAAAGCTCCAATATCACGTCCTCTTTGCTCAACAGGCTGTCCTCTCTCTAATAGGGTAACATCTGCACCAAATTCAGCAAGCACAAGAGCAGCAAACAATCCTGAAGGCCCGCTGCCAACAACTGCAACTTTTGGTTTCTTAGTGATTGGAAATACAAGTGATCCTTCATTAAGATTGTTATGACCAATTTCGTTAAGGGGACCAATTTCATCAGTCATTCTGCAGTTCTTTATTATGCTTATTAGATCATCAGAATCTTTGTCATCCATCATATGCTCTATAACCCCAATCCTAGGCTCCAATTGAGAAATAAAGTCAAGGGAACGAGGCTCCATGCTCAGAAGTTTATCAACATTTATATTAACTGTGTACACAAACTTGGGTTCCTTCTGCAATTTGAAATGTTGCGGATGTAGTCAGTTAACTGGCCATGTCGAACTTAAATAGGTATGTTTTCTAAGAAAGTTTCAAATAGATGGAACAAGTTGACATAACAAACAATGCCACGATAAACATAAAGGTCATAATAAAATAATTTACAAATTCCTTGTCAGTAACAGTACCTCGACTAATTTACATGAAAAGCACAAAGAAGATAATGGAACTGTTTGATAATACAAGCTACTGTATCCCATATGCCTTATGTATGTGTAAGACATGGCTTAGGACAGCCATAGACCAGCATGACTCCCAAGATGTTTCATAACTAAGACCATAAATGTTTTAAAATACATACACGCAAGATCTTGCCAAACAAGATGAGGTAAACTACCCAGTAAGCACACCCCAATATTGTACTACACAATCTTGGCTTGGCATTGAGGACAGGATTCTTTAATCAATTTCCTTTTTTTTTTTTCAATTTTCTTTGCTGTACTTTTTCTGTTATTTTCTTTGCTGGGGAAAGGAGGAAATATTTTGACCAAAGATTAGGAGACATTCAGAAATAAAATAAAGGAGAAAAGAGGTTTCCAGTAAAAAATATTTGAAAGAAGAACCTCTTGAGATGTCTATATTGTTTTTTTTTTCACAAACAATGAAGAATCAGTACATAATTCAGATTGCATACTAAACAAACCTTTCGAGCATCAAATGACTTTCTAACAATTGTGAAAGCCTCTTTTGGTAATAATGAAGCAACCTGCAAAATATAAAAACAACATCAATATCCATCCAACACTAGGACATTCTCAGAAACACATAAGAATTCAGATCAGAATGCCCAAGCCAAGATTAATCGAGAACAAAACTATTTTTTTCCTTTTTATTGATGTAAAAGTTAATATCTTGAATTACAAAAAGTATTAAAAATTGTCACATGGATTATCAAAGAAAAGAGAAGAACTCAAAGACTAAACATTTCGTATAGCTTTTAAAAATTTCTTTTAAGGAAAAGAATGAGCCAGAGTGCTCACATAGTGTATGGCACCAAATAAAACAAAATTGAAACCGCCAAAAAAAAAAGAAAAAGAAAAAGAAAACAAGAATCATTATTAATAGAGTGCCTGATTTCTCAAACCAAAATGGCAGCAGAAAAGGAAAAGCGAATACCGGAAATTCAAGAACTTTAGCAATTTCTACAAGTAAAGCCTCTGAAATGCCTAGAAAATCTTTCCCAGGGTCTCTGTCAACTGGAACCCCAAGCTTGGAAAGTCTCCAGACCCCCTTAAACTTATCTCCAACATTAATTTGATCCTTCTGTTGCAGTTTTAACCTCTTTTTCTCTGATGGGTACCTTAATTTTCCTGTCCTTTTTGTTGTTTTCCTTGCACATATTACATTGAGGCGCTTCCTTGAGAGGAAACTGTTTTGCTTATTCTTTTGCCATACCAAATTCGTATTGGGATTAAAGGAGGAGATTTGAAGACTAGTTATGAGCTTAGGGTAAGTAATAGCCATCTTCGAACATTGAAGCTGGAGTCAGACTGGCAATGGGAGAGGAAGAGAGTTTTAAGATAAGGGGACGTTTCCCGTTGTTCTAATTAATGGAAAAATCTCACGTTGAGCCCAGCCCCGTTCAGCCCCTGTGAGATTAGTACCGACGGACGGTCTTACCCCGCTGAGACTGAATCCTGGCGGGTTAAATAAAACCCAAGTTAAAATTCATAAAATCCGAGTCAAACTCGTAAACGGAGACTGAATACGTTTATAATAAGTCAGTAGCTTTTTTTATTTTTATTTTTTATTTTTTTTGAGTTGTCAAATGAATATTGTTCCAATTTATAAAAAAATATCATTAAATATATTAGATATTTGAAGTTGTTTTTTATATGTTATTCTTATTATTTTCTTTTCCCTATATATTATTATTAATTTGATTAATATATATATATATATAGAGACATTTTAAAGAAAAAAATTAAATTAATTTTTATAAAATGATGACTAATGATTTATATTTAGTGACCGCGGAAGTATATGATAAATCAAATTTACCTGCAATACCCTATGATTATGATCATATATATATTGATAATCACGGATTTAAGTATTTATTATTAATTTGAAATATTCATTTTATCATCATAGTTTAAGTATTTAGTAAAAGATCGGTTAGGCCCGTAATTATATTTTGAGCCCAATTATCTGGGTATTAATATACCCAAATTTTTGTATGAAAAATTTCTAGATACAATATACATATTGAATTTTTAATTTTTTATGTTAATCTATTGAATTTTTAAACATGGCTTTTTTTATTACAAAACCTTTAAAATTTTATTTTAATCTATAAAATACTTGATATAATTCAAATTAATCTTATAAACTCTTTCGGAACTAATACTTATTTAGAAATACAAGTAATCGTAACTATTATCAAAATTAATTTCTATCAAAACACTTTATTTGTAATAAATTTTTTTTCTATTTTGAGATTCCCATTTCTTTTCCTTTTTTAAGGATATTTAAGTTCAATGTGTGTTTTTTATAGTAAAAATAATAAAAGAAATTCTTTCATGGACCATATTGTGTGGTCCTTTATGGTCCCAATTTTGTTATAATACAAATTACAAACTCCACAACAATATTGTGGGTAAATTAGGGCTACAATATTTGATTTGGTCCAAATAAAAAGTTTAATAATTTGTAAACGTTTCCCCACTCAAATTACATTAATAAACTCCCACCAACATCTATTGGATTAGAGAAATGTCAAGGTATGTATGAAGTGATCTGGACATCGTTTAAAAAATAAATAAATAAAAAAGCTCCATTGAATCAAAATTCACATTCTTATCATAAACTGTGAATATTAATAACATCCATTCATGGTCAAAGATTTTTCTCAACATCTATACTAAGTCAAAGTAGATAATTAATTTCAAATGAATTATTACTACTAATATTATTTTCCAAAATTTGCCCGATTAGCTTGTTATAAATGAAAAGAGAAATTTTAGGGCCTGTGCATAAAGGTGCCTTTATTTTAGCAATTAAAAAAAATTAATAAATATGCAAATTCAATTGATTTCATATAAAAAATTTCAATTTTAAGATCTCAAAAATCATGGGACATTTAATTACGAAATCAAATCAGTCATATGAGTAAAAAAATTACAATTATACATTGGTTTTTTTTTTTTCCTTGCCAACTTAGTATCAAAAAAATTTTCGAACATAATTAATACTTATGATCCTTTTTCATCATATTTTCAAACTAAGATAAAATATGTTAATCATTTTGATACCTAACGTTATACATAAATTTAGAATTGATACCAGTTATTTTTTTCTTCTGTCAAGTAAGTATTTAAATAACTTATGATTTAAAAGTTGTTTGGATATTTAATCGATTGAAATGAAAAATAATGGATACTAAATTAGTAATTCTCCCTTAAAAAAATTAATCACGTGACCATGCTATTTTGATTTGAAATACGTTGAAATGGGATTGAAAGTATTAATTTGAAACTTTCGAAAGTTACTTATATACTCATTTGACATAAACAAAACAATAGATACCAATATTAACTTTGGATGCCAAATCCCTCGATCTCCCAAAAAAATATGACAGATAATTATTTCCTTTTAATCCTTATTCTGCCAGTTCATTAATTGAATAGTTACCTTTTAAGAAGATTAATGTTGTCCTATAAATACTGATTATCCTTCTGTACAACATTGCATAATCAAAATTTTCAGAATCCTCGGAAAAGGTTTGTTAGGAGAAGAAATAGAAGAAGAAGACGATTGACGAGAATCATGAGAAGTGCAAGCTTTGCCGTAGCATTTTTCCTCATGCTGATCATGCCTTTCAGCAGCCTCGCCCTTAACCAGGAATGCTTCAACGAATGCATTAATCGGTCCCTGTGCGAGGCTCCCCGTATCAGTCAGTGCGTGGCACGTTGCAGAGCCTTGTGTGGCGGCGCCGAGAAACTGGATTTGAGCCCTTCCGACACTTGCATACTCGGCTGTTCCATTAACCTCTGCTCCAAGTTTGCTTCGGGTATATAATAAAGGAATTGAATATTTCATTTTTTAATTTAGTTAAACTTTTATTTTATTTTTATAATTGAATATGTCCGATGGAGGGAGTTTTCTTTGTTTTTTTAAAATTTAATTTTTTTTCCATCATCCAAAAACCTGTAAGATCTTAATTAAAACAATTTTTTTTTTAATTAAACTGACGATTCTCTTGTATAATTGGTTGGACAGATGCTAAGGAACATGGCGCTTGCACAGAGAAATGTTCGAAGAATTACTGCAAATTTTGAGGCTTTTAGTGGAGCTTCATTATTTATTATTTATTAGTCCTATGTAAATTTGATGCCAAAAAGGATATTTATCCTATGAGAATCAGAAATAAAGCACATTTGGCAAATGTAGCAATTATTTGTTTATTTGTATATATCAATTTTCATTAAATAAAAAAAAATATATATTTAAGTAACTTGCTTAAGAAAAGAAGAAGGAAGAAAATTTTATCCCAAATGAAATAAGGATAAATATAAGACATTTGGTCAAATATAATAGATGGAGACCACATTATACACTGTTTGACGTTTGATTAATCTCACAATAATTAATAATTATTTTAAATATATTTAATGAATATTTTTTTTTAAAAAAACCTATAAATCGGCAAAAACTATCCTTCATCAATTTCGATGAGTAGCAAAAAAAGACCAGTCTTGTATACTATCTTTTATATTATCAAATAAAATAATATATATTATTTAATTTAAATAAAATACTTTTAATATTTAATATATCTTTTTAAGATTTAATTGATAGATATATCTATAAAAATATAGATATATATTTATCATTGATGACGTAGAATATAAAATAAAAGAAGGACAACAAGATTCCGAGCCGAAAAAAAAAAATAAAAAGCAAGGGATACAGGCATCAAGAATCAATCAGATTAATGATTTATCTGAGCGCGTAATACAGGGACATTTTGATGGAAACCCAAATCTGTATATTGTAAACTGGGCAGGATTCATTTAATATTTCTCCAACCAAAGCTTTATCTGCAATGCTTTTTGTAAAAGATTAATCACTAAAGAAACATCCACAGCACAGTTGCGTAAGATCCTTACATTAAAGCGTTACAATTGCAGCATAAGATTCTTCGTCAGCAGACTAGGGCAAGATTCTGGAAACTCAGCACATTGTTGTCACTACTGATTTTACCAATTCACACTACTCTGCATCACGGAACTGGAAATCGGTGGGCCTCTCAATATTTACATCCTCAAATTCATTGTTGTCTGCAACCAAAGAAAGATTCAGTCAAAAGGGTTGATTTTAGAGCCATCAAGAAACATTTCTCGTGAGAAAATTCAAAACGACGATCAATTTAAAAGAGTATATTGGGAACACTAGGGCATGGGACTGCACTATTGGCTCTGGTCACGCCTCACTCAAATTGAAAAGGTGAGACCCAATCAGGATTGGCAGGACTGAGACGGGTTCCAGTTCCACAATCAAATACAAATGTGGGTGAGTTGGTGGGTTTCTGGACCTCCTACACTCCATCAAAACATAATTCCTTCGTTGTATTGATTTTCATTTTAATAAGTAAATATGGGTTAACTTGTAACATGGATCTCTAGAGCTACAACTACCAGGAATTTTGTCGAAGTGCAGAGTGGCAACCAGAGTCAAGAATGTAATAAGTTGTTCATTTTTCCCTAGAATGTTATAGTTAAGAGACCAAGAGTCTAGGAGAGGTACCATCAGGCATCACAAGTGATATTAGTCACATGGAAAACTGACACAGACTAAAAATAGAGACACTGCACAATCATAAAGTAAAACTCTAGGAAGAGGGAGATGAGAACATTCCTTGTTGCGCGGGAATTAGGTTGATCCTTTTTTTTTTCCACAAGAAAAACTGACAGAGACTAAAAATAGTGACACTGCTCAATCATAAAGTACATCATTGTTGTTAATATACCATTGGTACTTTACTAAGCACTAAAACACCTTCATTACTAAGATTTTTCTGAAACCCCAGTAACCACAAGGAATTTGGTTATGTGGCCACGAGAAACAACAGATTTGGAAAGTTTGGTGCAAACTCTCAAGACTCATAGGACAGAGTTCGTCAAAACATTTTCATTTGTCGTGAGCGTGTGCAGGAGGTTATTTTGAAAAGCCTCAAATGCCATTACTTCTTAAAACTTCGAACTTTATATATATGCAACATCACCAAAAATGCAAGCTCTCAAGATGCTTTGCATTTTTTGTTTTTAGAGAAGGCACTAGTGGAACAGATCTAGATATCCATGACTGGGGTATTAGAAAAGGAAATTACAAGTTCTTAAGAAACATGTTCCATTCATAAAAACTGTATTGCATGATGTATTTGACCTACTGATGAAAATGGTTATGCGATTGCTAACATAAGCAACAACTACAGGCAGATTTGTACAATCATTTCCAATCCCTATCCTCTTTTTCCTTCACTGGTAAACCCACCTTTACAAATTCATGGTCCCACCAAAATTAGTTTTTATATTTCTCTTAAGTTCTTCACACTTTTGAATGTTCTACACCTCAGTTTATAGTTCTTATACAACACTTGATGCTCTTTTTCCAACAACTACAGGCAGATTTGTACAATCATTTCCAATCCCTATCCTCTTTTTCCTTCACTGTTAAACCCACCTTTACAAATTCAATGTCCCACCAAAATTAACTTTCATATTTCTCTTAAGTTCTTCACATTTTGAATGTTCTACACCTCAGTTTATAGTTCTTATACAACACTTGATGCTCAAATACTAAAACACACTAATGTGTACTCCCTAAAACATTCTAATGATATTTGACTTCTAAAACATACTAAGTTTACTAACTTCACTCTTTTGAATGTTGTACTCCCTTCTGCTTGGCACTTTTCTTTTCTAAAAATGCTTCTCATTTCTAATTAACAATGACCAGTAAACAAATTTCATATTCAACATGGAGGAAGTAAAATAGACAATACCTTTTCTCAAGGTTAGTGCCACAATAGCATCATTTTCAACCTGAAAAGAAATTGAAGAATGACCTTACATGAGTTCTATGCCTGTGCCAAGATAATAGAATATATCAAAGATCTTGATCTAAAAAAAAAAAAGGAGAGAGGGAGCGTAATATTAACAATTCAAAAGCATATGATACTGTTCTATGATCCAGATAGAAACAAGGATGGAAAGGTACCTTCTGATCAGCCAAGGATTTTGCATCATCAAGTACTTCCCCAGTTGCCAATAAAATCAGACGCTGATTATTAACAGGCTGATCAATGATGATTTGCAACTTTTCCTTGATCTGTAATGTCTTCTCAGTTGGCAGACATTGCATGAAATAGGTGCTTCTATTTCGCTTAACTCGAATATACATTCCCTGGATCCAGCAAGCATAAATATCTCAAGTACCAGACACACCCATTTACCTTGCCATGGTTGAAATCAATTGACACATACAAAAGTGATATGGAGGTCATCTCAGCCTATCATTAAAAATTCATACTATCTACAAAATGCCTGATATAAATTCTGAATTTCCAATTTCGTAAATGGGTTGTTAAATCTGCAGCTAAAAGAACAAGATACACCAGATCGATATATCAGACACTATTCTACATGGAAATGACGATGAATTGAGATATTACCTACACCATTACATCCAATTATGGAGCACACCAAAGTAACTAGAGACCAGTAAATTAACAGGCACCACAGAAAATCAACTCTTTTACTTGTTTCTTGATGCTAACTTCAGCTATAAGAGCTCAATACAACCAAACAAGAAACATGTCATACCATCTGATTTCTATTAAAGCAAGGGAGAAAGGCAGCAGCAACATTTATAACAATATAATAACCATAAATTACTTGTATTATAATTTATAACAACCTAATTCCCTGGTTGGGTTTCTAATAAACCACATTTTCGATTTTCACCTGCTAAAAGTACATGTAAAATAAAAAGGTGGAGTTAAATATACCGATAGAATTTGAAAGGGAAAACAAAAGCAAGAACCGATTAAATAAATAAAAAACCATATGTATATAAGCACTGGTGGGTTTCGGAGGAGCATTTATTGGATATAGATAATTAAAAGTATATAAAGCGAATATTTTACAACGGTGCCTTTTTCCGGATATTCTTGAATTATGCTCTTGAACCTTGAAAGTAGTTTAACAAAATTGGATCTTTGATGTTCTGGAAATGGAAAACTGATGAATGAAAGAAATACAAACAAATTAAACAAAAGAAAGAAAGGATTTTGAGAATTAGACTTGTGTATTTCTTTAGATTTTTTTATAATACTGCATTATGCTACAATTTTATGATTTAAGGGTGAGGATTAATTGATAAATGTCCAATTTTATAACTATTATACGAGGTGAAAGAAGAAGAAAGAAATTCCCCTATATACAAGAGACACAGTTACAGTTGTCAGGAATAATTGCATCATTATCATTAGTCTCAAACAATAAATTTCGAGAGCAGAATACAAAGAATAAAGAAACTGCACACTTCAAGAAATAAACGATAATTAGTGAAAGGAAAAAAAAGAAAAAGAAAAAGATACCAACCACTTGATTTTCATCTTCTGTGCTTTCATGCTGCGACGGCTGCTGGGACATGTTGCCTTGAACAGCTTCAGCAGTTCTGGGCATTCGTTCACTTTCACAGAGAAATTTGGGCGCTCGAAGGCCGTTGATTCTTTCTTCCTGAGAGGCCCGCAAGGGTTTATGCTCGGAAGTCAGAACCGAAGATGGGTATTTAGATACAAATAGTAACCAAAATAGTGATAAATGTGGGAGAGTAAAATAATTATTATTCCTCATTTTTCTAAAAATAGAAAGTTAATTATTTTCATTTATTTTTGAAAAAATCAAATATCATTTTTAACTTTAAGGATGAAACGAAATCATTGAAATGTAATTAATCTCAAAATAAAGGTAATTCTTCCTGTCCTTCTGAAAGAAAAAAAAAATTTTACTCCGTAAAAACTCATTTTGATTTTTCAGGTCCCGTGTCCGTATGTTTTTCTTAGAATGAATGAATAAATAAAAATAAAAATAAATAGAATAATATTTGTCTCACCTGCTTTAATGGTTCACCAGCCTACCAAATCGCCCATCTAAGAACACAAGCCACTTCGTCAGGAGTCTCTCTCAGTTTTCCTTGATCCGATAATCCATTTTCTCCTCAGTTTTCCCCATTGAAGGAAGCCATGGGCAACTCTTCTTCTATGCTCACCCAGTATGACATTGAAGAAGTCCAGCAGCACTGCTATAATACATGTAATCAATGTGATTCCTTTTTCTGTTGGATTGCATGCACTTTAGTACCTGAAATTTAAGGGCTTTTATGCTTATTTCCATTTTGTTATTGGGTCCGAGGATTTTCTGAATTTAGTTATGTTTTGGTTGTTCAACTTTTGTAGTTTCGCAGCAGGAGATAGTTTCATTGTACCAGAGGTTCTGCCAGTTGGATCGCAATGGGATTGGATTCATTTCTGCTGATGAATTCTTGTCTGTGCCTGAATTTGCTGTTAATCCCCTTTCTCAGGTCAGGTTGATACTTTTCAGTACTTTTGGATTTACCATGTCCTGCTATTTGCATCAATTTTAGAAATTGTCTTTTGTTATATTTGGTAAACGAATTAGTTGCTCTTTCCTTATTCTGGTGTTTCTGGATTTGAGGTTGTGAAACACTTGTTTTCTTAAAGATACATCTTGCAAATACATTTGCGGTGGGAGGGAAGAAAGGGCCTTGATCCGGTGTTGAACTTGAGATGAACAACAACTCTTGTACTATTATCCTGCTAGGACGCATTGTTTCAAGAGGCATCCTTGTTTCATGTGCATTCACTTATTAAGACTTAATATTTTTCCCTATCTGAATTTTGCGATTATTCTGCTAAACTGACAGTATAGCATCAACTAAAGTTTGAGAGAAAAGAATAAAGCTTCCTGTTGATGTTATTGTGACGTGCTAGTTTCTGATGCATTTGGACTTGAGTAGAATAGTATTTGTTAAAAAATTATGAAAATTTGTATCCGCAATTTAGATTTATGATTTTAGAGCAATTATGAAAATTTCTATCTGCAATTTAGATTTATGATTTTAGTTGCTCTACGTGATAACTCTTATTTTATGATTGTAGCTTTTCTTAGACAATTTTGTGTGATTGCATATGTTGGGAAGTTGTCCTTCCGTGGATGGGTGTGTAGTCCACGTGCACAGCAGTATTCATTTGAATCTTCATATGCTTTTCTTTGCTACTTATTTTCAACATACCATGAGACATGTTCTTCCATTTATGTTCAGTTTATGTTGATGAAATTAGTGGATTACTGTTACTTGAATATGTATTGTATTGCTCTTTTAGAGGCTTTTAAGGATGCTGAATGGTCTGAACTTTAAGGAGTTTGTGGCCTTCTTGTCTGCATTTAGTTCTCGTGCAAGCTTGCTGCATAAAGTGGAATGTAAGTAACATTTAAATTTATGCCTATCACATCAGATATTCTATCCTCTGTACTTTTGTTTTTCCTTTTCAGAATGCACTAAATTATATTGTTTGATTGCGAAGTCATCTTTAAGGTTTATGATTCGGATGGCAATGGGAAGGTTACTTTCAATGATATGTTGGAAGTTTTGAGGGACTTGACTGGACAATTTATATCTGAAAAGCAGAGGGAGGTTGGTTTCTTATTCTATTAGTATTGAAGCTATCTTTTATAGCTCCCTTTATGTTTTGTTATGATTTTCGCCCTTGGAATTCTTTTTGATTCATGCAAATTCTCACAGATACATAAATATTCTAATACTTATGCTAAACAGTTCCTATAATTTTGATAATGGTGCTCAATCATGCTTATTCTTGTGAACTTTGGCTCCTGCAGCAAGTTCTCACTGATGTTCTTGAAGAAGCAGGCTACAATAAGGATTCTTTGTTGGTTCAATCTGACTTCATGAAGGTAATAACGTTTGTTTAATTTATTGATATGTTTTGCCACTGAATAAAAGTGCCCGTGAATCGAAATATCATTTTTAAAAGCTTTTCCCTCTTCCTCTCTTTGCCATGGTTGCCCACTTGCTATCCATTCCAGATCCTATTCTTTAAGTTGTATCTGTGACTGCATTACATGCTCCTTAGTCTTGTCCTCTTCTATAGTCTTATGTATATCTGATTATCTAAGTAGGACTTAAATTTTCTTTCCATAACTTCTGCATTTGAATAAGTCCATGTTATAGTTAGAGAGATCAGCCCAAGAATATGTAAGTATATCCTCTGGCAAAAATTGTGACCATAGAAGAAAATTGTTCTTCATTGTGGAGTGGGGAGTATAATGTCAATATGCAAACACTTCTTCACGAGGCATCCAATAATTCTCCTTTTGGTGTGTAACCACATTAATATAGCCTAGTTTTGATACCCTTTTCTTGGTGAGAACCCTGGCTTTGATACAATGTGACCATGTGACTCCCTGTCTCATTGATGCACGCCAAATTGTAAATGGAAATTATAGGGTATAAAGGAAAGAAGGGAAAAGAATCTTTTGGTCTTGAATTCTCATATCGTGATAATGTAGTATGGTTACTTATAGGAATATGGGCTTATCTTTTAACATGGAAACAGGTATTTGCTTGCTCTATAATGTTCAAGTAGCTGACTCAATTGTTCAAAATGTAAATAGGCTTGGGCTTTCTGATTGTAGAGATCCCATGTGAAGTAATCTATGCAATATTTCTCCTGATGAACATTAATCTTTTAAGATCAGGAAATTTTCATTTCTATAATGAACAATTTAATATTATCCTTAGAATTTAATCAGCAGCTGAGCTTCGACAATTAATATTTAGATATATAATTGCCTTAGTCAAAATTCCTCAGTTTGTCAAGGTCTACGTAATAATAAAGACGGGCTAAAAATCTTGATACACTCATTTAATGAATCACCATCTATTTGAAGTTACTAAATTCATTTCCTTATTATTTGAAATTAATTTCTTTGAGAGTATGTGGTTGGAAACTTCAACATGTAAGTTGGCTGCAAGCATGTTGAAAACTTTTTGGAGAGAAAAAATGTGGTACTTGAGGGTGGAGTGAGGAGGTCAGGAAGATATCTTTGGGGATTTTTACTGCTAAAACTCTTTAAGGAACTCCATTTCTCTTGCATGTTTACAATCCCTCCGAACTTTTTTTCTTTTGACTGATGATTTGTAGTTGTTTACCTACTAGTCCAAGATTTCCTCAAATGTTTCTGTGACTGCTATCCAGTTTATCCTTGAATGTCTGTTATACATAGGATCGAGTCACAAGGGCGAAGAATAATTCAGTCCATCAAAGGGAGGTTGAAACCTTAGAATTCAATTTAAGAGAGAACTCCGATCTTGTATTTTTTATTAAAATTCTGACTTATGGTTTAATTTGATTGGATGCCTTTTAAATAGGCGAGACCTATTACAACAATAGAAGGCCTATTTTGGTAGGCTTTTTTTAAAAATAATAACTGCCTAAAGATAACAATAATAGAAATAGGAAACTAACTAATAAAATAATAAGGAGAAGAAACCCTAAACAATTGTCTCTTAATAATAATAATAATAAACCCTAATTCATTGTCGTTTCCTTTTCCTCCTTCCATAGTAAAATGTCCACAACAACTTCCTTTCAGACACACATTCCTAACAGCTATGATACTTTTGTGGTGGAGAAAGTTGATCCACCATCTTGGCATACTAATCCACATGGGTCAAAAGTTTTTGCCTAAGCCAACTAGATCTATTAATAAGGATTGGTCTGGCCCTAAGTGTATAATTTTACATCTCCTCCTATAGCCGTGCAATAACAAATTGGCATTGCTACCACCTTATATTTTTCCATCTGTGCAATTGATCAAATTAGTAAACATTATTGGGTAAATTTGATTCATATACAATTCACGCAACATCAACAGAATTCTATTTTCAAAATTGTGTTAGTGAAACTCTAGATTTTGATAACTGTTCCTTTGACTTCAAACCGCTGAACAATGTGATTAGAGATTCCTACTTACTCTGATTATGCAGTTCAGAAAAACTTCCAATGCTTCCAATACTCGTGAATAACTTTTATGGTTTTAATGTTTCACTAACTACTAATCCTTTCTTCCAAAACTGAACATCCATGCTTCTTTTCTGGAATGTCCAAAATTGAATCTCAGCTTCTTTAAATTAAACATATTTTTCATGAAAAAAAAATCATAAATAACCTTTTAATTCAAGGGATTCACATCCACAAACACACGGTTTCACTAACCACTTTAAGATTATGGATAATGAAATAATTTAATTATGGTCAAAGAATCTCTTTATTCTTATTTTGGTATAAGTGAAAAGTGGACGTTCAACCTTTTTTGCAGAGGGAATAGAAGAAACAATGCAAAATTGAGTCGGTATTCAGCTGAAAAAGCTTTATGT
>JAOXNR010000013.1:4096429-4124054 GCA_028571225.1 Parsonsia alboflavescens
TTTTTTTTTTTTTTGTAATTAAAACCCCCCCCCCCCCCCCCCCGCCCATTATCCTCTCCCTCTACCTTTCTATTCATTTTAAGTCAGAGGATTCTTTTCTTTGTAGAGGTTATTTTCCCAGCATTCTGCTTACCCTACAGTTTTATACACCTTAAATCTGGAGTGAGAGCAATAAACTACAGTGCAGCCACCTAAAATATCAAAAACCTTCACATTACATAGCTGATACAAGTCATGTGACCAAAATCCAAGAGACTCTCGCAAAACCACACCACAGGACAGGCTTCTCGACAAGATGGAGTTACAAATCAGTTGCAAGTTTAGTAATATCAACATAAAAAAATCATAACTAAAGCAGCTGGAGAAAACAATCTCAATCTCAAATCTGCAGTTCAAAGCCACACCAACCAGGGTTTTTCCATTAAAATCATATCAGAAAAAACATTCACTTCACCACACCAGGGAGTTGCGGTTGTTTGATTTAACAGCTAAGTTGTAACTGAGTTTCCAAGGAGATACATGAAACTCAGTAAGACCAAGAATGCGAACAATCAAAGAAAAGGAAAGGAAAAAAATCCAATGCTATTAGGTACAGAAACTTCCATTTTTGGCACAAACAAATCATATAATGTCATATTACCAAGACACTAGAATTATTCTGGATTATTTCCAAATACAAATTGTACATCAGCTATAGACACCAAAAGCTTGGGAAAGGCCCTTTCAGATTGCTAAACTTCAACATCAGGAAAAAATAATAATTTATTCAATTTCTTAAAATAAAGATATTCTCCCAATTATGTACAACCAATATCCTACTTAAAAAGATTCATTTCCAGTATTGCATGAGTCCAAAATTACTAACCAAATAAAAAATAAGAATAATGGGATAAGTTACCTACTCTCAATTTCTGCATTAAAAACTCAAATTAATTTTTAATATAACACTATAATTGATTATTTAATTATAATTCCTTGATAAATGTTATCAAATATTAAGCTCCCAGTTAAAGGTATGATATCTGTTTTAGTACCTTTTGCAGAATTAAATGCATCATATATATGGTATGGATTAAACAAACAAAATAGTTTGATTGACATTCTACAGTTTTTGTCCTCTCATGTTAGCAAATCACCAGGCAAAGTAGCCTGGAAACAAAGATACATTTTAGCTCCAAAAAAGAAAAAAAAAAAAAACATAACATGATGTTCAACACACTCAAGCATGTAAAACTATTCTTGAGTACAAAACATGGCCGTAAACCGCCAGGCTCAGAACAATGGAAATACAGATATATTCTATCTTGAAAACACAAGTCTGAGAATTGGGTCTATCCCAAAAAAGAAAGTTCAAGGAATTGGAAACAGCATGTCAAAACTCAACCATAAAGTCTGCAATCAGCAAAGATGAAATCAAAATGCTGATCTTCAGCAGAATTGTGTTCAGCTTTCCAGTACTTTCTAAAAAAATACTAGCTAACATGAAGTCTCCCATTCAGAAGGATAAATTCTGTATCTAAAAAAATGAAACAAACTTAGCACCCAGAGTTCAGTGATCCTGATAACCATAAGGTGAGAAACCCAGAATGAGAAACCAAAATTCAAAAAATTATAAAACACAAAAAATGGCCAAACGTGAAAAGCAAAACCCAAAACCAAACTCCAAATAAGAACAAAAAGAATTTCAATAACTATAGATGAAAAAACTTCACAAAAAGAAACCCTAGAACCGCGAATACAAACGGCTAGAAAACCCGATAAAAGACAATCACACTTCCGAATAAAATTCTAATGTCAATTTAAAAATTAATATAAGAAAGGTCCATGATACAATACCACAGTAAAAGAGTGAGAAGACTTGCCACTTACCGAGAGAGAAAGGAGCAAAAGATTTGAATTTTAGGTTCATCTTCTTCTGTATGGGTTTTGCCGTTCAGAAAAAAGAAGACAGATCATTTTTGTTTGAGATTTGAGGAAATTTTGGAGAGGGAAATAGCCGCGGGAAAGAAGAGAAAAAAGCATCGAAAATTTTGGAGAGAGCGCTCAGCCAAAAAGCCCCAAATTCCTCTGAAATTTCATTTGCCCAAAAAATATCAGTGGTTTGTTGATATTGCAGATGAGGGGCTCAGAAGTTCTGGTGATCCCTAAACAACATGGGAAGAATCTAGAAACTTTTGGTAATCACATTTAGTGTGGGTGCTTTGAGGGCTTTTTAGGTACAATTGGACTATTTTCATTTTTTAAGGTCTTACAATTGGATCAAATTCTTTTTTTTAGCTATTTACTGAGTTCGTAAATATTTAATTTCTATATTTAGAAAAAAATAATGTTCAAAATGAAAACATGAATAATATAAATATCACTTCTAGTCTTATTATAATTAACTTTAAAGTGAGTAAAATATAATATTTTTTAAATCAAGTTTCGACCTTTATATCTAAATATTAGATATTCTTCAGTATATTTTTCGGAGGTTAATAAGCTTATTTGTAACCCTTAACTATCTTAATTTAGGTTGGACTTTATGAATAAGGCTCATTGTGGATCAACTAAGCCTAGATTTTAGGAAATAGTTCATGCCAAGGATTTCCATAGGAGATTATTATTATTATTTTGAAGAATGACTTTTGACAATTAATCACATGAATATATAAAAATTATAAATTAAAAAATATCAATTATAATGATGTGAAAAATAGGATTTTGGTTAGAATATCGAATTGAATAGTTTGGAAAAGATAAAGTAAAATGATTATTAAAATTGTTTGATTAAAGTGATAAGAAGAAGGGATTTGAATGAAAAAAGGAAACGCTCGTTCCTTCATATTAATGGTCAAGAGGGGACAACATTTCCTATATAATTTTAAGGGCACGAGACCCAATTTCCATGTTAGTCGAAGAAGAAATACCAAAGTAATAATTGGCAAGATTGAAATAGGTTTGAGAGTTGGTCCATCCCGAACGCCAGTCAGCCATACAAACAGAAAACCAGGAGAAACAAACGAGTGTAAAATGCTTATACATGAATTTGGGAAATCCTACAACTTGCTCTCAACCGTGAATGGGTTGCAAATGAGGCTTTTTAACTGAGTGAGGATCGTCTTGATCCAACAGTGACAGCGAATCTAGTGTTCTCTGCTATGTACGAGAACTTCCTCTAACCATGTACAAGAGTTTATGGAGTCCTATAACCCCCAACCCCAGGAAACTCAAGGATAGTGTAGTCTACCCGGGAAGGTTCTGGAACCAGAGGTATTAATATTTATAGTAGCAAATAACAGAGAATGGTTCAACTAATAAATGGAATTGTATATTTCCACTAAATCATGACTGTTCAAGGTCTCAATGAACATGCTTCCATTGTTGAAGACATTCATTCAACTTTGAAAAAGCTACAACATTAATAATAATACAACAATGTTTCCAGTATGGTCATTTGTACACTAAATTCTTTCATCAGGACTCGTGAGTTTCTTTTTCTCTTGTACGAGCCTTTTGTATTGTAAGTCATCATGTCTCCCTCCTCTTGTGACCTAGAACTTTGTCATCACAATTTCCCTCATAAAATCTTGAGGCGCTGCAAATATAAGTAACACAGAAAGAGAATATCATGAATTGGGAAAATGAAGATCAAACAAATTTTGAGTTCAGAATTCAGTTCAATAAGTTCTTGATCTGACGAGTTTGATGCTCTATATGTATTTTATCACACATCCTTTTCATTTGATTCAGAAAACCCTGCCACATTGATTTACTACTTCTTACTTCTCCAGGCTGTCAGAAAACTCTGATTCTCGAATTCTAGGTAGGTTAACTGTGATAGGCCTTGTTGAGTCCTCAATGAGAGTGTTTTAATTAAAACAATGATGTGATCAATCAAAAAAGGCATCAGCTTTATGATCCAATAAGATGCATCTTTGAGTGATTACCTTCTGCCTTCTGGACCACACGATTTCAGTCAAAATCCTAAATTTAAAGGCAGATCTTGTTATGTATAACATAGATGGAAGCAGAGAAGTTCAATCACCTTTACCACCAGTGAAAAGATTGTATTGACCCATGGCCTGTAGCAGGAACATTTCCACTCCGCTGACTATGATGGCTCCGGCAGCCTCTGCATGTTTTAGTAACGTAGTTTTTCGAGGATTGTAAACGGCATCAAAAACAACTTTGTATTCCTTTAAGGTCTCCTATAAAATGATGGAGTGATTTTAGTTTCCATCCAAGAAAGGAAACTAATTGAATGTTTAATTAGTAAGATATATAACCTCAGCGACTGGGATTCTCTCGGTGTTCGGATACATTCCTATAGGTGTAGCATTTGCAAGGATTGCACCATTCTCTGGTTGGAAACTGTGTAAGTCTTCAAAATGATGGGCTTCACCGGACACAGCAATTGCAAGAGATTTTGCTCTTTCTGTAAACAAGCATTATAAAATAAAAGCTGGTGACTACAAAACAGACTTGAGAACTTACTTTCTATGTCAAACACAAGTCTAAATCAAAAAACAAATCCATTGTGCATGAAACAAACTATGGCATTTTAGATGCTTGATTTGCTCAAAGGAATGAAAGATAGAGCAGAAATGGAGCTTATGTGGTACTCTCTAATCCAATAACACGAGAAATCAATTTTTTTTTCTTTGAAGATTCTAAATTAAGTGACTAGTGATGAGGAAACAAAATTAAAGAATTCAATGGTATATTTAGATCGTACACACCGAAATCGATGTCAAAGATGACCACCCTTGCTCCTCTGCTTTTAGCCCCAAATGCCAGTGCTCTTCCTGCACCTCCAGCACCCACCAATACAAATAATTTCCCATTGAGTGGAGAAGCTATAAGGTCTTCCCCATTGATACAAGGCATTTCAGCTAAGACACCAAAATTAAAAATTCCAATTACTTTGTGATAGAATTATCAACCAGGAAAAAGGCAGCCATTGAATCACTTCAAAAAATGTGGAATATTTAAGGAATGTCAAATAACTAGTGTGGCAGTGGCATGCATCATACCTCTGGCTCTTAGAGCATTCTCAATTGCAGTTATAGAAGCCTCACAGTCAGTATTATAACCAATCAGCTTCCCATCTTTGGACCTCTTCACAATAGTGTTAACAGCGCCTATAGACTGTTAGAAGGTCAAAGATTTTTCATTAGGAGAAGAGCATGTATTGAGGATGTTAATATGGTTTTGGATCGGGGTTCAGAGAATTCTGCCTCACTATGCAAAAGGACAGAAAAATTTTCGAATAAAGAAGTTCAGTGAAGTAAACAATGACTGGAATAATTTTTTGGTATTCTTCAGAGCTCAAACTCATGTGTTTCTCTAGAAACAGATAAAAAGAAATTTCAATATTTGATGATGTCCTGATATCTAATCCATGAAGAAGAAGATGTGTAATTCAATATGCTTCTTTTGATTCAACAAGTAAAGGGCAGATGTTGTAAAACAACTATTACCAGATTTCTGTACAACATTCAGTCTAGGTAAATGCATATATCAATGAGCATCACCTTTTTTTTCTCCACTTCTCATGATGAAATTTTGAACATTCAGTTTAAAACTATTAAGTACAAAAGAGAAAACTCTAGAAAATCTAAAGCACCAACCTGTGCAAGTGGATGGACTTCATCACAGAAATGAAGGACTGCTTCTTTGTAGGGGATTCCCACACTGCAGTAAAGGAAAAATTGCAGCATAAGACAAAAGAGATTGGATATGATTACAGACTACTCAGGTCTCTCCACACACAATCTCACTCTCTTACCCACAAATGCGATCTCTTTCTCGTGATTATTACTACTTGTCGACTTTTTCCTTATGCTACTTGCAGTTCACTCAAATAGGAGATTTCCGTATCTAACCAAGAAAGCAGGTATTGAAATGAAGTTCTTAAATTATTTTGTTTGTTTTGGAAGTTAGATAGAGAAACAGGCCTGGAAAATAAGTTCTACACTAAACATGGTGATGCAAAAGCAGCATTCTGTTGTATCCTGCCAATTCCTTGTAAATGAAGCATATCATTGCTCTAACATGGAAAGACGTTAAATTGTTCCACTCTATTGAGATGAAGCAATGAGTCACCTATAACCAGCAAAGTCTGGACTTGAATAGACCTTGAAGAACTCCTTGAGATCATCGACAAGCATTGGAACATAAATCCCATTGTAGCCCACATGTCTAAATGTAGGATTGTGCAGGATAGGACCTTTGCTATGACTCACTGGTTTTGAGATAAGCCCAAAAACTTTCGTATCGGGATCTGTGTATTCAACTTTATATGCTTGTCTGAGGCTACGGAGAGTAGGGAGACCGGGTACCGGATTTCGATCAAGAGATCCATATACTAAATAGCTTCCAAATTTTGGCCCCAGCAACTGGCTTATAAGACCTCTCTCCCCAGTGGAGTATGCAATGAGAGGTACCTGCAAGTACAATGATGATTACAAATTCAAGTAATCATGGCAGATATAAATCATTTATCTTCTCGTATAAAAAGATACTGTTTCCAACATGAACCCGGAGAATATAAATTGATTTTCATTTTAATGAATGGCCCAGGCCATATCTTAACCATTCTCCGAAGAAGACTAATTGTCTAGCTAAGGAAGGGTAAATTATGAGACATCAGAATCCTTAAAAGTGTCTTGTACCTGACAATGTGAAAGTAGATGGAAAATATTGACCAGCTCAGTAATATCATTTGCATCGATTACTATTTTCATAATATCGGCCCCAGTGGACTGCATGCCTACAACAAGGTCGCTTAGATCCTCTTTTGAAGAATTGACACTGCCAACAACATATGAAGATACAATTGTTTTACTGCCGCTACACTGACTGAATTTTTGAAGTTCAGCGGCAGCCTGGAAAAAAAAGAGATTGAGACAGTTAAATTCTTCGGCCAGACACAGTTCTTAAAATAAAAACTCAGATGTAATTATCAAGTTTCTGAGATAAGAATTCAGTGCAGATGTAATTATCACCTTGAATTCAATATCAATATAATCAGCCCCCAATTGTCTAGCTAATTGAAGTGTCTCCAGTTGTATGTGTTCATTATTGTCGAACTCAGCCCTGAAATAGTTGTACATTTACAAGGGAAAGCATCTTATTTCATCTCGATTCAAAAGCAAATAGATAGAGATCTAAAGCTGAACTAGCAGTTCCAAGCATATTTTCGTGCTCTATTTATCCTCTTCCATAAAACATGCAGTTAAATGAACAACTCAGTTTTTGATCATCATCATACAAATGACAGTTGAAAAATTACACTAGGAGTGATGAAGCTAACTCTTATCATTATCCAGAAACACTAGAGAAGGAATTTCTCAAAATGTATCCATGCAGTTTACCTACTAAACCGAACATGAATTACAGAGGCTAAACAACCATTCACAGAAATTAGTACATTATTACTTCATCATTATAGAGAATAAACATTCAGATATGACAATGTAAATACTGAAGGGCATAACCAAATTTTACAAGAAAGCTGCTTATAAAAAAATAAAAAAATAAAAAACAAATTATGAAAGTAATTGTAGGAAAATTCTCCCATGGGTCCACCATAAGTTCATAGTCTTGATAAAAAAAAACAACTATACAACTGCCATGTCAGCATGAGGTGCCCCACAAGTGGGACCAATGCCGAAGACTGACGACACGGGGGTAGGTAAGACTTGTGGCGAATCGCGTTGGAAACTGGAATTTGGTATCTCTCTGCCTAAGTGGTAACAATCTTGTCAATGGTGGGTAGCATACATTTGAAAGTTCAACTCGTGGCATCGTACAGGAATTGATATTAAACCATTACTGTCGACAGCAAAAGCGGAAAAAGAATACAAATGCTTTTACAGGACATCCTTCAAGAAACAAAACTCTGCAGCAAAAATATACTAAACTTCAAGAATTCAGAACCAATTAATTACCTGTGAAGAATTATGACTGGGAGTGGCTTGTTTCTTAATAAGATTTCGAGATCTTTTCGGGGCTGGAAGTTCTTTATGCAATCTAGCCTAATCTCAACCATATCAGCGCCTTCTGACTGTGCTTTCTGCATATCCCTCAGCATTTGCTCCGCTGATTCAGCCATTAACGGAGCACAAATCATGCTCGGATTCTTCATAAATCCAAGGCTACCCATTTTGATGAATGAGTCAAAAAACCCAAAAGAATTCTTGAACCTTTTGAAAAAATCAGAAAGATAGAAACTTTCAAGCTGATATTGCTATCCTGAAGTTGCAAGTTATTAAAGAATTAATGTTGTTTGGTTGAGTTCTAGTTGGATTCTAAATCAACCCAAATGGAAAAAATTGAAATACGAAGCAAGCATTCATAAGACGGGGGAAAAAATAGAATCAATATGAATGCTGCCAATCAAGATTAGCACTAACAACTCTATATATAGGAAGAGAAGAAAGGGGAGGGGGGGGGGGGGGTGGAAGGAAGAAGAAAAATAAACAATGGTGTAATGGTTTTGTTTGATTTCGTCCTTAAAACAACTACCCCAGATCAATGAATAAAATAGACTACTACCCCAAGAAAACCAACTAACATGAAAATGTAGTGCCAAAGCAAAAAGTCTGATGAAGCATTGACAAGAAATTATAGCAAGAATGGATATTATTGAGGGGAGTGAAGAACTGATACACATATATATTTTTTTGAAAAAGGGTGTGGTGTCTGGTCTCCTGTGATATCCCCCTTGCTGAATACGCCAAAGTCCAAACCAAATCCAACTCAACAACCCCTGGCCGCAGCGTTCAAACGAACAAATTAAATGATGGCCCGGTCTCTAATTTCCTTTTTTTATTATTATTTTTTTGTATGAATCTCGTAAATAAGGATTCTATACACTCCTATCTCTAAATTACGTGTAGATTGTAAATCAAGTATTGTGATTTAATTTCCCTTTTTTTAGTCGTCTCTTAGATTCAGTCCACCTCTGCTTATGATATACATTGTAACTTAACACCGTAGAAATAACAAAATAAGTATATAAAATGGTTGGTTGCAAAATGAGTTTGGTTTATGATTTATTTTGAGATAAATATTTTTGTACTGATTGATTAGATATTACCATATTAACACCTCCCTCCCTCCCATGTCATCATTTAATGAACTTTCTTTGTGACTAAATATAAATTATTATTATTAATTTAATGAATCTTTTTATAATATTATTCCTCGCTCTCTTTTCTTTAGATAGTGTCATTAGTTAGATTATAATTATACGTAGTACATTTTAAGAAACAAAATATATATTATTTTAATTTTTATAAAATAACGGTTAGTGACTTATAAATAATTATTTATAATTTCAGATGTTCTATTGTATATTTGCAAGATATATTGTTTATAGAAGATTAAGTACCTATAATGTTTAATTTAATTTATTTTTTAATTTAATATATGAAATATATCAAAAAAGTTTTATCAATATAATTAGAAGTGACGAGTATAATTAAATATATAAAAGAAGATTCGGAAATTATTTTTTTTTTAACTAAAAATTGATTACGTACAAAGCAGCCGTTTTGAGCAGATAAATAGTAGAAGTAGTTGAAGCCCAATGCCCTCTAGTCGTTTTAGGTGCGTAAGATCTAACCTGTATCGTCAGAACAGAAATTCTTTTTCTTCTTTCCCACAACCTAAATTCTGACCTTTTAGGGTTCAAGATAGTTGAATCATTTAAAAGATGATTCCTTTTTTTTTTTTTTTTTTTCTTTCCAAAACTTGTATTCTTTTGTTAAATAGGTAGTAAAAATTTATTATTCTTAATTAATGCGAAAACTGAGAGTAAAAGAGAGAAGGAAAAAGTTGGTGAGACAGAATTAACTGGGCGTAATGGATAAGATGAGGTTTGGTAGGTGCTCTTGACATTGGCAGGGTTGTGAGTTGTAGCTTAGTCTGGTCAGAAAGTAGGTGAGACGATGACCTCATCACGCCGCTCCATAGTATGGTATATATGATACGTCTCTCAAGAGTTTTTAAAATACGTTTTCAGAATTGAATAGAACCTTTCATTTTAATTTATTAATATTTTTAATAAAATTTTTATTAGTCAAAATAAATATATGGAATATTCATTTTCAATCGGAAAAAATAGTATGTTTTATTCGATCTGAAATTAAATATCTTCAATTTTTTTTTTTATAAAGTTTTATAATTAAAATTTTCTTTTTCTCAACCTTTCTCATAGTATAAGTTCAACTAAACAAGATGAATATATAATGCATTAACCTTAAAAAGAAAGGCCGATATTATTATTATTTTGGGAAAAAAAAATTAATAATAACATAAGTAAAACCTAAAGATTTTGATCAAGGTTAAGCTTTTAACGTGACGCATGACATGATGGATAATGATTAAGAAAAATCTTAAACTCCAACAAACACGTTTGGTTTTCATCCAAGTTCGTGGAAACGGATTTGGTTGATTGAGTTGACTGTCGTGCCCAGCGAATCTGACTGGGTCAAAATATTGTTCAAAGTTAAATTCTTCTGATGATTTAATTCGAGTTTAATTACCCATTGACTTGAATGTTTACATACCTACATATGTCCGGATTCATTGTTTCTGGATATGTGCGAAAATGTGCTATGAAATTAGAGTGTTCTGTTTAAATTTTTAAGGTTCAAAATTAATGATATTTTTTTTAAAAAAAATTTTAATACCCATCAAATTTAGTTAAAACAGTTAAAAATAAAGACTTAATCGAAACACTTCCTAATTCACTAGCCACTCCTTAGCATTTCTGTCTCAGCTTTCTTGTGAAATATTCTATTATGTGCTTAAGTATCAATTTGGTCGCTAAACTTGCATTTCTTTTTTTAATTTAATCATTAAATTTTTAATTGAGTCAATTTAACCATTTAACTTTTAATTTAAGCCCCCCTTTTTTTAAAATTAATTTCACTAAAAGGTGAAATTATATTGATAATATTCATATGACTATATTCCATCTATGTCTCTTTTTAACTGTTCTTAAAATCTTTTTCTGAAAAAAGTTTGATTTAACTTATTTTTTACTTAAAAATGTTATTTTTTTGACAAAATTTTAATTGAATTTAAAAATAAAACATTTTATTCAACCTTAAAAAAAATAATAACATTAAATTTTGAATGAAATAAATGTATATAATATAAAAATAAATAAATAAAAATATATATTTATATTATTATTCAAAATCAAAGTTGTAACTTTTAAATTTACATTATTTTTTTTTAAACATTAAATTTTGAATGAAATAAATGTATATAATATAAAAATAAATAAATAAATATATATTTATATTAAATTTACATTATTATTATTATTTTAGTTTAAATTAAAAGTTCAGTAGTAATTGACAATTTCTTCAAAGTAAAATGGTTAAATTAATTCAATTAGAAGTTCAATGATCAAATTTGACCATTTTAGCAGAGTAAAATGGTTAAATTTAAATTGATTCAATTAGAAATTTAGTGGTTAAATTGAAAAAGAAGATACAAATTTAATGGCTAAATTGATACTTAAGCCTTCCATTTTGCTTGGGTATCGTCAAAAAAAATCAAAAGGAAACCAAATATATGAGTTATTGGTCAATTTAATCCTTAAACTATATCCCTTTTTTTTTACCTGTTTAGTCCTTAAACAATTCATCGATTGATCATTTTGGCCCTTTTAATCAAAATCTTAAAAAATATCATCAAAATTTTGAGTTAACGATGGATTGATCAAAATTGGGAGGATATTTTCGTTATTATACCGTTCATTATGTGGGGAAAAAAAAAAAAAACTATCGGATTAACCAGATTGACGGCGATATTGAAGCAGCAGGAACCGAGTTCATCCCTGGATAATCACATCTGAAACCCAGCTAATCGCATGAAAGAAGCATAAGCTTTTCAACAAACTAAAAGCTACAACTTAAAATGTCAATCACTTCCGAACCCATTTCAATTCGTTAAAATTAGACCAAATTACATAAGGATTTCAAAGGACACAGCACAAACTAGAGAACTGAAGGATAAGAACTCAAGGTTCAATGCGAAGAATCATGAGACCGATGTTGATCAGGTACCTTCCTGCATAGCCAATTTCATAACGCGCCCGAGAATTCGATTTGAGAATTAGGTGATGGGGTTTGCCGACTTTTCTTTTCTCTTTGCTTTCAATTTTGGTGGAGAAGTAGAAGCACTAGTCCCCTTCGGCCAAGTTGAATTTCCTCCAACAGCTTTTTTTTTTTTTTTTCCTTCTCATCTAATTAACATTGTAAATATCTTCCCCATTTTGATCAACCCAACGTTGACTAAAAATTACGGTGACATTTTTTAAGATTCAGATCAAAAGGATCAAAATAACTAATTGATAAATTGTTTAGGAATTAAATAGGTAAAAAAAAAAACTTTAGAGATCAAAATAGCTAAAAAAATATAGTTTGAGGACTAGGTTGACCATTAACTGCAGAATCTATATATACATACTCAGCTTAAAAAAGAACGTACAGTTGTATCCGTTTCCCCACCTCCTCATTCATTAATATATCGTATGCTGCAACATTATATCATGCTGTCGGAGAGACCAATGATAAGAAAATCTGGTAGCTCTGTCTCTGACATGAGGTTTAATACCCTTATAAGCTGCTGCGATAACTGGAAGATGCTTTTAGCAACAAATTTGAAGCTCTCACAACTCATCAATGCATCAAAAGGAGACTTGCCGGATCTGATGCCTTGCAAATGAAAGCCGGACTCACATCATCATGTGCCCTCGAATGAATTTTGTATTATCCACCAGCAAGTTGCAAGACCTCATCTAGGCTGCTCTCTACAAATATTACAGAAAGAATACAGATATCAAATGGTAACGCATAATGTCAACAGAAGAAATAAACCATGACAACATGCCGGACATGCTTTGTGAAATTCCCAGGGCTTGATATAATGTAGTCGCCGATCTTCTATGAAAGCTGAGAAGCTCATCAGTATCAGAAGAAGGGGTCACTCCATAGGTATCCATAAATAGGAGAAACCAAATACCTGTACAGGATTTCAATCGATACATTTCCTTTAAATCAGCTGCAAGTTTTCTAGCTTCTGCTTTTAGTTCTATGGCCTCATTATGCATAGAATTGTAGAGTCCTTCAGGAGCATCCATGCAGTACAATCTCTGCTGTGTAGTGTCACTTCACAATTTTAGAGAAGGGGGAATATGATAGGACAGCAGCCCTAACTCATGGATATGCTCTTTCAAGAAAAACAGCAATTCCTTTCCATTCATATTAGCAATGGTTATTGTCATTGGGATTGGCCGAGCAGGATCGATGTCTTTTGATGGCGCCTTGAACTATTGCACTTTCAGGCAATATCTGATTGACCTCAACTTTATATTGTCTTTTAGGCATTCGTTGAACTTCTATTGCAGTAAATCCATCCCTTGAATTCTGTACCAGAAGTTGATCGATATATTCTTCAAGAGTTCTTGGTGAATATTCGGACTCAAGGTTGTGATCTTTTATGCATTTAATTACTGATCTAGCAGCAGCAATCTTTTGGTCCATGGCATCTTTCTGCATGCCAAACATATGACCTCATGCCACATTTATATCGTTAGCCTAACAACCAGGGAATAACAAAAGAGGAATAAAATTCACCTGTACTTTTTGAGATTTAAGATCCCTCTTAAGCAATCCATTGGTAGTCTCCTCAACATGTTCCAGGTACATTTTTAGGATAGGCACCGGAGGAAATTGGTCAGCCAGCTCAAAAGCATAAACAAAATTCACAGCCTCAATATAGTGTCCATTTCTTAGAAGGATCTTGATGTTTTCTGTTCTAACCAAATGCAACAACTGTTATCTATAACTTTCTAAAATATTCCATAAAGTTGCTCTCAATGAATAGATATGTCAAATGCGCAACCATTCCACGCATATTTCCATCATATATTGGAAATAGACAATCCCATGGCACCTAACTATGCTATAATTGCGGAATAAAATGGAAAACAAAAATGGGAAACTACTTGTTAAGAAATGGAAAGTTATTTATGAATAAAACCAATCAAAATTTAAGAAATATGAATAGAACCAGATAGGCAAGCTGTTCATTTGATCAGCGATTACATTTTATAGCTGGAAATATCTGTCTAACATTCAAAGAGGAGCATAAGTTTGCATATTGATTTTACCGTTGCAAAATCCTATGTTAAACAATATTACTTGTCATACTGCTGACATAGTAACTGGCTATTTGATTTGACAATTGAACACCAAGAAAGATGAACTGAAACAAATGCAGAAAAGTTAATTTGAGGATTTTTTTTGTGGGCTTTGGCCTGGTTTTTTTGGAAGACGGATATTTAAATACTCTCTGTGGTTCATTGATAGAAAGAAAAGAAAATTCAGTATCTGAATATACTAATGCTGTAAAATGTTAAGAAAATTAAAAAAAAGGGAAAGAAAACACCTAACCATGAGTTCTATTGGCAAAGCCAAGACGACTGCACAACTCAGGTGTTTGCTGATGACTTGAAACACTGCCTAGCAAAATCATAATCTCCTCTGCATCAAAAGCAGGTGCCAGTTTATAGGATGCCAGGAGATGCAAGAAGGCCAGTACCTCCAAAATGTTGGAAGTCATCAACTTTGCTTTCCACTCATTTGCAATTTTTATTGCTTCCTCTCTCACACGAGGCTGAATATTTGGTGAGATCTTTGCCAACTGCTGTAATAAGATAATGCAAGTCCTCCTAACCACGGCTGCATCAAATTCCATATTTCTGTTCCTCAAATGAGGAGGATAGAAGCCTTCCATTGCATCTAGCACTAACTTTGCAGGGTCAAGAGATAAGTGAAGAGCTTTAAAGACTTCTTCAGCCATGGTATCAAGGTCATTTGTGCGTTCATTTAAAAATATCTGCAGCCCCTTCCCATCCATAGTTACAACAAATCTCAGGTCTGCATATGACACATTATCCACCATATTTTCAACTATTCCAGCATTTAAACGAGCAGCTAGAAAATCACTACATTGCTTCTCAATCAAATCAAACTCTTTCTCCCTCAATTCAACCTCTTTAATCCTATCCTCCATTTTATTCTTTCTCTCTTCTAAGTTTTCACACTCCTTCTCAAGAAACTCCATTTTCAACTTGCATTCCTTCTTTTTTGAGAGATATACTTTAAAACAATCTTTGGTAAATTTCTTAACCGTTTCTATTTGTTTTTCTCTGGAGTCAAGTTCTTTCTCTCTGGAATCAAGTTCTTTTAGCTGTTGTTTGCTTACTTCTTGAATAAAATCTGCCACTTCCTCCTGGAGCTCTAACTCCTCCCTCAATGTTTCCATTGCATGCTCCTTTAGTTCAATTTCCAATTCTCGGTCTAATAGTTTTCTCTTTTCCGATGTCACATAATTCTCTGGTTCCTTCAGTTTTTCCTTAGGATCAATTAATTTTCCTTCTCTAGCATTCTTTTCATTCTGTCTTTTCGTGATCCAGGTAAGCAAAAGTTCATTATTTTTCTGCTGATGCTTCTCTTTCAAATCCAATCGCAGAATCTTCTCCTCAACCGATTCTTTAATCCTCTCTATTTCTTTTTTCTCCAAATCAATCTTGTCAAAAATCCCTTGTACCAACTTGGCTTGCTCCCTTAACTTTTCCTCTCCATACTCGAGTTCCTCAGTGCAGTTCTTAGCAATCAAATCCAATTCTTTAGACTTGAACTCCAATTCTTCCATTAATCTTCCGCGCTCTGCGTGAAACGCCTTTTCTTCCTCTTGAGCTCGTTTCACTCTTTCATTCAATGATTCTCTAATGAAATCAAGTTCTTTGCTTCTTTCACTCACTGATCGTTGGGCTAATTCCAAATCCCTCTCTTTTGCCTCAAGTCGAGCAAACCCTCGTACCAAATTCTTCTGGGCTGCCTCCAAATGCTCTGCGTAACTCCTCCATTCATCCTGCATTGCAGCAATTGATCTTCTAATGCAGTCCCTTTTCCTTTCCATCCCTTCAAGATTCCGTGAAAGATTCTCCGAAACACCCATCTTTCTCCCCTTATTCCGTCCTCCCTGTATATATACATACATGCAACACAAACAATGTAGGTAAATTCAAACCAAAAGAAAAAAAAGATTAAAAAAAAAAGAAGTTAAACAACTTTGGGATGAAACCTTGTCCATTAAGGAGTTCTTGCATCCGCGTGATCATGAAAAAAAAAGAGAGTATCTAAGTTCAGACTCCAGCAAAGGTAGTCGGGTCGGTTTGCTTTGTTGTGAGTTTCTCTTTCGCAGTGGACACAGGAAAACACAGGGTCGCGAGGGAAGTAAAGTGTGCAGGATGATTAGGTGCGTCGCGAATTGTCTTCTTCTGCTGCGTGGGGATCGAGGGGTAGTGTTTGTGATGGAGGCAATAATAGAGGTGTACAAGCAGGATAAACCTTCGACAAAGATTTACATAAACCTCTCCATCAATCCAAAAACATTTATAGAGAAACGTTTGTAGCGAATCTCTTTCTCTGTAACGTTTTTGACCAACTTCAATGATTAATAAGGAACACAAATTTATGCATTTTGTCGTATTCTATAATACTATAAAACTTTTAAAAAAGAATAAGGAAAATGTTGAGTTTTATCACGGGGCCACCAACGGACCATATTCCCGCAAGAAACAAAATTACCACAGAGACAAAATCACACTGGGTATGTGTACATTTAAAGTTAGTACCACCCTGACCCAAGGACTCTTCTTTAACCTTTTTCATTTTTTCTTTTATTTAGATAGATATGCATGATATAAATAAAGTTAAATATATTTAAACAATTATATTAAAATTTGAATTAATGTAGCCTTGCCCTTTAAATGAACATCGATTAATTTCTGTTCACCTCCACCGATTTACGATAGTCCTAGAGATTTATATAAATTGAAAAATAAACAATTCAATCATTAGCTATTCGTTTGAAGTAGGTATTTATTTCTAATTAATTACCTTTACTTGATGATGCCATAATCAAAACCAAGGGGTAACCCAATTTGATTTCAAAGCTTATTTTTCGATTTAGTTTGAAAAACAACACAACTCTGGGAGAACCAACTCTTCTTACGATACCACCAGAGAAGAATTTGTATAATTTAAATTCTGCACAGAGATGACGACATGCAAAATGTCGCCATTGTCAGAGAACTACTGAAATACATGCTAACACTGGAACTACAGAGTTCCCTGATGGCTAGGATTGTGCCATTCCGGGAAGAATGTTTGTCTGCCTTCCATCCTCAATGACGGCAGATAATTATAGAACACTGGGCTGTGGTTATGGTTGGAAGGGAAAAACTGGTTCGGTGGAGGCGGGTAAACTAATGGTGAACCACTCAACCACTCACCTCCTGGATGATGCTGAGATGATGGTGGTGGTTGACATTGAATCGGAGGATGATGACGGTTGGAGAATTCAGAGGGTGAAGAAGAAGCTACCCGTAAGATCTTATTTCCTGGTTCAAAGCGAGGTCGAAGCTCATGACGCCTCCGTCTCTTCTTGTTCACTAGCCGCATCTCAACTTCATCATTTTTTTCTCTTTTCTGCGGCATCGACTTCTTCAAGTTTGCCCTTCGTTTTTCCAGCTCTCTGATTGTTGATCCAATTTCATCGGGTGAATATTCAGATTGGAGATGGTGCCGATTTATCATTTTGATGACACTCTTGAGGGCAGATATTTCACTCCCAATACTTCTCACCTGCGACAAAATTTTTATAAACACAGGTTGTGTTAAGTACTGGAATTGGAATCATGCATGATAAGCATAACAATAAACATTCGGGAAAAAGAAACCTACTTCTGCCTCTGTAGTTCTTTGCCCATTCAGGTATATTTTCTTAGCCGCCACCTTTGAGTATAGAGCATGCTGCTTCAGTAAAGCCACTGGAGGAAACATCTCAGCAAGTTCAAACTCATACACATAAGCAAATGCAAGAAGCAGATTCTTCCTCCTAATGAGTTTCGATACAACGTCTGCAATAAAAGAAATTGCATTTAGAGAGAGTGCAAAATATCCAAAAAGGGACAAAAGAAACTCCTGTAGTAAATTGACCTACAAAATCAAAAGCCTAATGGATTCAAAAAAAAAATAAAGGCAGTAATCAAGTACTGAAAGCCTCTCAATAGCAAAAATTAAGAGTTAATCACAAAACCAATAACACGATTCTAAGATATCTAATTACGCAAAATCAGAAGCAATTAGACCTAAAAGGAGATGATATGCTTGCACATTCACAACATACTCTAAAGGATGTGCAAACACTCTGAACCTGCATATAGGTTGAGATAACTTTGGGAGTACCCGCTTCCTATATGAGTTTATATGGCTGCTGAAGAGTTGCCAAACAATTTTTCTTTATTATTCCATCTAAATTGTCTTATAGTGCAAATAAAAAAAGCTTCACAGACTAGAACCGACAGTTAGTACAGTTATAGGTCCAACTCAAGAAAAAGAACTTACTAAAATACCTATTGATGTTTGTTTCTAGATGGGATTTTCAACGACTTTAACCATGACAGATCAGCTATAAAAATTCTACATAAGCGAGCGATGAACTTTACGTCACATTTCTTCACCAATTTTTGAATTATGAAATTCCACAATCAACACTAACAATTTTTTTCCTATAGCCTAAGGTACAAGATGATATTTCTGGTTCATGATTCAAATCGTATGCTATTGCTTAAGAGTGACTTACATTCAGGGTGTTCAAATGAATATGGACAACCACAAATAGTAAGAATAAGCACATGCAAACAAAGAAAGAAAAATACAGCATAGAAGATAGCTAAACTCAGTGGGAGGACAGCAATGTGTGAGAATGAGAGAGAGAGAGAGAGAGAGATACCTGGAACCTTATCTACCAAGCCAAAGATTCGAATGAGGTTACAAGCCTTCTTGGGTGGATGAACAGCTTCCAAGAGGTAAAAGAGATGATCAGGACTGAAAAATGAGGATAACTGATACGAAGCTACAAGCTGCAGAAACCCTAAGGCTTCCCACGAACATGGCCCTATGGATTTTGCTCTCCAATGACGAGCAAACTCACATGCTCGTTCTCTGACATTCGGTTTGATGTCTAGGGAAACAGTCATCAGTTGTTCTAACAAGCGAGAGAAGCTCATAACAACCAACAGAGGATTTTTATTTTCTGATAAGTTGGACTGGTGACAATTTCTTAATGCATCTAAAACGAGACCTGCGGGGTCAGATGAGAGGCTGATAAAGCTTGGAATCTCACTGTGAACTGAAACGCATTCCGTTTCTTCTAAATCCATATTGCTGCATGATTCAACATCACGTTCCTGGCCCATAGATGTAGAAACTGTTACATTGTTCACCAACAAGCTTTTCGAAGTGGCCTTATGAGTTTCAACTTGGGATTGCAGTGCAGCAGTTTCTGGTGAAAGGCAATAAGAAAATGGAGAAGCACTAAATAAGAGCCCAAGAATAAGTTATAGGAAAGATAACATCCAAAGAATAACCGAGTTACGTACTGGACATGTCCTCAGAGAGTCCAAGGGCGTGAGATAACCCAGGTGAAGGTTTCTGCTCTGCAACTGTTTGATATAAATTCAAGAGTTCATCTCTGCGGCACAAATAATTCAACCTATAGGCACTTATAAGTAGCAGATATGCCAAAGTCAACACAGAATTTCCATTTTTGGCCTTCAACTTCACTCGCCAATCAGATGCAAGATTCTGTGCCGCTTCTTTCACATCAGGCATAATATCAGGTGATAATCCCATTAACTGCTCTAACAATAAGATGCAACTTGTTGCCTCTTCCTCTGTAAGGTGAGAATCACAGAGGTTTTCAACTGCATTCAAGACTAGCTTGGGTGAGTTGTCTGAAACTCGAAGAGCAGATGAGACTTCACTCTGTATCAATTCATGCTCTGAGACATGTGAGCTTAAAAATGACAACAAATTCTTTCCATCCATATTAGCAATGATGACTGCCATAGGATTAGAAGGTCCTCTGAGCGAGTCTGGTGCAAGGCTATGGGCCTTTGGCTTTGTTGGTGCAGCATTAGATGAAAGTTGTTTCACTTCAACCTTTTCCTTTGCTTGAGTTTTACGGCAATTGGGAGATAATCTAAATTTCTTACCTTTTTTCTGCATCAGAAGCTGTTTAATAGAATTTTCTAGAATCTTAGGTGGATATTCAGATTCAAGCTTGTGGTCAACAATGCATCTGATCACAGATTCCATAGCAGCTACTCTTCTGTCAATGGACTCAATCTACAGGATAAAAAGTTACAAACAGCATTAGTAATTTTGTAAAAGGAGTTAATAGTCAATAGAAGAATTGTTAAACAAACCTGAACATTCACTTTGTACTGTCCCTCTCTGAGCATTGTATTTGCATGTAGCTTGACATGTTTCAAGTAGTTTTTCAAGACAGGCACAGGGGGAAATCGATCAACAAGCTCAAAACCATAAATAAAATTGATAGCCTCCATACTTTGACTGTTTTTAAGAAGATTTTCAATGACACCTGCATAGAGTAAGAGCAGTGGAGAGTGGAGAGTAATATCAGACAGTTGACTTCCCAAACTCAAAAATCACCATTACCCCACAAACTAAAACATTGTACAGTAGATATAGAATGGAAGTTTTGGTCACATTCAACTACTTAAAAAAACAAAAGATCAAGTAAAATTCATTTCAGTGGGCACGTTTTATAAAAATAAAATAAAATAAAACCAGCCAAACAGGTAGAGAATAAAAGGAGAAAGGAAAAAGAAATAGTGAAAGAAGGTAGAGATTAGAAAGATGAGCCTGAATAAGGCAAAGAATTGGCTAATGACAACCACGATATGGTACACATGCATCAGCTAGATAATTGGTTAGAAAATGGAAATTGAAATACTAAGTGCACTACCTTATACTGAGTAAATTCTAAAGAAAACCAAGATGGTCAAAAGTCAGATCCAAATTGTTCCCTCAGAAGTATGCTTACTTTTTCCCTTCTTTTAATTTCCTATTCAACCTAACCACCCAGTTCACTGAATATAACTGAATCATGCAAATCCAGAAACTAACGTCATATTCTGCAATACAAGTTCCATTCAATTATTAAGAATGATAATTTGACAAGTACTCAAGTGAAATTGTAATAATGATGCAGCCTAGTGGAGCTGTTTATTCATGAAAGCAATCACACAAATAAGAAAGTCATAGTCAAAAGAAAGGAAAAAGAACAAGTCAAGAAGAACCAAATAACAAAAGTGATACCAACAGTTAACAGATATTTAAGTTAGAGAATAACTAATGAAAATTTACTTGGAATTTTCTCCTTCAGACCAAGTCGACCACATAATTCTGGTTCAAGTTTCTGTTGGTGCTGAGAGACAGACTCCAGACATAAGACAATGTCCTCTGCATCAAATTCAGAGGCCAAACCACAAGCACCTAAAAGATGCAGGAAACCGGTCACCTCCAGTGGACTCCCATAAGTTAACTTGGACTTCCATTCCCTTGCAAGCTTCAAAGCATCTTCTCTAACATGAGGTTCAATCTGTGGCGAGATCCTAATAAGCAGCTGCAACAAAAGCACGCAACTCCTCCTAACAACATTACCTGAGTACTCTCCATTGCCTTTCTTTAAATGGGGAGGAAAAAATCCTTCCATTGCACTTAAAACCAGCCTAGCAGGGTCATGAGACAATTTAAGAGCCTTGAGAACATCCTCAGCCACCAAATGTTGGTCCTTTTCACGCTCATTTAAGAAAATCTGTAAGGCCTTCCCACCCATCATCACGATAACAAATCTTAGGTCCATATCATGACATGACATAACCTGACTAATTGGATCATGAACTGGTTCGGTTTTCAGATAACCCTGAGTTGAACTACCCAATTGCTCCTCTTTAAAATCAGGCTCTTTTTCTCTCAGTTCAGATTTTTTACCACTCTGCCCTGGTTCCTTCCTTCTTGATTCTAAACATTTCACATCTTTTTCAAGCAACTCCTTTCGTGATTCAAGTGTCTTCTCTTTTAATCCAAGCTCCTTCCCTCTCAATTGAAATTTCTCAATTCTCCCCTCTAGTTCTTCAGTTCTTGATTCTAAACGTTTCACATCTTTTTCGAGCAACTCCTTTCCTGATTCAAGTTTCTTCTCTTTTAATCCAATCTCCTTCTCTCTCAATTCAAATTTCTCAATCCTCTCCTCTAGTTCTTCCCGTCTTGATTCTAAATGTTTAGAATCTTTTTCAAGCATCTTCTTTTCCCCTTCAATTTTCTTCTCATTCAATTCGTGCTCTTTCACTCTCAATTCAAATTTCTTAATACTCTCCTCTAGTTCTTTCCTTCTCGATTCTAAATTTGTAGATTCTTTTTCAAAGGACTTCTTTTTCAATTCAAATTGCTTTTCTTCCACATGAAAATCCTGAAAGGATTTTTCAAGTACTTTCTCTCTCACATTCAACTCCTGTACCCTATCCTCAAATTCTCTCCATTTTGATTCTAGATCTTTAGATTCCTTTTCAAGCAATTGTGCTCCCAGTAGAGATTCCTTCTTCCTCAAATCAAACTCCCTCAAGGATTCCTCAAGCTCTCTCTCTACCAATTTAAATTGCTTAATCCTTTGCTCGAATTCCTCCTTTTCCTGATGAAGCTTCTCAGTTTCTTCTTTGAGCAACTTCTTTTGGAAGAGGAAATCCTCGTTTCTTAGACGGAACTCCATGAAAGAATCTCCGAGCTCCTTCTTTCTCAATTCAAATTCCTTAATCTCTTCTTCAAATAGTTTCTTTTTTGATTCTAAATCTTTCAAATCCTTTTCCAGAAACTCCTTCTGAAATTCACATGCTTTCTCTTTCAAATGAAAATTCTGCTTGAAATTCTCCTCCAATTGCTTTTCCTTCAAGTCTAGTTCTTCCATTCGTTTCTCATTCAATTGTCGAATAAAATCACTCTTTTTCTCTTGAAATTCAAGGTCCTCAATCATCAATTGCAACTGCCTCTCCTTCGACTTAATTTCACTTTGGTGCTCTTTCAGTTCCTGCTCCTTTAGCTCAGCCTTCCTTTCTCTCTCCTTTATCTTGTCATTCTTATTCTCAAGTTCTCTACTTCTCTTCTCAATTGAAATCTGAATCATCTCAACCTCTTTCCTTTTATTTTCCAAAGCCTCCTCTTTCAGTCCCATCTCGTTGAACCTCTTCTCCACGAAATTCTTTAAACCTTCCACGTGAAGCTTCTCGGATTTCAGGGCAGCCAGAAGCTCTTCAACCCTCTTCTCTTGTTCATTCAATTGCTCACAAACTTCCTTCGCATAGGTCTCCTTAATTCCGAGAAACTCATCTTCTCTCAATTGTAAATCCCTAATCTTTTTATCACGAAACAACGCAAAATCTTTCTCCCTATTCCGAACTTCTTCAGCCCTCCGTTCCAATAATTCCCGGTTTAACTCCAGTGATTCTTTATTATAATTCAACTTCTTCTCCATGGAATCAAGTTCGCGCAAGCCTTCACTAAAATCCTTCTGGGCCAAATCCAACTCACCTTCAAAGTCCTTCCACTGAACCACCAGTGAAAGAATTGATTTTCCTAGGTCGGTCTTCTTGGACTCTACAAGTTGAAGACTTTCAGATACTTTTTCCAGCCCAGCCATCACCATTGCAGGAACTACAGGGGTCCTTCTGCATGCATAAAAAAACCGAGTCAAAGACTAAGTTAAAGGCAGATATATAACAGTCTGTTACATAAGTAAATATCTGAGAGATGATGGAAATTCGAAACCCTAGAGGGGCCTGGTTTCACCGCCGGGGTCGGTTTCTCTGCTTTCTTCAGGGTTTTTGTACGGTGGTCGGTAGTGGGATAGGGACGCAGTGTCCTGAAACGACGAGCTTATCTTAATCTCAAAAAAAGGAACACCATTTATAGTCCACGATGGAGTCTGGCCCAAAAGATCGCACCACAAATTCTTTCTTTTCCCTTTTTTTTTTTTTAATTTTTTTCCTAAAATCTTTTAGGCATTTTCAAATTATGGGTTTCATCTTTATTAATCTTACTATTACTATTGGATCGAGTTTTTAGGTTGAAATTAATTTAAATATCTATTTTATTTTTTAAAAAACAATTTCTAGACATAATCTTTTTTTTATTTGGTAATAAATTAAACAATAGACATCTACTTTGTAGAGAGGATGGCTGAGTTGGACCAATAAATTGCAGCATATTATTTCTAATATTTTTAAAATTTTCTAGTGATCATCAAATGTCCTTTTTATTTAATATTTTTAAATAATTTATATTTTAAAAATTTCTTGGTATGAAATTGAAATGTTATTATTTCATTTAAAATATTTTGAAAAAATTTCAAAATTATCCAAAAATTTATTACAAATTAATATGAGTCAAATCTGGGACAGCAACAATGGACCAAGCAATTCGGTTCAACAGCGAAGGTTGGCCCCCGAGCCAAGGGATATTAAGAAATGCGTCAAAAAAAGACAAAGAAGTCAAAGACACTATGATCATCTGTTGAAAACCTCTGCGCATACCAATAAATATATATTCATGAAACTAGATTTTATAAGTTATATTAATACTTAATTAATTATTTAATTCGCTTTCTGTATTTCACTCTTTTGAGGAGGAGTACTTAATTTACTAATTGGTTATATCGCACACCAATGTCACTATTTTGATTATCTTTTCTATTCCGACAACTTGATTGTTAGTGACAAATTAGATATTAAGCTTAATTTACATATCGAAAGCTTTAATTTTGATATACAACATGAACTAAGAGATTTAGTAATGAATGAAAAATTTAAACTCAAATATAGCTCAATTATACATGAAATGCTGACACTGTTCATCGCATATGACATATCCCATGTCAAAGCACTATAGACTAACCCGCATAATCCCACGTCTATATAAGGAGTTAATATCAACCATCAAAACTATGTGACATTTAATACCTGCATTATCCTCTTGTATCATTTACTTATCCAACACTGACAAGAGCAATCAGAGGAATTAAGAAACTGCAACTCACTAACTATTTCTTGCAGTTACCCACATCAAGTTCAGAAACCGTTAGCTAGGGTTTGTTATGTGCACCTAATTTGTCTGAAGCACACATGCACATGCATGAGAAAGATCAATAGCAGAAAAAATTAAAACCCACATTTTAAAAGAGAGTTATTGGCCAGTTCAATCTTCAAATTATACCTCCGTTTAAGCTTTGGTCCCTAAAGTTCATATTTTTTTTTGTCAATTCAGTCCTCAAACTATACCTCATTTTTAAGCTTTGATCCCTAAAGTTTTTTTTTTTTTTTTTTGCCCTTGTAGTCATTAAACAATTTTATGTTTGGCCATTTTGATTCTTTTGACCGAATTCTTCACCTTCAGTAGTCCCTAGAAGATGGCAAACTATACCAAAATAGGACCATAGTGAACACTGCAATGAAGGAAATGTCCTTCCCATTTTGGTTAGTTCACCATTGACTTCAAAATCCGATAATATTTTTGATGGATTTAGTCAAAAGGATCAAACGTAAAATTATTTTAGGACCATATAGGCCAAAAAAAACTTTAGGGACCAAAGCTTCCAAAAAGGTATTATTTAAGGATTATACAGTTAAAAAATTTTAGGGATCAAAGTTTCCAAAGGGATATAGTTTGAGGATTAGATTGACCAATAACTCTTTTAAAAGATACTAGCCTTATATATATAAATATGTATATATATATAGATGATAACAAGTGCCTCACTGCCAAGCGCGACTGTGCGTGGCAACCAACGAAACGGCGTCCTGTCGTCCTCCTTTTTTTTTTTTGAAAAGTCATTTGTAAAAAAAAAAAAAGGAAAAAAAATTGTTGGGGAGGAGCTCCGAGCAGAGCAAACCACCAAATAGCGTGAAGGGCTTGTGAGAGACGACAAGGCTAGGAAGGGTGCAGATTTGTGGGTAGCCGAAGGTGCAGACAATGGAGCATAGCAGTAAGGGTGGGATGCTGGGTGTCAGGGGTGGTTCTTGCATGGGCGTGCTGAAGAAGACGGTGACAAGGCAAACCGATGCTGAGGAAGACCGTGGTGAGGCGTTGCTACTCTTGCATGCTCCTCTGCTATCGTTGCTGTGCTGCTCGATACCTTTTTTTTTTTACATAACCAGTCAAATGACGTCATTTCAATGGTCATGGTTCCAGAAGAAAAAAAAAAAACATGAAACGATGTCGTTTAATTTGCCACACACAGGCATGCTTGGCAATGATGAGCTTAGTATCATCCATATATATATATATATATATGTTATATAACGGTGGTGATGAGTGAGAAATTAACGTTAATAAGGGATCGATTGGGTGATTATAAGATTTGGGAGACTTTCATTAGCCTTTTCATGTCCTTTTTTTTAAAACTAATTTCATTACATGATGAATTAGTGTCTCGGGATCGGACTTTCTTGAGCTCCCCCCTTATATATCCTCATGTGGATTGTGATGAATTCTTTGCAAATTCCATTTTGATTTCATCTTCTGGGAAGAATTACTACAGACAGCGGGTTACTATAAGACTAAGAAACCTGATTCAAGATTTTGATGTGTTAATCATGATTAGGTATTAATTAATAAAGCTTTCTTCAAACAATTGTTATACCATCTATTATTGTCTACTATAGGCTTCATGAATAAATATATAGCTGTATCGTATGCAATTATAAGAAAGAGTTAGCGTTGTGAACAAAATTAAATTAACTATACACCAATATCACAAAGCAAAAAAAAAATATATATATATATATTTATATATATTTATATCATTCGAAACTAAGCATGATCATTCACAGTATATATAGAAGTGTTGCTATGCTACTGCCAATATTTAGTAGACGCTCCCGGACTCTGCAGTAAAAATCCTGCACTTGATGTTTGAGCTTTTTTGCCCGGTACACAAAACTCACATTATCAACTTCCGGAAATCTCCAGCTTAAATGTGCATCGGCTGGTATCTCAACTGGAACACTCCTAATAATGTATGTCAAAAGTGAAATTATCAATTAATAAAAAGAATATAATGTCAAAGAAGCAGCAAAGATTAATGAGGACTAATAAATATGCATCTTTTACTTACCGAACTGTGAGGAGTTCAGAAATGTTGTGATCGGAAGGTAGTAGTTGACAGCCATGTATGTATAAATATGGAGTCCATCGATTCTATATCCGGGCAACGTTCATTCTACAAGCACCAGCGAAAACTGTACTCTGTTCATGCAGAGTTTGCATCGTCTTCCGGATCAGAAAGGCAAACAAATCCGTACCTCTTCATGATAGAATTCAGTTCTTTGTCATATTTCAGCTCCTTGGACGTGCTAGGATGATAAAGTACAAGCTTCTTCTTATCAGCTAATTGCTTGCAGTAGTCTGTCAACCGTCAACTCTTCCTTCTCCCACATCGTCAGGGTAAAATGGGTGAGTTAGGATCACTTCAGAGAAATTTGAAAGGGAGAGTATAAGCAGCCATTGGGTACGTGAAGAGAAGTGAAATTTGATCCTATCCCAAATATTTTTCTAAACAATACATACTTGCTGTGTTTTAAAATAATTATTTAAAATTTTATTTCGTTCATATTATTTGTTTCCTTATA
>JAOXNR010000013.1:4124154-4141315 GCA_028571225.1 Parsonsia alboflavescens
GGGAGAATGATATTAATTAAGGTAAGCTAAATGAAGTGTATTGGCCTCTTATATTCATCTCCACTAAATTCTGTTTTGGTTTTTAATCTTTTCATCAATTTTTAGAAAGTTGTAATTAATATTTAATACTATCAAAATTGCACAATAAAAATGTTTTCATGTTGCTTGATCAAGTTTTAAACACGATCGCAATTGCAACTAAATTTTTTTTAAATCATAAATCAAAATGATTTTTAAGATTTAGGTTTCTTGTTTAGCACTGACTTATGAACAGAATTAGGCTTAAATTGAATCACTATTTATACATACACATTTTGTTGTTTTTTCTCCTCCAAGAAGCATCCAAGGACAGTTACAGTATCTATCTGTGGTGCACTTATGAAGCATTCATCTATGGAGTTTGTTTTAGGTAAGCCAGAAGGATAATATCAGTTGTTGGGAATTCATAAATCCAGGAGAGGAAAAAAGACTAGAAAATGTTCAAATAAATGAAGAGAGAGAAAAAGAAAATCACAGATGAGGCTCAGAATCTGCCATTCATCAGAAAAAGGCGAAGCCTGCCATGGCTGCAAGAATCGCAAATGATTTTTGCCCAGCCAAGATACAGTGCTAGCTCAAATTCTGACTATTGAAATGTAGGAAATCATCACAGCCTCGATTATTAGTAACTAAAAATGCTCAATTCTCTGAGAAATCCCCGGTAGGTACGAAAGTAGTAAAACAAATTGGCATTTGAAACAATGTTTTGCCGTCTACAATTCCTGAGATCATATATATAGTAGTATCATTTTCCCCGGCAGTACAAAGGGCGGTTTTGTTGTTGAAAATAGATTAGAAATCACAGGCCATTGTGAATTGCAGAGAGGGGCAAAACCACCCTTGAAAACTCCCACAAACCTCTCGGAATCCATCCATCAGGCCTCATTCAAATTTCAAAGACTCCTTTTCTACTATCTCTTCTTTCTTTCTTGAATCCCTCTGTACTTATATAGGAACGATCATTGTCATCATTCACTCGCTTGCTTACTGGGCTCTACCATCAATGTTGTGTCGGTGAATACAGGACTATTAGTCCACGAGGAAAAGACATGAACACCCCTCATCAGAGGGGGTTATGCCACGATCCCACTTTCCTTTGTTTTAATTGGACCACCTGCTTGGGTAATGGAGCCCATCCGGAGAATGAAAATGAAAATGCACACATATATCTATACTGGCAGTCCCAGTTCTGAGAGACAGGTAGGTTGAAGAAACAAAAGAGGAGCGTTTGAAATTGGAATGAGGCCCTTTGTGAATGAGAGAGGTTTCGGGAGTTTCCAATGGTGGTTTTGCCCCTCTCTTTCACTTTGCAAAGTGCCTGTGATCTTCTTCTTCTTCAACAACAAAAACCGCCCTTGAGAATTCTGGAAATGGAAATAATACTTCTAAAACTGCTACTACAGATCTTGGAACTGGGAGGTACTTTCTTTGTACATCAAAATCCATGGAAACCGAACAAAGCCTAAAAAGATGGAGGCTGTGATGATTTCCTTTGTTTCAATAGTCAGGGTCTGAGCTAGCATCGTATCTTGGCTGGGCATAAATATCTATCTATGCAGCCATGGCGGGCTTTGCCTTTCTCTGATGACCGGCATATTCTGAGCCTCATTATTTTCTTTTTCTTTTTCTTTTTCTACCCTAAACCCTACGAATACATGGCTTCTAGGAACTAGTGTCAAATGGTAGAAATGGAAGTAGGATTTTAAATTTGATGAATATTTTAAGTTTCATAATTTTTAATTAGAATTATTTATATGATCATTTTGATCCTTAAAATATTTAATCTATTTAATTTTTAAATTATTTATGGATTGATCATTTTATCTTTCTAATCGGAATCTTTAAAAAGTTTATGGAAATCTTGAATTGAATGTGAGTTGATCAAAATGTTTAGGGTATTTATGTCATTTTACTATTTACTTGAAAAAAAAAAGAAAAAAAAAAACGGATGCAACCGGTCATCTTTTCCCTCAATATCCACTACCACCGGAGATCACAATTTTTACCGGTGCTTCGGAAATCAATCATTTAGTCCAATCAGCTCTATAATGGTTCAATATATACTCATTATCCTTCGTATACTTGGGCAATTCATCAAACGATAAAAGACAACATCCCTTCGGTTCATCGATCTTCTCCTTGCCGCATTTCCTCCATCTTTCTGGGTCGAGACTTTCTCCTCGCCCTCGCCGATGTACAAGTTGCCCACCTACACCTGGTATCGCTGCTCCTTATACCCCACCCTCTAACCCCAAAAAACAAAAGGAGAAAGAATATGGTTAGAGTGAACAAAAGGAGAATGAATATGGTTAGAGTGAAAATTGTGAATTTTCGGCAGTGGATATAGGGTGAGAAGATGAACAGTATTGATTTTATGTCTTTTTTTTTTTTTTAAGTGAACAGTGAAATGTCAGAAATATCTTTTCCATTTTGATTAACTCTTGGTTAATTCAAAATCCCAATACTTTTTTAAGATTCTTATAAAAAAATCAAAATAATCAACAGATAAATAGTTTAAATATTAAACAATCAAAAAAATACTTTATAGATTAAAATGATCAAAAGAATATAGTTTGAATTTTCAATTGAAAAATAATTCTTTTTATTAAGAAAGTATTCTTTTAGATCAATTTATTCTTGGTTTAAAAAACATATTTTTTTCATTAAGGTTTTGCTAAGGCGCACAGTGCTCATGCAGTCAATCAAGCAAAACAAGAATTCTGTTACAATAACTATTGGAGCTCGCATTAAGGCACGCTCCGTATCAAATCTGTTTTTTCATAATCCATATTGCTCAAAACACTTGTTTAGCCTTCGATGACAAATCAACTCCTAGTTATCAATGAAAATTGGAACCCAAGAAACATTGAGGCTTTTGCAATTGAAATCGGATATTCTTCCGAAAATCCTCCTTTTACATGTTATCCTCTGTAGTAATTAGCGGACCTTTTTCACTTTTCTTCATTTTGTTTTTTTTTTTAATCTTTTCTGCTTAACTTTTGATAGCATAATTTTTTTTTCTATTTCAGCTGATCTTGTGTAGATTTATCAAGGTGAAAAGAAGCTAAATGCCGTGGCTGTATGGTTGCGCCAAACTCTCCCTAGTAAAATGGCATTGCTAGTTTGGAAGCTTAAAAAAAACAAGTTCTTTCCATCTTAAATTTTTAAAAAGGTTGAAGCTTTATGGAATAAAGGTTAATTTTCATCATTAAAAAATGAATGGGCATCTTTATTTTTATGTTTTGAGATAAGTTATGAATATAGAATTTGAAAAGATTTCACTTTTTTTTTTTGTTTTTTGTTTTTCTTTATTGCATGACCGTTTCAATTATTTGTTTTAACCTCTATTCATGTTTGTTTTAATTTTTTTAAAAATATGATTTTTATCTTTTTTATTTACAAAGATTGAAAATTTTTTTGAAGGAATGAATTGTATATGAATTATCTATGTATTTAAAAGGTGTATGAGTTGTTTTCGTTTCAGTTTTTTTTTTGTCTTTTGAAATGGGGCTTGACTGTAGTGTGCAACATTTTTTTTTTTTTTTTTAATTTTGGAGCAAAATGACATCGTTTTAACCTTGATTTTTGGGGGAAAAAAAATTGTCAGAACGAAGCATCGGCGTAACACCCAGCCAAATTATATATAAATATATATATATAATTCATAAAATATCATTTTTTTTTAAAAAAGAAATTGATCTAAGATAATGTTCATAGTACTTAATATTTATAATATTCGTAATTAATTTATTGATTGTGAAGGGGAAGCTTTAATTATAGAAATAAAATTGGATTATTAAAAGATTTATTAATAATACTATTATTATTATTTTGGAGTTATTTTAAAATTAAAGAAATAATTTGTAATAGGCAAATTATTCTATGTTAAAATTATATCATCCTATTTTCAGTCAACTTGTATGTATTTATTTGTTTTTGAAAAAAACCAATTGATACACATTTTTCATAATGTGATATAAATATTCTATAAAAAATGATAGAGCAAAGTACAGATATGAATGAACATATACAAAGTACATGACAATTAGAGTTTTAAAATAATATCCACACATAAATACAAGTATAGCTTACATTTCAAGGTGAACCATAAAAGAATCTGGTTCCTATTTTATTTTGATATTCATATTAAATTACTCCTTTTCATCCGTTGAGATTTGTTAACACACTCCTAGCCACGAATCAGATAATTTAGTCTGTTCATTGGAATGTATTAATTGAGTCTTGTATTCATCAGATTATCGATAGGGTTAGTTTGTTATTAGTACAGCGAGATAGTCTCTGTTGATCCCCTTCTTTGAAAATATTTACGTATTGATTGAACCGATTATGTTATTAAATTTATGTAGCGATTTTTTCCCCTTAAATTAATTGTAAGTGAGAATGTGCTAGATTTGGGACTCTTTCCCTAGAAGGTAAAAAGATTTGCCCAAAGCTGCATTATGTTAATATTTCCTATTTTATTTTAAAATGAATGAATAAATAAATAATAATAATAATAATAAAAATCGATCATATTAATTAATATTTAAGAACTAAATCAAAAAGGAGAAATTAGAAATGGTAAAAAACCAGTCCCAGAGGGGAGAAAAAGAGAACCCGAATCAACTATAAATACGATGCCCGTCGAGGGTTTTCTTTTCCTATTTAGCTCAGAAAGAGGAATGAGGCGGGGAAGAGAGTATGGGAATTCCGTGAGGGTGGTTGCCCTTCGCTTCCAGCCCATGATTTCTCCGATTACCCAAACAACCAACAGCCCTCGAGCAGGAAGGCAGAGACAAGGTATTATTGGCTGTGACCAAAACATGGCGCTTTCTTTTTTCTTTTCCCTTTTCCTAATATCACAGTATCTTTCTGTGCTGGTGTTTATGATGATGACGTTGATTCTGGAGATTACTATGCCTCTGAACTTTGATTTGTCCGAAGGAAAGTGGTAATCTACTGTACTCCCGATGGGAAATAACTATATTTCGTCCTAAGATTTCTCTGTCGCAAAAGCAGCACATATATATATATATATATATTTTTATACACACACATATTTTTTCCTCCCCCCCCCACCAAAACAGAAGAGGCTGGGATGATATTTCTTTGAATTCTTTCTGAGCATTTCTGGACATTTGAGAAAATCTGACCCGTATCTTGGCGGGGCGATCATCGGATGGTGTGTGTTATTTGTGAGTGTACCGTTTATGGTTCAGGCTCACAGTTTCACAGGCAACAGATGGATTGCAGCCATGGCGTCGTCAGGATCCCATCTGTCCTCCTAAACACAGATCTGAGCCTCTTTCCATTTTCCCTTAAATGCGTTTATTTACAAATGGGAAACCCGGTTTAACCTTTGAGTTCGTGTCAAAAAAATTTGTGTGCTTTTTCGTTTTTACTAATAGGGATGTCGGTACTTGACACAAAGACATCACTTGCAAAAGGTTTGGAAAAGATTTGGGAGTGAAGGGAGGCACGTGACATTTAACCTTGGACATCATACCTCAATGGCCGATCTCCCTTGCAAATAGTATTTGTATATTTCTATAACTAAATCATTAAAATTGTACTACATCATTAAACAGGTACTAATAAAGATTATTTAAATAAATAAAAAATTATAAAATGAATATTGAATCGTAACAATTTTGCCTTCTTTTCTTTCTGAACCATAACTTGTTTTTATACATATTTTAAAAGTCATTTTATTACTATTGTGAGTAATTTATGAGACATAATTATATTTAGCATTTTTAATTTACTGAAAATGATGATTATCAACTTACCAAAGGCACTAATTACCCAAAAAAACACAGGGAAGAAAATCCTATACCGAAGGGAGTATTAAAAACTTAGTGACTAGTGTATTTCATGGTTAATCACCCCTTTTTGGCCTTATCCTACTCCGACTGGCAACCGGTAAAAAACAAGTTAAAAGTTCCCACAGGCGTGAAAACGTTGAGGACGGGACCAGGGAAACGGTGTTTAATTGGCGATCGAGGGTTTTTCATTTAATCCATAGCTCAGAAAGAGGAATGAGGCAGGAGAGAGTGTATGGGATTTCTGCGAGGGTGGTTGCCCCTTCCTTCCTGCCCGTGATTTCTCCGATTACTCTACCAATCAACAGCCCTCCAGCATGCAGACACAGACAATTAATTGTTTCTGTGGCCAAAACATTAATATTCTTTTCTTTTTTCTTTTTTTTTTTTGGTTCCATCTGCATCTATCTATCTAGCTACGGCAGCAGATGATCATGATTACTGGAAATAATTTGCCTCTAGTTCGTGCTTTGGACGGTTACAGTTGTACCACGCTTTATTCGCTGTTTGTTTAAACACCGAGCTATTTTTACTTGGTTTTTCCTACAATGTTTGTTTCGTTGGCTTTCAGTGACTGAGAAAGAGGCTAGGATGATATTTCTTTGGAACTCTTTCTGAGCTATTGGGACATTTTGAGAAAATTCGACCCGTATCTTGGCGGGGCGATCCACGGATGGCATGTGACCATAATCATGGTTTTCACAAGCAACCGATGGATTGCAGCCATGGCGCTGTCGTCTTCTCTGTGTCCTCGTGAACACAGATCTGAGCCTCATTTTGATTCTCATCTTGAATTAAACCCTTTTTAATTTTTTTAAATTTATTTAAACCAAGTTTGATTTTCTGGTTCCAAAAGTCTTAAAAACTGGGAATTGACAAGAGAGATGTTTAGGGAAATAAATGACGGGTGTGGTGTGGATTGAAACATCTACAAAAGTTTTCGATGATGCTTGGTTAATTGAGGGACATGGCCACCTCAACCGAAAAAACAGAGTGGACTGAACTTGCCCCAATTGGAATTTCGTTAGTATAAGGCTGAGGCAGTGGTTGAACTGTGACTCGACAGGGCAACTCAGAGGGTCTTGCGAAATTGGGAATTGTATCTCTCATCATCCATGGTGGCTTGGCATGTTTGTTCTTCTCTTGTCTGAGCCCCTGGAATTTGGTGGTTGTACTGCTACTTGTAAGAACACAAAAGGGGAAGAAAATGCAGAAAAATATATTTGAAAGGCAACAATGGAGCTCTAAAATCCTACATCATAGCAAATTATGTACAGAAATTCGGAGAGATGGAAGTAAGAGATTTAGAAGAACAGAAAAGGCCTCATGACTATATGATTCATTGCAGCTCCCATTGCAGTATGAATGAAGCTCCACAACTCGAGAGGTTTGGATTTCTTGAGGGTTTTTGCTTCTCTTTGAAAAGCAGTCCATGAATTTTTTTTTTTCATTCAATACTCGTGAAAATCGTAATGAAAGGTTAACACACTTCACTTTAAGTGAATGGTGCTATTATGATCTCTTCAATTGGAGTTGGAGAGATGCCTCAACACAGAATTTGAGTGAGATATGGCCATCTTGAGTTACACCTATATTTATTACGTAAATACATTTTTTTTTTATAATATTATATATAGAGAGGGAAATTTACATCACATCATCTAATCTACGTTAGACAAAAATTTGAAGTTACAGACAGTTCCATATTGTCAAAATAGTTGAACATGTGGTTCAATGAACACTGAGAATGCCAAGCGCTCCTGCCATGGCTACAATGGTGAGGCCTATCCTGCTAACTAACTTTGTGCTTTTTGAAGCTTTTCCTTCGGTGTCATTAGCTGGAGTGGCTGTGTAGTTTGCTGCAGAATCAATCTTGGCCACAGGAGGCAATGGAGGATCAACAACATCGTTAGTTTGGATGGGGGGAACAACAGGTGCAGCTTCTGGAGGTTTCGCAGCAACTCCATTCGAAAACATGTCTCCTGGCATGATTGGTAGGATGGTATATGGAAGGTTGGCTTTTGGATTAGCACATGGGGAATCTGCAGCATCAACAAGTTAATTGTTATTGTTGATCAGTAAAGTCATGTTAATTCCTTAAAGAACCCAATATGTAAGAAAAAAGTTTGAAAGTTTCATTCATGAAATCTCAAATGGTTCATTTTTAATGCTGTTCCATGAATCTTGAAGTTGTCTCTACTTGTTAAGTTACTTGAGAATTAGATACTTACTCATGTATGCGACTGCCGTGGAGGGAAAATCAGTTACCACACCATCTACTCCTTTCTGAACAATGGTGGCAATTTCCACATAGGGATCTGCAAAATAATCAAAAAGGAAATTTTGGAACTCATTTCTCATTACTCCAGCATATACAGAGACGTTTGCGGCATGCATAACTTCAACAAGATTGCTGTAGTTTAGGGACATGAAGACTGGAGCTGGATAATCTAGAACAATGGTATTTCTGAACACTCTAATGGCATCAGCATATTTCTTTACTTCATCTGCAATTGGCTTATCTGCACCATTGAATTCCTTGTCTATGCTCAACACTCTTTGATAGTTGTTGAAATCCTTGAACTTCAAAAGCACTGAACTGTCATCTGACTGTATCAGAACTTTCTGAGTGGATTGCTTATCAAATGTGGCATTGTTCAAAGCAGTAATGACAGCATCAACTATGTCCAAACCCTTTTTTGATGCTAGGTAGGGTGCATTCTGGCAGAAGAGTTGGTATTAATATTCTCACATCACGACAAAATGCTACATGCGAAAAAAATTTCGACCCATAATGTGATAAAAAGAATGGAAATGAACAGAGATCTTACTTCTATGCTAATTAAAACTCCGGGAACTGCTCTTTGCTTGGCAATCTCCAAGAATTCAGACAGATTGACAATCTTTCCCTTGTTCTTGTTTGCTGGATTTCGGTTAAGGGGGGCCTCATAAGGACTTAAGAGTTGGGCTGCAATGAGAGAAAAGAACCTTCAGAAGACTGTAATATATCATTACTCGCACGCAAATTCTCTCTTTAACTAAAGCTTACGCTTTAGAGTTTGAATTTCACTCCATGTCAGGTCAAAGGAATAAATTCCTTCTTTCTCTTTGATTTCAGGGACCATCGATGATTGACTCAGGAAAATGGTCGTTGCAGTGGTTGTTCCAGCAAGATCAGCACTAGGCGAGCAGAAGGGGACTCCGTCTTTTGACATCTGAACGGTGCAATCAATTATATCAACACCATCTTCTATGGCTTTTTGGTAGGCAAGATCACTTGATCCAGGGTAATCTCCACTTGCACCATCATGAGATATAACCAAAGCTTCCATCAAAACAAAAGCATTAACAATTCGTTGCACTGATTAATACACTAGTCATCATAATTATGTTGATTAAATTAGTTTCTTACTTTTGGATACCCTTGTAGGTTTTGGGTTCTGGGCTATGCATGCTGCAATCAGAAAGAGAAGTTTGAAATCATTACTGAAGGATAGGTTTACAGAAAAGAAACAACATAGGACTCCTCATTTGGGACAATGAGAAGTGCATCGTAGGAGATGGAGAAAAGACAATTATGATATACCAATGGCCTCTGATGCAGTGGCAGGGAAATCTGTGATCACCCCATCAACCGAAAACTGAGAATTGTCTACATGCTGCAGATACTCCTTGATTGGATCATAGCTATAGTTATAGCTTATGTAGTTATCATTTGCAAATCCAGCAGCAAATACTTGCAGACCTGCTTTGTGTGCATCAGCGACAAGGGTGGTCGCTGGCTGCAAAGTCCTTGAATCATCCATAGGCCATATGAACTCTTTTGGGACCATGATTCCTGCTGCAAATGTCTTGATCATAGGTAGCTTCTGCAACAGTGAACCATATGTCTCTTTTGTCGTTGGCTCAACTTCATCTTTCTCCATAAACCTGAGAACTATCTTTGTCGTGAGCTTATTAACCTTTCCACCGATGACTTTCAAGAAACCAATCTCCGGTGATGAAACGTATGCTGGTTGTAAGTCTTGCATGGTACCCTCAAGGTAAGCTAGAGGACTGATCTTCCGCTGATCATAGAACGTAGGACGCTGCAGAAGATTGTTGAGACAACAGCAAGAAACACTGGAATTATTGACTCAGAAAGAAAATCCTGCTTTTACTACACTCGAGAAAAATTTGTCTAGCTACTATATGATTTTCAAGAGTCAGGGATAGAAACAGCATTAAAAAGGAAACCTGCACATTTATCCAGAGTTTTGGACCTTGCATGTCCTTGACACCAAAAGGTGTCCCTAAAGGAAATTGACCATCGAAAAGATTTGTACGAGAGAATGAACTCTGCACCACTGCAAGACAAAGGAAGGAGATGGTTCAGGTGCGCATGGACAACCATTTTAGAATTGCTGTCTGAATTGGGGAATGATTCATCTACTTACAGAAAACATTATCAAATAGATCTTTTGCATTATAATCGAATCCAAACCAGCCCTTTGCATCCTTTCCATCTATAAGGTAGCTTTTTTGTTGATCTGGGAAAACTATGTTGATATTTGTTGCGTTTGCCAGGTTTGTGTCAGACAGACAAAAGCCATCTCCATCCTTTGTGAACTGTAAATCACAGAGCATGATCGTAGAGCTTAAGCTTGATTGCTGCGCTAAACCCAAAGCAATCTGGCTGGAGTCTGGAGCAATACCGGAGAATCCACCCCTGGCTACAACCATAGGTTCAGTTCCTGCAAAAAGAAGGTTGGAAAAGGTACATGCATAAAAACAAACACTTATATTTCGTCTTAACAGAACATGAAATGGAAGTCTTTCATTGCTGGGTTAAAATATATAGAAAGTGGGAGCCGAACTTATTTGTCTGATTAGAAAGGAAAAAGAAGAAGAAAATAAAAATAATGGTTCTGGTACCACTCAGTGTTGGCCATTTCTTGACAGAAGGTGCTTGATTCAGCCCCTTGCCATTCCCTGCTGCTCGCGTGACATGGATCAGCAAGATTGACAAAAGGAGTTGCTTGATCATTTTCTTCCAATCCTGTCTCAGGCAAAATATAGGAAAAGATCAGACATGATTGCATCATTTGTTATCAGAGACCAGAAGGTGATTTCTGGGTTTTGATATACCGTTGTTTTCATGATGTCTCTTTGTTTCATTGCATGTTTTCTTCCTCACCGGGGAATTTCAGACATGGATTATTGTACCTCATTTTCAACTTCAAATGTAAAAATATTGGAATATATTTCTTTTTTTTTTTGGATATAAGCAGTTATCTTTTAAATTTTCACAGTTTGACATAATTTATTGAAATCCTTCATTGAAGTCATGCCTTGAATGCTTTTTTTATAACGTAGAAAAGTGTGAAAGAAAATCTCAATCACATAAATGTATGTTCAAATGCTGCATTTATGTCGTGTCTTATCATGCAAAATCTTTTTTAGAAATAATAACCAGAATAATCAAAATGCAATGAAGAAAAAGTTACAAGAATGAGAGTACCTGGAACCAATCTCAGATGGGAAGAGAAAAAAAAATTCTTCCCCTTCTGATTCAGAATGGGAGAAAGCAAATGTAGGAACTCTACGAGGAGGGATTGGGAAATATGAGACAACTTATAATACGTTCCGCACATTTCTCGTAGTAAAATAGTTGGTTTGTATTTCATTAAGATGTTGTGATGGAAGTTTTATACTTCATTCATATTAATAGTTATAAGTTTATTATGTTGGATTCAAATATTAGAAGAGAGGAGAAGAAAAGAAAGAAAGTAAGGGTGCTGTCCAAATGATAAGAGAAATGGGACGGGCTTTAAAATAAATTAAAGTTTAATACTATAAATAGATAATTATTAGTATTAAATTAAAAATCAATAAACGAATGAAAATGTGAACCGAGTAAAAGAAAGACACAAAAATCAAGATAAGGAAACACAATGAATAAATAAATATGCGGACGGAGACAATAAATTTCGCGGAATCTTTGCGTCATAATCTTCTTCGAATTGCTGGGTAACATTTTGGACTTAAGAGGAGAAAAGAGCATTGTAGAAAGGCGCATGAAATTACGGGGACATTTCTTCTCTCTACGCGCTCTTGAGGAGTATGAGGTCCGTATTCATCCACGTCCTTATCTCCAACTTCATCTCTATTTAGGCCTTAAGCTAATTTGTTTCCTGGGAAGGATAAATTCACAAGTCCCCCAGCCCCAAGAAATATTCAGAATCCTGGAGACCGCAATGGCCGCCAACAAAGAGATGGAAGTTGTAAAAGGTCTGGACGTGCAGAGGTACATGGGAAGATGGTATGAAATTGCCTCATTTCCTTCGAGGTTTCAACCCAAGAACGGTACCAACACAAGGGCTACGTACACTCTGAACCCAGATGGGACGGTGCAGGTTCTCAACGAAACTTGGTCGGATGGGAAAAGGGGATTCATTGAAGGCACTGCTTATAAGGTTGATCCTAACAGTGATGAGGCCAAGCTTAAAGTCAGGTTTTATGTCCCTCCTTTCTTGCCCATCATTCCCGTTACTGGGGACTATTGGGTTTTATTTATTGATGACGATTATCAGTATGCACTGATTGGTCAGCCAGCGAGGAAGTACCTATGGGTATGTCTTTTGAGCCCTTTTGTATGCCTTTTGTCTTCGTTTACTTCATTTCGGTTAAACCCCAATCGTGAAAATTATGACTACTGCTGCTCTTTTTTGTATCATTGCATGTATGAAAAGATATAACTATGTGCAGTTTTGGGAGCAATCGGTGAAAACAAAATGGAATTAACTTCTACTTGATTTTTTAATACTTGAACTTGACCGATTTGGATGTGTTTGATTTTCTATGAAACTACCTCTAGCTTTGGAGATCACAGAAATAAGAGGGACAATACCCAGGGATTGGAATTGTTTCTTCGGTAATATTTGATCAGGCCATGTATCAATAGGAGTCCTTGTGTTTTTAAAAGTTTAGGACATCAGCACATCAATACAAATGAATTCATTTATTATATTAAATTGCCAGAGGTAGTTAACATATACATTGAGGAGTCAGTTGCATGCTTCTCGGTTGCAAAATAAAGTTTTGTGTTCAACCAATCCAATACTATTAATTTGGGCTTCCTTTATATAAACTAAATACCAAGTCATTTTAATACTCCCTCAATTTTGTAATAATTTTTAAGGAATAATTACCTGTTGCTTGGTAAAATTAAATATGTATGTGGCTTTTTCTTTTGAGGTTCGAAAAGCTATTAATTTTTTTAGTGTTGCTTGAATTAGAGGTTTTTTAAGTATGTAGATTATGCATTGCCAAACTCACTGAGATGGAGGTCATAATTCTTTCGACTTACATTTATTGTTTCGAATATGGATATCTTAAGGCCAATTTTATATATGGTTATCGCCATGATGGTCAACAAGATCACAACAAAGTTGATTTGATCTCTCTGTTTTTCTACTTGAGGTGAAGTGATGCTCAAAGAGAACAAGACTTAGCGTATTAATTAATTTTCCTTCTTGCATTTCTTTGTTGGGCTGAAATGCTATTCTTTGTACTCACCAGCCTGAAGGTATGGAAAATGCAGTTGGTTACATTTGATTCTGGTATAGGAAAGGATAGAGTTGCATGCATGTGGCATATATATATATATATATGGTGATTTGAGAACAATCCTTGGTTATATCTGGTTCTGATTGTTTCATTCTGATTTTTTCTCAGATATTAAGCAGGAAAGTTCATTTGGAAGATGAAATCTACAACCAGCTTGTTGAAAGGGCTAAAATGGAAGGTTATGATGTGAGCAAGATCCACAAGACACCACAGACAGATCCTCCCCCTTCAGAAGAGGCTCCATCGGATAAAGGAATTTGGTGGATCAAATCTATTCTGGGAAGATAAAGAGAGTACCAACCAAAATTACAAGTGTTTGTTTACTGAAACTAATGGATGAGAGTTTGAGAACTTTCCAGTGGTGTTGTTGTGTACTAGAAGTTAAAAGCCCTTCTCTTGTATTCATGGTATATGGTATGAATCTGGTTTATGTTTTAATGAGAGAGCCTTGTTTGCTTTTGCTTTGCTGTAAAGTTTCTTGAATGTGTATATCTATCAAATGATACCTGTTGTTGATGTCATGTCACGGTCCATTGCTTCTTTAATAAGCAAAGATGAATTTGGGAGGGTTTGGGTTGGTCTGGTCCCCATTATATTACGCTTATCTAGGATGAGATGAAATGGACATTTGCAGTTTGGTCACTGGATTAATGTCTCGTGTGTGCTCTTTCATGTTAGGGGTCTACTTGTGGTTCCAAATTTTGAACCACGCGTCTTATTTCTTGAGTTGAAGTTTGAATGCCCATATGAACAAATATTCCTATTCCTTTTCCCGGGCAATGTATTTGGAGGTAAAAATTCAATTTTGTTGACACAAATACTGGTGTTCAAGGTAGAAGGATACTGCAAAATCAATCATTCATTAACATGTTATCTTTTGTGAAAATTTTGAATCGGTTGTTGATTATAGGAATAGCTTCCGGCTTGAAGCACGAGAGGAAATCCCAATTCATACGCTGCAAAATAACTGTGCTTTCCAGTTTCTTTATCCATGCAGATGTAATCCGAACAACTTCTCCACAACTGATAAAAGAACAAAATTACTAAATCACACAGAAATTGCAGAGATCAGTAGAATATTCAAGTGGGTGCAACATCCCAAGCCCCCGAAGTCAAGAAGAATACCGAAAGAAAAAAAAAAAACAAAAAAAGGTATAAATATGCATGGTACTGCAAATAAGACAAACACCACCTATATGCCTATATATATATATATATATAGTCCCCAATTTCTTTCTTCCCCACTCTCTAAAACTCCACGAAACAATGGGGAAGCACTCAATAGGATTCAATTCCACAAACCGGAGGAATTCATAAGTCCTATAAACGGACAGTTTTGTGACACCACATCACGTTTACCATTGAAACAAATAACTGCATTTCCAAGTGCCTTCACTATCAGTTTAGAAGATTTACAATATCGTACAGCATTGATTGGTTTTCTTTGCCTGCTTGTAAAACATCTGTTCAACATGACATAAATGAGTATTCAATCTCTGGAGGTGAGCAAAATATTTTAAACTGAAACTGATATTCCAAAAAAGGTCAGAATCCATCAATCAAGATACGGACCAATAACAAGTACCAACCCAATTCATACGTATTTCTCAATTCATATGGATTCTATCAATTCAAAGCTGATAAAAATACCAATAACAGAAGAACTATCCAATCAAGGTTAAGATCTTGTGAGTGCAGTGGGATTAGCCATATTAAATCACCAAGTTGACAATTCTTGTTATGGTGAAACATATATTGCAGGTTCAAGTAGGTTTAGCCCTTTTAAATCACTCATATGTTTGTCAAGTTCAATTCTTCATCCATCGAAGGTCAACAAACATTCAACAAATAGCCACACATGTAATACATGTAGTGAGAATTATTTAATGCCCAGAAGCATCGACCAGTTATTTCTTTTCTTTCCCTTTCTATGTTGTCCATTACAAATAAGAGGACCATGGATTGACAAGAGAAATGAAAGTGAGAGGAAATAAAAGGTTCCAAAGTGTCTTGTCCTCTTTACTTTTCTAGTTCTTGATGATTACGATTTATTTTATCACATTAAAGTTTCTTCCAAATGTATAGGTCTTTGTTACATACTTTACAAAATATAGTAGAAATAATTCCATAAACACCAACCTGGGAAGCTGCACTTAGATCTGAACTCTTTTCAACCAAACTGTCTAGCTTCTCCCCTCGTGCCAGGACACTATCAATTGTTTTATGCTGCATCAGAGAACTATCAAATATCAGACATGAATTCAGCTTTCAACAATTCTTTCAAATCCTAATTGTAGTATCAAGAGGGGAATAACATGTCAGATTTTTCAAATCCCAATCGGCCAATGGCATTCAAACCATTCAAAACAAGCATCTGCACTTTTTGGGCAGTAAATCAAAAGAATAAAATCACAGCCAGGAGACTCTAGTCAAGTCCCAGTGGCTAAAACAGAAGATACGAGGAGGGAGCAAAGTAACTATTTTCAAATGTTTGATTAGTGATGCACAACGACATTCAAAGTGCAAATCATGCAAATGATTTTCTTGTTTATATTTTACATGACACTTAGGAGAACCTCCAAGAACTATGTAACTAAGAAGAGTAGGAGAAGAGCACGCCAATCATTCTGACACTTTGGATTCATGATGATTAGAAAATAATAAAGTAGAAACCAAAATTTTTCTACCATTCATTGTCTAATTCAAGACTTCCTTTATGATTCAACTTCTGATAAGAACCAATAAAAGTCAACTTCAATTCTGATTGCCTGGAACATAGAAGCCAAATCATTTTAGGGTGTGGTTAAAAAGAGTTCCCAACCAATTAAATCGCTGCACTACATGAAAGTATAGTACCAATACCTGTAAGATCAGCTATTCAAATAGCTTGTGCAAACAAACAAAAGATTGGAATTTATCAATGATAAAAACACTAGACATGCTATGGGTTAACTGTCTCAACTTTGGTTAATCATCTCTTATGTAACTCATTTTTTAGCTCTTTGGATACCCTGAAAGAATTATTCTCATTTTTCATTGCAGAGACAATTTTGGAAATTGAATAGTGCCACAAAATATCTCAGCCACAACACAAAAATGGCTAGGAATTACTTACAAGGATAATTTTTGTTTCATCCAATTCCCTCTGAATCTTCAACAGTTTGTCAGCCTCGGCAGGATCCTGGAGGTTAGAAGCACAGAAAATCAGAGAAGGAAGGAAAAAAAATATAACTTTGGACAATCTTGTAAAACTTCATATTACTTTGAACTTTGTGATGATAGAAGTATGAATACTACAACTGTAATATTTTAGAATGATTCAGGAGTATCAACCTGAAACTTTGACAAAGCTTCACTTAAATAGGGCCACTGTTGAGAAGAGTCAGCTTGAACAGTTTTCCATGTTTCACCAAAGGTCTTTTGATGTTCGTCCAGGACCTGACAAATACATCCATCAGCTTGTTAATGCATGAAATATTCTTGCTACAAAGTAAGATTCTTACTACGGAAACCCTGGTACCTGGTTCAGGAGTGAAAATGCACTTCGAACAGGGTAATGATCATCCATAAAACCCACCGCACATAAGCCATTCTGATTATAAGAATGAACCTTGTATTCTATTGTACAGAATCACAGAGTAGGTTAAATTGTGTAATGCAAATGAAATTTGTTCTTAGACAAATGATGATAC
>JAOXNR010000013.1:4141415-4173026 GCA_028571225.1 Parsonsia alboflavescens
TTTATTTATTTATTTTTATGAACTATTTGTTATTGTTCATATAAACTATTTGTAATTTCTCAAACTGTCTTTGTTTTTTTATATGAAATGTCATTTTCTTTTCTCAATTATGCTCATTTCCTTTTCCTCATATCTTTCCTCTCCCACACACTCTCTTTTTCCTCATTTTCTTTTCTCAATGCTACATTCTCAAAATCTTTTTCTTTCTCACTCTTTCTTTCTTTTCCGCTCTCTTTTGTTCCCTCTTTGGATACAATGTTCCTTTCTTGTAATCTTGTTTGCACTTGTAGACTTCTTGTGGTGTCCATGGAAATTCATTCTGGTTCCATCCATCTCAAAGGTATGCTTGTTCTTGTAGTCATCAAAGATAACTCTCCTATCAAATTGTCATGGTCTATTTATTGACATGTGCCCTCTTTTATTGGCACAACATGTAACATCTCAATTTTACGACTATCATGGGCTATAAATAATTGGTTTCAATTCTTAATTTATTTAATTATTTTCTTCTATTTAATCTTGAAATTATATTTGATGGGTGAAACGGACATGGCCCGGACTAGTCAGCTCAAGCGGGCAGGACATTGATAGAAGTCAACCCAAATGGGACAGAGGGCCCCTTGCCCTCAATACCTGAAAGTCAGAATCACAGAGTTAACGAAGACACGTGGAAAAGAGTTCAATCATCACCAACCTCCAAGGTCACCGACCTAGGGGTCTTCGACCATCCTAAATGAGCTTGAGTTGAGGACTTGCCAGACCCCGACTTCGACCTGACAAGCTCCTATCCGAATCATAAATCTTCCATGCCACGACCATCGGTGTCCAACTCCTAGCTACTCTAATTAGCCAAGATCACTCGGCATGATCTCACCAGAAGGGATGTTCGAGATCCTCAACATTGTGAAGTTGTTCTAAAGGTTGGTTAGTGAGCTCATAGCTCTCATAGAGACATGAATGGTAAGATCTCTCATTCTAGAGAAACTCCATGATCTTAGGAGCAATAGGCGGGATTGAACTAAATCCCACAATTAACCTTACCTAATACTGTTACATAAGGCAGAGCCCAATTCCAGGAGGTAACTGACTCCCTCTCTCTCTCTACGTAAACGAAAAAAAGCAAAAACACAATTAGTTCGAAAAAAAAAAAAAAAAGAAAGTGGAGAAGTAAGCCTTCCAGTTTTCTGAGAACTGTCTTTACCGGAAAACCCTCTCAGAATACTTATTCATCGGAGCTCTTCCTTGGGCGACAGCCCACTCCAGTGACCTCTTTTGCTTATCTTCTCAGGTTACTAATCGCGGAGCTCCATTAGGATCTGTGGGGTGACTCGATCCAACTCTTTTGGACGCCATCACTTCTGGCGCCGTCTATGGGAATCTGTAACAATAAAAGCCCTGCCTTTTCCCATAGACAAAAAACAAACAAAACAATCTTGATAGCTCAATCACAGCCTTAGCGTGTTCAACCCATGCCGTGGCAGGCCACCAGCTAGAACGCTATTATGCACTGGAGAGGTAGTGCCTAAAATACAACTGCCAGTATAGGTTGTTAATGATGGCAATCCAGGGCCTAACACACAATAGGGCCAGCAACCGTTGGCACAGTCTAGCCCCCTCCAAAATGTCCCGGCCAACTAGAGGCCGGCACAAGAAGGGTAGCACCAGAGACACCTAGATCCCACGGTGAATGCCAACAACTCCAGGCCACCCGGGCTACAAAGATCTAGGGGAACCCAAATATCCATGCCCGTAAATCTAATGGAAAGAATGGTGGCAGCCTTGGAAGGGATCTCTGGTAGAGGAGATTACGTTTCCACTAGGCATACTCCGACACTTTTCTGGAGGGACACGCAACTGCCCAAGAGGCAAACCTAGCATACCCGGCTGGACAGGCTTCAACCTTCAGAAGCAAGAGCTGAACCCCTGTGCAATGACGCAGATGAAGAAGCAGGTCAACCAGAGCGAAGGTCATAAGGAGTGAGGATCTTGTCTTTGACCGATCTCAGAGAAACCCTTAACAATGGAAGAGGGTATGACCTAAGGGACAGGCTCAACTGAGCGGCCATCTCTAAGAGCCAGGAGCAGGGTGTAATCCCTAAAGAGTAGGGGAGCTCACTGCAAACTCCTCCTGGGGCAAGGATGCCCCCTCCTGATCGAAATGACAGGTGAAAGCACTAGAGGAGCAGCTCCCCCGACCAATCAGGAGCAACAAAGCACTGTGGATTTTACTAAGCCTTCACCGTTTTTCCACAGCATCCGAGCAGCCAGGATGCCCTCAGGTTTCAAAGCCCCACAATTGGAGAAAAAATATGATGGAACTGGAGAACCTCAGCAACACATGGATGAGTATGTCTCCTGCATGGAGATGTTTGAGCATCCCGACCATGTCAAATGCAAAGCCTTCAGGTCCACGCTGACCAAAAAGGCCCAATCGTGGTCCAAAGGAATTCCTGAGGCGAGCATCTCAAGTTGGACATACTTGAAGTAGCTATTTCTGAAAAACTACCTAAGGAGTATGAGGTGCGAAAAGGATATCAATGACCTTTTCCTTATCAAGCAGAAGGTCAGTGAGAGCACCCGAAGCTATTACAATCATTTCAATGACAAAGCAGTGGAGATCGAGAAGAAAAATGATGCCCTCCACATCATTGCATTCAAGCAATGTTTGGAACGGGGGTACGTGGCCCTCAGACTGGTCGAGGAGCTAGTGAAAAAAATCAAGTTGCTGCAATCGCTCTTGGAAAAACTAATTAAGGCAGAAGAAACTGCGGTCCAGAAGAAGATCCCAGGCTTGACCTCAGCCACAGACAGAGACAATGGAGGACATCCGAGGAGTCCTCGAAAACAAAAGCAGGATAGGAAAGAGCTTCACCCCAAGGGGGGAACCTCCTACAAGAGAAGGAAAGGTATCCCTGACCTCGTGGTCACTCCACTCAAGACATCACGGGTCGAAGTCATGATGGTCATGGAGAAAAGAGGCCTTCCCAAGCCACCCAGGCCTCTCAAGAGTCTTGCTACCAAAAGAGACCTGTCAAAGTTCTGCCACTACCATAAAGATCACGGCCATCTCACGGAGGATTGTTTCGACCTCAAACGTGAGATTGAGAGGCTGATAAAGGAAGGTCACCTATAGGAATTTTTGGCAAAAAATGCGGGACCAGCGAATCCGCTACCAGCAGTTCCGCACAACCAAAGACCCCCAATTAGCGAGATCAACGCCATCGAGAAAAGGTTAAAGCGAGCTCAAAGGGGAGATTCAAAACTCCTAACAGTGTCACTCTAGGTTTGTGACTTCCTGGTGAGGAAAATCCTAGTTGGCACTGGGAGTGCTGTCCATGTCCTACATCGCAAGGCCTTTGATCAGATGGGAATTGACAAAAGCTCGCTGTTAAGGTCAGATACAACGCTAAGTAGCTTCAACAACAGCACAACTTATGCCGATGGATTCCTGTAGGTTCCCACCATAGTCCGAACAGACAATGGAGATGAGAGCAGAGATCTCCCTACTCAATTACAACATGAAGATCCAGGTTGGTAATACTTGGATTACACTTGAAGGGGATAGGCAAATAGCTGCAGAATGTTACCTTGCAGAAGACGATGAAGAAAGCTCCCCACACCCAAGCAAAAGGAATGTATTAACCTCCTAAAAGAGGATGACCCCCTCAGAATTCAAGCGGTCGGAAAAGGGGAGAAAGTCTTCCTTAATACCAAATTCAATGAGAAGGGGATCCAAATTGGAGAGCTCTTAGCTCCAAAGGTCAAGGACTAGTGGACCTCCTTAAGAAAATTTGAAGGTCTTTGCCTGGCAACCCTGTGACCTCGAAAGAGTTGACCAATCAATAGTAGAACACAAGGTCAGGCTTAAGCCAGAAGTTAAACAGGTAAAGCAAAAGAAGAGAACCTTCGCACCCTAAAGCAATGAGGTCATTGGAAGAGAAGTACAAGCTCTTCTCGATGCAGGAATTTTGAAAGAGGTAGTGTACCCAGAATGGCTAGCCAATCTAGTTGTGGTCTCGAAGAAGGAAGGGACATGGAGAATGTGTGTGAACTTCACCACACTTAAAAAATACTGTCAGAAGGATTCTTACCCCCCCTCCCCCCCAGTATCGATTAGATGGTGGACTCCACAGTCGGATACTAATGGTTATGCTTCCTCGACACATACAAAGGGAACCACCAGATTCCAATGGCTCTTGAGGACATGGAAAAAACCTCTTTTATCGCAGAGGTTGGGACTTATTGCTACACCAAGTTGCCTTTCGGTTTGAAAAACGCTGGGGTAGAATTTCAGCAAGCGATGTACAAGATTTTCATGAAGCAGCTCGGGCAGAACACTGAGGTCTACATTAATAACATAGTGATAAAATCCAAGACCATAGAAGATTTCATAGGAGACTTTCGGGAAACTTTTCGAACCCTAAAAGTTGCTCACATGAAGCTCAACCTAGATAAATGCACTTTCAGGGTCTCTGCAGGAAATTTCCTAGGATTCATGATCTTGGAGAGAGGTGTCGATGCCAAACCAGACAAGATCAAAGGTCTAATGGATATGGAACCTCCCAGAAACCTTAAAGAGTACAGAGCTTGGCAACACAAATGGCAGCCCTTGGACACTTCATCAGCAAGATGGCAGATAAAGAGAAAAATTTTACGAAGTCATAAAAAAGCCAAAGGACTTCTAGTGGTTTGAAAGTTGTTAGGAGGCGTTCATCAAGCTGAAGAATTTTCTGGGCAACCCCCCTCAACTTGTCTCCCCAAGACCAAGAGAAGAAATCTATATGTACCTGACTGCAACCAAACAAGTAGTGAGCTTGATATTAATAGTAGAAATTTCTGGTTTGCAATTCCCTATTTATTATGTTAGACGTTTACTTCGAGGTCCAGAAATTAGATATACGGAAAAATTTCTATACCTCATCACTATCACCTCAAGGAAATTAAAGCCATATTTTGAAGCTTACCCAATAAGAATCCTAAAAAATTTATAGCTGAAACAAGCTCTGGCAAAGCCTAAACTTTTAGGCAGGACAATGAAGTGATCTCTTGAGCTCTCAGGGTATCAAATCCAGTTTGAACCAAGGAAGGCCATCAAAGCTCAATCTCTCTCAGACTTCGTAGAAAAATGTACCAAAGTTCCCACTGGAGCACACGAGTACTTGTGAAGACGATATACGGACCATGTTCAAGGACGAGTCCATGGAAAAAGAGAATTCAGGTGCCGGGATTGTACTGATCAACCTTGAGGGAGTGAGAATCCCTTACTCTGCGAAGCACAACTTCCCAACCTCAAATAATAAATTGGAATACAAGGCTGTCTTAGTAGGTCTAAGGCTTATAGGAGCTCTCAAGGTGCAGAAACTACACGCCAAAACAGATTCACAAGTCGTAGCCAACCAAGAAGGTGGAGAATATGAAGCAAGAAAAAATTATATGGTCAAGTATCTCAAGAGGGTAAGAGACATGATTTCAAAACTAGACTACTTCCTTATTGAGTAGATTCCAAGAAAGAAAAATTCAGAAGCGGACACATTGTCCAAAGTTTACTGAGGGGTAGCAGAACCGATGCTGAGCTATTCATAGACCAGTTACACTCTCCTAGCAATGATTAAGAAGCAAGCCTGTTTATAGAAGATCAAGTAGACTGGAGATATCCAATCTTTAGATTCCTTAAACACGGTGACCTCCCCAAGAACCAGAAGAAAGCTCGCCAAGTGCGAAGATAGGACATACACATGGTCACTGCTCAGATGTTTAAATCTAAAGGAGGGCAGATATGTGATTGACAAGATGCATAGCAGCATATGTGGCTCTCATGTAGGGGCAAAAACAATAGCTCAGAAGATCTTGCGGATGGGGTATCATTGGCCCACAATGGTCGCTGACATTGAGACAACCATTCAGAAATGCACAAGTTGTCAGTTACACGGGAAAAAATCACATCTCCCACCTATGAAATACCAGCCAATCAATGCCTCAATGCCATTTGACATATGGGGAATTGACATCCTTGGATCCTTTTCAAAAGGAGTGAGGGGTGCTAAATTCCTAGTAGTTGCTGTGGAATACTTCACCAGATGGGTTGAAGTGCAGCCAATGAGGTTCAATCATTTATGTAGAGAAGTATTGTATGCCGATTTGGGATCCCTCGAGCCATCATTTCAAACAATGGCCGGCCGTTTACTGAGGAAAGATTGACCTCTGCGGGAATTTGCACATTGAGTAAAGATTGACCTCTGTGGCTTACCAACAAGCCTAAGGGCTAGCAGAAGTCACAAACGAAACAATTATAGAAGGACACAAAAAGAGGCTCACTCAGCTCGAGAAAGAAGGTCGCCATGTAGACTAGCCAAATGAAATCCCAAGTATACTATGGGCATACAGAACCACACCCAGAAGAGCTAGTGGAGAAACTCCATTTAGCTTGTGCTTTGGAGCAGAAGCGATAATACCAGTTGAGGTCGGAATGACATCTTTAAGACTGACCGAGTATGACTTAGTCCTAAACGAGGGGGAGAGAAGGGCAGAACTTGACCTCCTCGAAGAAGTCAGAAACAAGGTAATCAAAGTAGATAGAACTTACAAAAAGCAGGTAACGAATTTTTTCAACAACCGAGTGAAAGAAAGACACTTTTTAGTTGGAGAAATGGTCCTCCAAAGGTCAAATGTTGGCAAACAAGCTAAATTTACCAAGCTACAAGAAAGCTGGGAAGGACCCTACCTAATCCAAGAAGTTCCTAAAGAAGGGAGGTACAAGCTAGCTGATCTTGATGAAAGACAACTCTTGAGACCTTGGAATTCCTGTCACTTAAAAAAGTTTTATGCCTAAAGGTCATCTAAGATATGAAAGAACTCATGGACCTGCCGGTTACACTAAAATATGACCTCAACGAGCTCAACATAGTTTAAAGCTTAGTTCTAATAAAGTTTATGTCATTACTCTTGTATTAATTTAAGTTGCTTGAATAAAAAAGCAGTTCAATTATGCAAGCATGCAATTGTTGAAAAACTATGAGTATGAAGATCAAAAATATTGCTCAAAGAAGGGGTAGAAAATACCAAGCAGTTTATAGGAAGACAAAAAATAAAACAAAGAGCCACAAACAGACTCTCTATGTGTCAAGTGCAGTAAAAAAATAAAGTGGAAGGCCACAAATAGACCCCTGCGAAGTATTTGGTACTCAAAAAATTATAAATAAAGGCCAAGGTAGAATACACAAAAAGTTGTCTTCAAGAAAAGGTCAATCTAGTTTCCGGGTCTGGAGTTGCACTGGAGGGTCATCATCATCATCCCCCTCCTCTTTTGTTGGGGTGCTGGCAGGAATAAGGCTGTTGGGAGGGGCTGCAGCTGAGGTACTGGTCAATCAAGTTAATGGCAGAGTCAAGTGAGGAACATTTAAGAATGAATGGGAAAATTTTGGAAGGGGTCAAGTACTTTCTCCAAAGAAAGCATTCAGCAGTTGGGGAAACATTTTTGCAAAATCATCTGAGAGCCCGAAAAGATGGAAATACCTTCAGGAAATACCATGGCACAAGGGGTAATGTCAGGAACCTCTTGGCCCCAAGCAACAACCTCCACAACCCCTTTCAACTTCCTAGAAAGCCCTTCTCCATCCTCACCGACTTGGGCCAAGGACTCTACTACAGCCACCTCTTTGAGAGAGGTAGTCTCCTGGTCCTCTTTCTCCCAGGGGAGGGAAGCAATTAACTCGGGACGATAAAGGTGGGAATCTGTTGTAGCGTTGGTCTTTAACCCAAGATTGAGTAACTTGAGCTCGTCCACAGTAGCAGTATACTGAGATAATAATTGAGATCCTAGCATAGACTGCACATACTCTTGAAAAGCAGGGACGTCCTCCAGATTCTTCGTAGCAAGGTTGCAATCCTTGTCCCAGAGCCCTTGAAGTTCCTCCAGCCTAGCTTGAAGCACCTAATTATGCTCCTCCTGCTCAGTGATTTTCTTTTCAATCATGTCCAGCACTTTAGAAATATTCTCATTGGCAGCTCTAGCTTCAGCAACATCCTTTTGGAACGCAATATGAAGATTCTTGGACAATTCAACAGAGGCAGAGAGCTCAACGACCTCCTTTTCCATGTGGACCTTGACATCTTAGATCTCTTCAATCAGGGAGGCAAGCTCTCGGTCCTTGGAGACCCTCTCAACCTGCCTTCTCAATAGCTCACCCAAGACCGCATGGCCTTGCAAAAGAGAGAAAGAATAAATTTGTTTATAAAAGTAGAAAAAGAGTAAGGACAGACCAAGGTCATCAGGAGAAACTTACCCCAGCAAGGAAGGAAGCACCAAATTTCGCAACCTTCTCATCAGTTAATTGCTGGCAGATCTCCCAGTCAACTGAAGGAACACACTCCATCAAGAAGGATTGGGAATGAGGCCACTGGAATAAAGATTCAGATGCTTCCCTAGTCAGGTCGGGGACCCACCTTGCACTTCCCTCAACAGTGTGAGCAGCTAGAGTAGAGTTTCAAAGCTTTTTCAGAGTCCCTGAGACCTCTTCCATCCCATAACCCGAGAAAGAAGGTTTGGAACAAGGGCTGTTGAAGTTTTCCCCTTCCCGGAAGAGCCGGAAGCCATCTTCTCTGGGTGTAGGGAAGAGGGCGAAGAGGACGAGGTCGAAATTTTGATGGGCCTATCGGAAGGCTTCATCCCAGCATTAGTTGAAGTTCTTTTAGAGGCCCCCCGGCTCCTCTCAACCACTGCAGTTTTTCCCTGACCTAGTGGAATGGGAATTTTGACAACCGAAGTCTTGGCAGGGGAAGGACAGGTAGAACCTCGACCTCTATCCCCAGGTCCTAGAGGAACAGGAAGCATTGAGCGATTGAGGTGTTTTCATTGCTGCATCAACAAGGAAAAAGAAAAAGCTATTAGAAGCAAACCAGGTAACTTAAAAATTCTGTGAAAACAAAAAAACTCTACCTACCAAGAGAAGATATCGACTTCCTGAGTCGGGGAAGGTCTCGCTCTAATGGCTGTCCTAACCCGATAGAGGGGAGGAAGGCCTCAAGCCAGACTGGGGCGGGAGCATCCTATCTTGTGTTTACCAGAGTCAGCCTGGTCTAAAAGAAATTCCGTATGTTCAGCTTGATCGACTGATAAATGAGGAAGTTCATTGGAAAAAAGTGCAACTAAGGTTCCAATTCGGATAAGCTTCAGATTAGAGAGAACGACGAGGAAGACAAGCAAAGAAGAACAAGGCTTTCCACTCCCCTGCAGAGGACTGAAAAGGACCATGGTCGCAGAAGAAATTCCCAATCTGTCAAAGCACCTAAAAAGTTCCAAGGAAACCAAAACTCTGTAAGGATGGTAGGTAGCCACAAAGGCGACCACTGTTCTAAAGCAATTGGGAATGATTTGAGCCAAAGAAAAGTGCCAAAAATAAGCAATATCAAAGAACAAAGGGTGAATATACGAAAGCAAGATACCTCCCTTGAGGTTAGCACTATAAAGGACTACGTGTCCATCACGCCTACTATAGGCCATTCATGCCTTTCGGTGGTAACAATTGCACCTTGCTCAAGCCCAACTCACCACAAAGCTAAAAGATTAGGCTAGGGCTCAAGGTAGAGGCTGTAGAATGAACCTCTGTTTCAGAGAGCTCAAAGGTCTCGGCTTTCACCAAGGGAGCACTAGGCAAAACTGGGGAAAAGTTAAAAACTCCGTTTTCTAGATCAATGGATGAAAAAGAAGACGCAGAGCCCTCGGTCCGTGGGGGAAGGACTACTGGACACAGTTGACAAGCTAAAATGATAAAGAAAATATAATTTTTTTAGAAAGGAAAGGTGAGAAAAACTCACTCATTCAAGTCCTGAAGGAGGAGGTGAATGTCCTAGAAAAGCAAAGTGTTCTAGCTAAAGAAAAGGAAGAAGCAATAGGCAGGAACATTGAGAATTCTAACAAGATGAGTGAAAGTTTATGCAGATCTCCAAGATTTGGGGAAATCAAATATAGGGAACCCAAGATCCTATAAAACGAGTTAAAGTCTTGCTAAATCCGAGGCAGGTCGACGGTTCAAAAATAGAACTCGCCCCAACTTCCTCTCACAATAGAAAGAGTGACGGCACAACGCTTTTTTAGAAAGAAAGCGGGTCAAAGCTACCAAAACTGAAATGGGGCAATTCTCTAGCAAAGATTTCCCTTCGAAGCTTTCCAAAAGCCAAGGAATGCATCCTCTCACAAAAATAGTTGTTGCGAAAAAACGAAACAGTTTTACCAGGAGCTGCAGCCTCAAGATGGTAAGTTCTAAAAATACCTGAAGGCCAGCCTCACAAATAGTTGCAAGAAAGTTGTTCAACCTTTCAAAAGATCTTGGCTTAGAGATTGTAACCATTGAATACCTAAAAGCCAGATCAAATACTTGGAGATGGTCGTTTCTAATAGCTGAAAGTAAGACCCGCAGCCTGAAGATGGTAACTTCTAATACCTGAAGAAAGGGTCCCCGACCTTAAGATGGCAAACCTCAATGCCTGAAGGTCAAACTTGAAACTGGAAGTCTTTATTTTGAAATACCCAAAGGTCATGTTGGTGAGTCCTGAGGTGTGAGTGGGCAGGGACTTTCTACCACCAACTTCGTGGGTCACAGACCCAGATGAGCATAACAGAAGCCTCACTAGACCACGACCTATGACCTTGTGAGTCCTAGGTTTGCGCATATACCTTCCATGCCGCAACCAGGTGTGCACAACTCTACTTGAAGGCGAAGAATTATAAGCTAGCTCGTAGCTCTCGACTAGATACTCAAATGGAAAGGTACCCTTGGAGGTAGCTACTAGAAGGAATAAGCAGACCCAATAGCAATAATGACTTGAAGATGGTAATTTAGGCACCAACAACCTCTAAGCTCGTTGGGCCTAAAGGGGGGCAATGATGGGTGAAACGGGCACGAACCAGATAGAATTTAACCCAAATGGGCCAGAGGACCCCATGCCCTAAGTATCTGAAAGTCAGAATCACAGAGTCAACAAGGACACGTGGGCAAGTGGTTAGCCACCACCGACCTCCCAGGTTGCCGACCTAGACCTCTTCAACCTCCTACATGAGCTTGAGCTGAGGACTTGCCTGGCCTCGACTTCGACCTGGCAAACTCTGATGCAAATCATAAATCTTCCATGCCATGACCACCGGTGTGCAACTCGTAGCCACTCTAAGAAGCCAAGGATCACTCGACACAACCTCACTAGAAGAGATGTTCGAGATCCTTAATATCCATGGGGAGGTCGTGAAGTTGGTCTGAAGGTCGGTTAGTGAGCTCGCAGCTCTCACAGAGACGTGAAGGGCAAGATCTCTCATTCCAGGGAAACTCCATGATCTTAGGAGCAATTAGCGGGATTCAACTAAATCCCACAGTTATCCTAACTACCTACTGTTACGTAAGGCAGAGCCTAATTCCAGGAGGAAACTAACTCTCTCTCTCTCTCTTTTGGACCCATCAATATTTGTTCAACCATTTGATGATTTTTCTGAAAATGATTTCCTTGAGTTGTCAGAAAGTGTGTTTATTTAGATTTTATTTAATATTGTTTAAAATTGTTGGTTAAATAATTAAATAATTATTTATTTGTTTATATATCTCGAAATATTTTCTTATTTCATTATTGATTTAATTTATTACTATGGTTAATATTTGTGAGTTAGTTGGTGATAATTATGGAATCAATGTAGAAAGTGTGTAAGGAATTTGATGGTGATAATTGAGTTCGGTGTCTAGAAGGAATAAGAGAGAGAAGAGTTTCCAAGGGGCAGTCGATTCGGGAAAGAATATGAAGAAGAAAGAATGAGAGAAACCAAGTAGAGACTGACGAAACAGAGAATCTGAGTGGGAGTTTTGATCGGAGCTGAACATGCAGCAGAAGAGGAAGGTTTAATTTGTGATTGTGAAGCTTCCGGTAAGTGAGGCAGTTGGTTTGCTTGCAGATTTCTTTCCTGCTTCTCATTAAATTCGTTTCTATTGTGGCATGCTCTATTTTTCTTGTTTTATGATTGATTCACTCTTCTTGTTATCAAACTCCAGCCGTGATCGTACTTACTGATTCTTGAGGTTTCATAGACGTATTCGAAGGATAAATTTTGGGAAATTAGGGATTGGTTATTCGGTTACCCTTATAAGTGCTGAAATACCTGTAGCAGCTATGATGTTTCTTCAATTCATGTTTAGATTACAATTTTCTAAGTTTTGCTTGGGTTCTGTTTGTAACATTGGATATGTGACAGAGGTTGTAGTTTTCATGAGGAAATGAGGTGGTAGTGATGCCATGCTCCACTCGGATTACTCTAGCTTAACTGGAACTGTATATGGTTTTCTCCTTTCAGCTTTCACATCTATCAGAATTTCAGAAACATTAAGCCATTCTCCAGCCTTTAATTTTGTGTATTCTCCCAACAAATTGTAGAACTACTACTCCAGACAAGTGACCTTTAGCTCTCATGAGTGTGCCATCCGCACAATTGAAACAGAAATTATTGAAACTTGCCTAACTCCTATGGAATTTGGTTGATACCAGTTGAAAGGAGGAAAAGAAATGGGCAATAGGTTATTGCTGACCTAACACTGAAGGAAAGGCCACAAACAGATCTCCTACAAGCATTGATCGGAGGGAGTCTAGAGAGGGTCTTGACACTACCTTTCGTTTCGCTTCTCAGACAGAAGGCGAACGTCGCAATTTATTGTCTACAGTCACCAGCAAAAATTTCAGACGTTTGCCTCTATTTCGTCACATGAACGTCTGCTTCCAATGAAAGTCTCACGAACAAAACAACGGCAATAAACACGATTGAACTGCTAGATTCAATTGTGAATATGGTTTTCTCGTTTTATTTTATTTCTTTGAACTTTTAGTTTTTCTACGCAGACACTCTGATGGAAAATTATCAGTCGTTGAGAAAAAAAGAATAGCTCTTGAAGACTTCGTAAAGAAATCTTCAAGATGATTCTATTGTAACTGCTATAGGATTCAAAATCCAAACTGAGTTGGTTAATAAAAATCCTGTGAAAACAAAATTGTCCAAATTCAACGAACCTAGACAATTACAATTTAACACATAATTAACATTTAATTATGTTTTAGATTTATTCCTATTCGTGAATTAGCCTAAATAACTTTCACTAATTACTTTTAAGTCCCAAACGAGATATTACCTATTAAGCGATATGTTCAGAATATGTGACACAATAGGTCCCCGGTAAATTGGCATTTGACATTAACGATATTTAATGTCATGTACAATAAGTGGTGTCTAGCAACACATTATTGCAATCTGATTAACTAGAATGTCGGGGATATCACAAAACCTTCCGTGATAAAAATAACATCCCTTAATCTCTTTGTCCAGGAAGTCATAATTGAACATGAGTCATGGAACGTGTCAAACTCATAAAGTTCAATATCTCAATTCTCAACCCCGAATAGATTAATTAAACAGAATAAGATAAATATCTCATATCTACTTATTCAAGCATGGTCATGCATTTCATAATCTCACTCAACCAAGAATGCTAGACATCACTATCTTGTTATATAAGAGGGACAAATCCTATCTTAACCATTCAACATTCCACAACACAAATTAGGACATACTCAATACATGCCTGTACTCAATTAAAAGTGACGTTTGACAATATCAAAGTATGCAGTTTTTCATGCAGGAATCTCTGATGACCTCAAGTCAGAAGATGAGACATAATTATCACAACGAAATAACTCATGACACTCATATAACAATCCATGAAGTGATTTCATGGTGGTCAATCCAGTACACGATACTCTACGTGTACCTATGTGATGATTTGATATCTCATATCCATGACGGCTGTCACCAATCAACACATACTTGTCTCAGTGTGTAATTGATATCCTAATTTCAATAATACTTGACTAGGGATGTTTTAAGAATAGAAATAAACTATTCTAATTAAACTACATAATTTATTTAATGAAATGCAGATATAAAAATAAATTATATAATGATATAAATAACATCATGATACAAAGTTATGCCAACTAAGTAAAATCGTCATATGTTCTCAGGGCATATCCAATGATCTCCCAATTGCACTAAGAGCAATCACTCAGAATCTAATGCCCACAGATCTAGTGTGACGATCATGTCTCTGCTGTGTTAGAGGTTTTGTTTGAGGATCAGTGACATTGTCATATGTTGGTACTTTGCATATCTTAACATCTCCTCTCTTGATAATTTCTCGAATGAGGTGGTCTCGTCGAAGTATATGTTTGGATCGCTGGTGAGATCTTGGTTCCTTAGCCTGTACAATAGCTCCGTTGTTGTCGCAATAAAGCTCCATAGGATCAGTGATACTAGGAACCACGCCAATCTCAATGATGAACTTCTTGATCTAGCTGCCTCTTGCTACTTCAAAAGCAGTAATATACTCAACTTCTATCTTAGAATCAGCCATTGTTGCCTGCTTTGAACTTTTCTAGCATACGGCGCCACCATTAAGGCAAAACACAAAACCTGATTGCGATCAAAAATCATCTTTATCGGTTTGAAAACTAGCATCAGTGTAACATGTTACAATGAGCTCTTCATCACCTCCAATGATTAGGAATGTATCCTTAGTATTTCCTAAATATCTAAGGATATTCTTAACAACAGTCCAATGGCATGCCCCTAGATCACCTTGGTATCTGCTTGTCATGCTCAAAGCATATGAAACATTGAGACGTGTACATAATATAGCATACATGATAGATCCAATGGCAGATGCATATGGAATCTTACTCATGCGTTGTCTTTCTTCCTCTATTGTAGGACACTGTTCTTTTGAAAGATTTATGCCAAGTGTCATGGGCAAGAATCCTTTCTTAGACTCTTGCATGCTAAACCTCTTTAGCATCTTGTCTATGTATGTACTCTGACTTACACCAATCAATTTTCTAGATCTATCTCTATAGATCCTTATACCCAGTATATAATTTGCTTCGCCCAAGTCTTTCATGGAAAAACAACTCCCTAGCAAAGTCTTTACAGACTGTATGGTACGGATGTCATTTACAATAATAAGTATGTCATCCACATATAATACCAGAAATACCACAATACTCCCACTGAACTTCTTATAGACATAAGGTTCATCTTCATTTTTAATGAAGCCAAATTCCTTGACTGCATCATCAAAACGAAGATTCCAAATACAAGATGCTTGCTTTCATCCATAAATGGATCGTTGTAGCTTGAACACCTTTCCAACATTATCTGGATTTATAAAACCATTAGGTTGTGTCATATACACATCCTCGAGAAGCTTTCCAATCAGAAAAGCAGTCTAGACGTCCATTTACCAAATTTCATAATCATGATATGCTGCTATAGCAAGTAAGATCCTGATGGATTTGATCATAGCGATACCATGAACTTGTTTGAAACCTTTAGCAACTAATCACCCCTTGTAAGTATGAACTTTACCCTCCATGTCGGTTTTCTTCTTGAAAACCCATTTGCACTCGATGGGTTTTACCCCTTCAGGGGGATTAATCAAGGTCCAAACCTGGTTTGTATACATGGATTCCATTTCAGATCTCATGGCTTGAAGCCATTTCTCTAAGTCTGGGCCCATTACAGCTTCTTGGTAGGTAGCAAGCTCATCTTGATCTATGAGCAACACATCACCATTCTGAGATATCAAAAACCCATATCTTTATGGCTGACAATGTGTCCTAAGTGACCTACACAGAGCTTGTGTCTCTTGAGCAAGTCCTTGATCAATCATAGGTTGTGGTGTTTGCTCAGTTTCCATCTCTATATTAGTTGTATCTCTTTGTAGTTCTTGAACTTTTCAAAGTTCTACTTTTCTCCCATTTGCTCTTTTAGAGACAAACTCTCTTTCTAAAAAGATGTCTGTACGAGCTACAAACACCTTTTGCTCAGTGGGGTTATAAAAGTAATGTCTTTAGTTAATTTAGGATAACCAACAAAGAGACACTTGTCAGATTTAGGCTCAAGTTTATTAGAAACTTGATGTTTCACGAAAACTTGACGGCCGCAAATCTTCATAAAAGACATTTTGGGACGTTTCCGAGTCCATAACTCATATGGTGTCTTTTGAATTGATTTAGATGGAACACGACTCAGTGTAAATGTAGCTGTTTCTAATGCATGTCCCCTAAATGAAATTGGAAGGTCTGGATGACTCATCATTGATCAAACCATATCTAATGAAGTTCGATTTCTCCTTTCAAATGCACCATTCCATAGTGGCATGGCTGGAGGAGTGAGTTGTTGAACTATTCCATACTCTTTTAAATAGTCATGAAATTCTTGGCTTAAGTATTCACCACCTCGATCTGAATGAAGTATTTTAATAATTTTGCCTAGTTGGTTTCGTATTTCATTCTTGAATTATTTGAACTTTTCAAAGGATTTTGATTTGTGTTTCATAAGATATAGGTAGCCATATCTACTGAAATCATCAGTAAATGTAACGAGGTATCTAAACCCACCTCTAGCTTAAGTGCTTAATGGACCACACACATCGGAATGTATAAGGCCAAATAATTCAGCTGCTTTTTCATTGTGTCCCATGAAAGGGGCTTTTGTCATCTTGCCTAATAAAAAAGATTCACAATTTTCAGATGATTCAAAATCAAAGGTGTCCAAATATCCATCTTTATGGAGTTTGGAAAGTTGATTTTGATTTATATGGCCTAAGCTATAATGCCAGAGATATGTTGGATTAATATCATTTGATTTAATCCTTTTAGTATTTATGTTATAAAGAGGTGTGTCAAGATTTAGAATACAAAGGCCATTAAACAATTGTGCACTTCCATAAAAAATTTCATTTAAATAAATGGAGCAACAGTTGTCCTTTATTTTAAATGAAAAACTAATCTTGTCCAAACAAGAAATAGAAATAATGTTTTTAGTAATTCAAAGCATAAAATAGCAATTATCTAATTCTAAAACAAGCCTAGTGAGCAAAGTCAAAACATAAGTTCCTACAGCTAATGCAGCAACCCTTGCTCCATTTCCAACTTGTAGGTCGACTTCTTCTCTTGTCAACGATCTACTCCTTTTGAGATCCTGCACATTCACACAAATGTGAGATCCACATCCAGTATCTAATACCCATGATGTAGAAGTAGGAAATTTGACTTCTATAACAAAAATACCTACAGAAGAAAACTCATTAACCTTTTCATTTGCCTTCTTCTTCTTTACTTCTTTCAAGTAAAGTTTGTAATTTCTTTTCCAGTGTCCTTGCTCATGGCAATGGAAAAAGTTTCCTTCCTTAGCTGCCTCTCCTTTTGGCTTTAATGCAATAGAATTGGGCTTGGACTTTCCAACAGGCTTCTTGTCATTTTTCTTGCCTTTACCCATTCCCTTGAATTTCCTAACCATTAGGACATCCTTGGTTTTGGTGGACTTCTTCATATTTAATTCAGCAGTTCTTAACATGCTAAGCAACTGAGGTAGAGTTTTGTCAATCTCATTCATGTTGTAGTTCACAACTAATTAGTTACAACTCTTAGGCAACGACTGCAGTATAACAATAGTGGCCAACTCTTGACCTAGAGGAAAACCCAATCTCTCTAGGTTCTCAATATACACAATCATTTTGAAGACATGAAAACCAATTGGAGAACCCTCTGCCATTCTGCATTGAAATAAAGCCTTGGATACATCGCACCTCTCTTGCCTAGCTTGCTCTTGATAAAGTTGTTTCAGGTGCTCTATCATATCATAGGCATCCATTTCCTCATGTTGCTTCTGAAGCTCAGAGTTCATGGAGGCAAGCATGAGGCAACTGACGTCAATAGCATCATCTTAATGCTTCTTGTAAGCATCTTTTTCAAGTGGCTGTGGAGGAAGGTTCTTTTGGAATAGGACCCTCAAGGACATAGGTCTTCTTTTCTTGTTTGAGGGCTATCCACACATTCCTGTACCAATCCAGGAAGTTCGTCCCATTCAGTTTGTCCTTGTCAAGGACCGATCGCAATGACAGTGTATTATTATTTGTGTTAGGTGCCATGGTAATCTATAATGAAATATGCAAAATATAAGTATCATGAAATGATCATTTAATTTTAAAAACTTAAATGATACTCCTACTATTTTCTTCAAATTAATAACCCTCATTATTAATTCGGAAAGTTACACATTTAACTTTCTAGTGGATCAAGATCCATATTTCACCTTACCCCAAGGTAGCTTTGGCTATCCCTCGAGACTCAGTTATTAGGTAAGCAACACCTTGCTAATTGCATCTCTATGCAACTCTTTGTTTAAACATGAACAACTATTGTTCTTAATTCCTCTAGATTACCCCAATCTAATAGTGGGAACCTAGTTAAGTCTGCCCAATTTAAGACCCTTCGGATATCACTTTTATCCTATCGCGTTTCACTAAGATAAACATGGCACCTTTGCTTTGGCAAATTTACACACATTGATCTAAGTTTTAACGAGTGTCATTAATTGGTAGGCATTAATCTTGACTTAATTTAATCAGAGGGATTTGACTAAGTTGTAAAAGATCTCAGCAATTTAATATAAGTGACCACTTGAATATTATTACTGGTTAACATTATCATATCATAATGACAATAATAACATGCAAAGTAAAAGCAAGATAAACGTGACATGGTTAAGGCCCATCCTACTCAATTCTCCCAAGCCAATGAGAGAATTGAAAAAGGTCAATCTAAGGGTAAAGAACAACTACTCCTACTTGTAATGAAATTACCCTATACTATATTGCAATAATACAGTAAAGAAACCCTGCATTACATACTAGGGGATTTAGATGAGAAGAGAATATACATCAGAATGATAGAAAGGCATGACACGCAGGCCATATTTAATAAAACCGAGGGCTATAACTATGCCCCCTGCTTAAATAACAAATTTCATAAGAAACATATCAAATATGATCAAATGCATCAACGATTATCAAAGGTAACAAAATTACACAGAGAAGCGATTAAAGCCCTGGATGACAACGAGGTTCTTAGGGGCAGCAGCCCCTAAGCGGCGAGCCCCAGTGGTCCATGGAATGAACTTGCCCAATAGTGAATGAAATCGCATCAAATTTTGATGCAGACGCTATTCCAAAATGTTATTTCTAGAATTGTAGTGCCGTTAGTTTCCGCCCTTGCAAATTTGGGGCATCGCCATGTCCCGAATTTGACCATTCATACGGTTCTGTAAATTGCAATCACATACAGAAACGACAATACTGATGGGAATATTAATCATAATCTCATTAGAAATAATTCTGGCAGTAAGTCAGGTCATTAAAATTTCTTTTATACACAAAAAGAGTCATACCCCGTAGACCATCTTTATTAGCATATAGAAAAATGAATTCAATAAAATTTCCATATTATCATACAAAAACTAAAAGTTAATGAACTTTCTGTACCAACATACAGAAAATAAAAATTTTTAGAATACCTATATCAAAATACAGATAATCAAATTTGCCAGTAATAAAAAACATATTGAAAATCGAATTTAACAAAATACTGAAAATTAAATTTAACAAAAATCAAAAACATGCTGAAAATCGAATTTGATAGAAACTGAAAACATATAGAATTTTGATTTCATATGGGCTTGTCATGACATCATAATTTCATAGAGAACTCGTCTAGGGACTCCGAATCTAGCTCTGATACCAATTGAAGGGAAGGCCACAAACAGATCTCCTCCAGGCATTGATCGGAGGGAGTCTAGAGAGGATACTGACATTACCTTTAGTTTCGATTCTCAGACAGAAGACGAACAGCGAAATTTATTATCTGATGTCAAAATTTATTGCTTGCAGTCACCAGCAAAAATCTCCGACCTTTACCTCTACTTCATCACACGAACGTCCGCTTCCAATGTAAGTCTCACGAACAAAACAACAAGAACAAACACGATTGAACTGCTAGATTCAATTGTGAATATGGTTTTCTCATTTTTTTCAATTTCTTTGAACTCTCAATTTTTGTACACAGACACTCTGATGGAAAATTATCAATCGTTCAGAAAAAAAAGAATAGCTCTTGAAGACTTCGTAAAGAAATCTTCAAGATAATTCTATTGTAACTGCCGATATGATTCAAAATCCAAATTGAGCTGGTTAATAAAAATCCTGTGAAAACAAAATTGTCCAGATTCAATGAACCTGGACAATTACAATTTAACACATAATTAACATTTAATATGTTTTAGATTTATTCGTATTCGTGAATTAGCCTAAACAACTTTAGCTAATTATGTTTGGGTGCTAAGCGAGATATTACCCGTTAAGCAATACGTTCTGAATGTGTGACCCAATAGGTCCTCGTAAAATTGGCATTTGACATTAACGATATTTATTGTCATGTACAATAAGCAGTGCCTAGCAACACATTATTGCAATCAGATTAATGAGAATGTCGGTGACAACACAAAACCTTTCGTGATAAAAATAACATGTCTTAATCTCTTTGTCCAGGAAATCATAATTGAACACGTGTCATACTCGTAAAGTTCAATATCTCAATTCTCAGCTCCGAGTAGATTAATTAAACCGAATAAGATATATCTCATATCTACTTATTCTAGTATGGCCATGCATTTCATAATCTCACTCAACCAAGAATGCTAGACATCACTCTCTTGTTATATAAGAGGGACAAATAGTTTCTCAATCATTCAACGTTCCACAGCACAAATTAGGACATACTCAATACATGCCTTTATTCTCCACTCAATTAAGAGTGACGTTAGACAATATCAAAGTATGCAATCTTTCATGCAAGAATCTCTGATGACCTCTAGTCGAAAGGTGAGACATAATTATGACAACGAAATCACTTATGACACTCATATAACAGTCCATGAAGTGATTTCATGACTGGTCAATCTAGTATACGATACTCCATGTGTACCCATGTAATGATTTGATATCTCATATCCATGACGGCTGTCATCAATCAACACATACTAGTTTCAACATGTAATTGATATTCTAATCTCAATAACACTTGATTAGGGATGTTTTAAGAATAGAAATAAACTATTTTTAAGGATATTACATAATTTTTTTAATGAAAGGCAAATATAAAAGTAAATTATATAATGATATAAATAGCATCATGATACAAAGTTATGCCAAGTAATTAAAATCACCATATTTTTTTATTGCATATCCAACATACACTGTGTATAAACTATGGGTTAAGTTAATTGTTGGTTCAGTTTCTTGAGTCCTTTTGATGGGTTCTTTGTTTGATTTTCTGGTGCGGGGATGAATATTGCTAATCTTATCGGTTACGATGTTCTTTTCTTGCCAATGGATCATAGCTTGTCCAGTGGAAAAGGGGTACATTGATTCCGTAGCTAATCACCCCAGGTTTATTTGTCTTACTTTATCATAATTGTTAAACCTACCTTAGTTAACTTGTCTAACTCTTTATAAAACTTTAGGAGGTGTAACTTAAACCAATTCAACCCCTGGGCACTTGAAAATATTTTCTGGTGGGGATATGCTATTAAGAAAATGATTAGACCCTATTTTTATATACGTTGTTGTTTAATAAGACTAGCGTGATAGCATGTCCTCTTCGTCTTGATATCTGTTCTACCTCACCACAACTTTTCTTTAGAAATAGCTAATTGTTATCCAAACGGTACTCTTTAGAAGGATATTAATGCTACTCCCATTATTGTCTTAATCTACTTGGGATTCCAAGTTCTATTACTATGGAGTATATACCTATGTATGATAACTTAAGAATTCTAAGTTAAACATAGAATTTATTCCTCCATTTATCATCTCTTAATAATTAGTTTAATTCTAAACCAAACCATTCATGGCAGTTGTAGCTTCTCAACCTGATGACCCATTTTCTCCTTGTTAGTAACGTTCAGATTTGTTCCATGCCTTGTTTCTTATCTAAAATTCCTTTCTTTGTGCTCTAATATACATATATGAATATAACATTATATAATTCAAGCCTCCTAGGAGTTGTTTAGCTATTTCTATCTCAACTACGACCCATGCTATTTACTTATAAGACCTTTTGGAATATATAGTATTAATACCTCAAGCTATATAAATTTCCTGTAGAGCTTGATTTTCAGCCAATTTTAAGGAATAAACTGTACCAATCTAGAGCTATCCAACTTGTGTTCTTTATATCATTGGAAATCCCTATGAATCGAGTTTATTATGCAAGAAATGGTTTGTGATTTGGAGCTTCCTACAGAATGGTATGATCAATTTACTAAAGTCGCATATAGCTGACTGATAGGACCAATTTAGTGTTATGATTTCTTCCTATTAAATTGTTTACTTGCTTTTGATGGAACTAAATGGATTGTTTGGAAATAAAATTACTTGATGAGTGTCTATATTCTTTGAAGTTAAATCTTTGTTTAAAGACTTTGGGGCCTTATGGAACATTTTCCAGATACAATTAACTCTTATGATTGCTGCTAGTTTATACTTAGTAAGTGTTTAATTAATCTTTGGATTTCTTAGACTTGAACCTTGAAGTGGGTTTCCCGTTAATTTCCTAATTTCCGTAAAGGGCCTTGATCTTCAATTATAAGTCTCGAATATTCTTTTGTGATCTTCGTTCATTTATTCTTTGTTTTAGAATATTCATTTATTGTTTTAAGTCTCCTTTTACTTCTTATCCTTCTTTATTCGTTCAGCTTCGCGAAACATCTAATGATTCATTTTACAGTTACTTCACCTTTGAATTATTCTTGTGTTAATTCCATTTGCGATATATCTTTATTTGGAATTGCGGAAATGTTTAAATGAAATCTCGATTGACTTTCATGTAATACAGTTATTAGGGAATTTATTCCATATTTTTCTAAAAGGATCCATGATTGGATTAAGAAGGTTCTATTCTAGGAAATATGAAAATGTGTTTTCTTGAGTGGTGTTTAGGGCATCATGTTAGTCGGGTCGTGTCCGGAACGATCTCGATAATGATTCTAGATATGGAATCCATTTAGTTATAGTGTGAACTCTTATTTGGATAGGTCAATTTGATTAATTATTCTATCTATAACCTAATGTGATAAAATGTCTAAGGATCCTATGGTTATGGATCCCGGCCGAAGAGTTGGTGTTGGGCACTGATGTGATCTAAAAATTGAAATGGATTCTTCATTCGAATTAAACCCAAAGACAAATCCAAATTGAGATCAACCAATGTAGGTTCAAACTAGTTACCATTGATCATGATTCTCTTCCAATATGATCAATTAGTTTGAATTTCTTCAATTCAATTCAATTACCCTAGCCAAATATTCAAAACTCAAGAGTTAGGCTAAGAACCCTATAAGAGTTTTCAGAAGAACACTTAACAAAAGATGAGTTTGATCCAAACAGATTCTCTCAATTGATATAAAAATTGTTTGTAGAATAAGTTGTCTTCAACAATACAAATATGGGACTATTTATAGGCCAACTAACAGGAAGCCCCAATTGAAGTCTCACATTGGTCAAAGGACCTTCTTAACCCTTTAATCTACCTAGAAAAGTAAATTAAAAACAAGTCAAAATGAGTAAAACAAGTCAAGATCACATTTGGACCGAAAGTCAAAAGTTGAAGGACCAACACAGGGGTGACCAGCTCCCATTGTGGCACTAATTAGCCCCGAAACATTTATGCAGAGGCTTCTTCTTGAACCGGTTCTTCTGGCCCTGACAAGTGCCAAATCCATGGCTGATTGGTGCCGGTCTCATGCTCTGGTTGGGCTTGAAGTTTCATCAAACACTTTCGTTCCACTTCTTGTTTCATCATCTTCTTTTGTGCTTCCATCTAATGCTTCTTTGGGGACCCGAGGATCTTCTTGAACACTTGAAACTCGTTCTTAAAATCCTTCAATCATGAATATATTGAAGTCCTTCTTTGGTTGTTCTTCGATAACAAATGATAGTCACTCAAAGATTGATTGGAAATCAAGCAACTCTTTCCTTCTTTGCACAAATGTGATCAATGCTTGTCTCAATTTGGTCGCCTTCAATCTCATAATTGGTCCGGTAGATATCTTAGGAATTGAATCACCATCAGGCACCAGCAAGGGTTGGGAAGGCATTGGGCCAATGAACCTTGGGAAAGCACCTCGCTAACTTATAGAGTGATCTTGTATATTAGTGCCAGGAGGTTTGGCATGGTGAAGGGTTCACTACGTAACCCCGTTGGTACCCGGGGAATATTCGCATATGGAATAGAGGGTGAACGGCTAAAAATCGTGATCACGTTCAGGGGTAATAATTTCGATAAAATGTTTTAAAAGAAAATCTTGATTAATGTTTTGGAAACTCCTTGATATGATTCCTTGAAGGTTGAAGGTTTTAATGTTCACACAAAGAAGAAACCAATCAAGGTATAATGAGAGGACTCATCAAAGATTTTTGTGGGGGATTAGGTTAACCTTTGTAAGAAAATCTACAACTACGAACCTTTTGATTTGTAGAGACTATTCAATACCTCAGCCAAAGTAATTAAATGCCTAAGGTGTAGTGGACTAAGAACAGTAAGAGAAATTCTAAGAACAATTATAAAAAGATCAAGTTTGATCTTGAATTTGGATTGATTAAAATAGAATAATTGTTTTCAAGAGTTGTCTTGCAATTATATATAAGAGAATATATGTAGTGTTTGTAGTAAGAAACAATAAACAAGTCTTATCAATGGTTAAGGACCGAAAAGAATGAAGGAAAGTAAGTAAAATTCGGGAAAACACCGTATGTAGCGGGGGACTGAGCTAGGGCCGGATCTGGAAGTTGAGGCACTGGATTACATCTGGAAATTTTCAGGGAGCATCCGGTGCTCCCATCCGACACCGGATGCAACACTGTAGAGGGTCAGATGTCCTTTGTTCAGGTCATTCGGTGCTCTTTTGGCTATCTCCGCTCCAAACTCGTTTTGCATCGAGCCAACTTCATTCCAAGCCTTCCTAGGCTTCCCAACTCCACCTTTAAGGTCCCAAATGCCTTGTTCTTCATTTTGGAATCTCCCATGATCATCCTCAAGGCCTTGAATTACCCATAAGTGATAATCCTTCCTTGTATGTTCTTCATCAAGCTTTGTCTCCTTGAAGACGACTTCAAAATCAAGTTGTTCTTCCTTGTCTTAAACAAATGTTATCAAGGCCTTCTTCATCCTTGGTGACCTCATCCTCGTGATTGGTCTTGAAGGCATTGGTGGAGCTTAGTCTCCATCAGCCCCTTCTTTACTGGCACTGGTTTGTTCCATCTTAGTACCACAAAGAACTTTACCAAAAGCTTCAAACTCTACATCAAGGCTCCAATGGAGTAGATGATTACTACAAGGAGATGGAGTTAGCCATGATGAGGATCAATATCGTGGAGGATGACGAAGCTACCAATACAAGATTTCTTTGTGGCTTGAATAGAGAGATAGCGAATAGAGTGGAGATATGCCAATTTTACCATCTCCAAGATGTGGTGAACTTAGCCATAAAGATTGAGAAACAATTAAAGTACAAGAGGAGTTCAAAGTGGGAAGCCTTAAAGTGCACATAACTATGGAAATTCATCAACCAAGCCAACAACTACTTGGCCTAATAGAGAGGGAGTGAAGCCTAAGTACCCACCAAAGGGGGAAGGATTCAAGCTTAAGTATAAAGAGAACAAGAGGCGACAAGGAGACAAAGGGAAAGGTCAATTTTCACCTTTCAAGGTTAGGGATTTTAAATGCCACAAGTGTCAAGGTTTTGGACATTATGCCAACCAATGTCCTAACAAGAGAAACATCATCTTGAACAATAGAGACTTGGTGGAATCGGCTAGTGAGGATGAAGAAGAAGGGCACGGAGATGAATTTAATCCCAATGAAGGTGATTGTGAACAAATGGACATGATTTGGAGAGTACTTAGACCCCAAGCCAGTGAAGAAGAGGACTTGCAAGGAAGAATTTATTCCATTCAAGGTGCTTGATATAAGGACATTGATGTAGTGTCATTATTGATACTGGAAGTCATGTGAATGTTGCAAATGCCTCCTTGGTTGTGATGATGAAGTTACCTTGCTTAAACCATCCAAAGACATACAAGCTTCAATGGCTAAATGATAGTGGTGAAGTGAAGGTTGGCAAGCAAGGAATGATCTCATTCTCTATGGGCAAATATCATGATGAGGTGCTATGTGATGTAGTGCTTATGTAAGCTACACACATGTTTCGTGGGAGGCCATGGCAATAGGATAGGAAGGTGACCTATGATGACCACAAGAACAAGCATACCTTGGAGTTTGATGGAAGAAAGATACACTTGAGTCCTTTCAAGCCTCATGAAGCCAATATGGATCAAAAGAAAATTCTTGAGAGGATGAAAGAATTCTAAGAGGAGAAAGACAAGAGAAAAAATGAGAGGGGAAGAAATGAGAAAGAGGGAAGGACGAAAGAAAATGACAGGCAAAATGAGAGTGAAGAAGAAAAGAAGAGGGGAAACAAAATGAGTTTTTATGCAAAAGAAAGAGAGTTGAAGAGGGCATGTTTGAGCTTCAAGCCATTGGTCTTACTTATGTATAAACATTCTTTGCATCCTCCTTCTTTTAATGATGAAACTAACTCTTCTCTTCCTAGTGATGTTTGTTTCTTTTGAAGGAATTTGAGGATGTGTTTTCCAAAGAGCTCCCTCTGGCATTGCCACCATTGAGAGGGATTGAGCATCAAATAGATTTGATACCCAGATCATCATTACCAAACAAGTATGGAACCAATCTAGAGAAGACCAAGGAGCTACAAAGACAATTGGAGCAGCTTCTTTCCAAAAGATATGTAAGGGAGTGCATGAGCCCTTGTGCAGTACCCGCCCTCCTTGTGCCCAAGAAGGATAGAAGTTGGAGAATGTGTGTTGATTGCCGTTCAATCAACAAAATCATTGTAAAGTATCACTTTCCCGTCCCTAGATTAGATGACATGCTTGAAGAATTAAGTGGTAGTGTATGTTTTTCTAAGATTGACTTGTTAAGTGGCTATCACCAAATTTGTATGAGGTAAGAGGATGAGTGAAAAACTGCTTTTAAGACCAAAAATGGCTTGTATGAGTGGCTTATTATGCCTTTTGGTCTCACAAATGCACCTAGCACTTTCATGAGATTAATGAATCATGTTCTTATAGATTGCATAGGTAAATTTGTGGTAGTTTACTTTGATGACATCTTGGTTTATATTAGGAGTATACATGAGCATTTTTGTTAGTTAAGAGTTGTCTTTAACATCCTTAGAAGTAAATTACTTGTGCTAATCTAAAGAAATGCTTATTTCATTTACCTTAAGTTACTTTTCTTGGTTATATTGTGTCATCTAAGGGCATCCATGTTGATGAAGAAAAGGTAAGGGCCATCAAAGATTGGCTAACACTTAGGAGTGCAAGTGAGGTAAGAAGATTTTACGGTCTTACATCATTTTATAGGAGGTTTGTGTCTAATTTTAGTACCGTTGCAACTCCTCTAATTGAAATTAAGTCTAAAGTGAAGTTTAAGTGAAAAGTGAGCAAGAGGGTGCTTTTCAATTGCTTAAAACCAAACTTGCTAGTGCTCCTGTCTTATCTTTACCCAACTTTTCAAAGGTGTTTGAAATTGAGTGTGATGCATCAACGGTGGGAATTGGGGCTGTGCTAATGCGAGAAAAGAAACCCATTGCCTACTTTAGTGAGAAACTACTTGGTGCTACTTTGAATTATTCTACATATGACAAAGAATTGTTTGCTTTGGTTAGGGCATTGGAGCATCGGGAACATTACTTCCTTGCAAAGGAGTTTGTCATCCATTCTGACCACGAGGTCCTCAAGTACTTGAATTGACAATCAAAGCTAAGCAAAAGACATGCAAAGTGGGTGGAGTTCATAGAGATGTTTCCCTACATCATTCAATACAAGCAAGGTAAAGAAAATGTTGTAGCGGATGCTCTATCAAGGAAGTACACCTTACTAACTACTCTTGATACTAAGTTGCTTGGATTTCAGTTTTTTAAAGAGTTGTATGGAGTGGAAAGGGAGCTTATGATAAGTATTACTTACATGATGGCTTTCTCTTTAGAGAAGAAAAATTGTGTGTGCTTAAATGTTCTTTAAGGAGATTGCTTGTTGTTGAAAGTCATGGGGGTGGCCTAATGAGACATTTTGGCATTTACAAGACTAGATATTCTTTAGGAGCATTTTCATTGGCCTCACATGAAGATAGATGTAGTTAAAGTGTGTGAAACAAAGATTGTCTATAAGAAGGCTAAGTCCACCATTAACCCACATGGTCTCTACATGCCATTACCTATTCCTCATGCACTTTGTGAACATATTTCTTTGAATTTTGTGCTTGGTTTACCTAGGTCGAGGAGGGGTGTGGATTCAATTCTTATGGTTGTTGATATATTTTCTAAAATGGCACACTTTATTCCTTGCTCAAAAGTTGATGATGCTCATAATGTTGCAAACTTGTTTTTCAAGGATGTGGTTAGATTGCATGGAATACCTTGAACTATTGCTAGTGATAGGGATACCAAATTCTTGAGATATTTTTGGAAGGTTCTTTGGGGGTTGTTGGGAACTAAATTATGTTTTTCCACTACATGCCACCCTTAAACAGATGGCCAAACGGAGGTGGTAAATAGGACCTTGAGAACCTTGTTAAGAGCCATAATAAAAAAGAATTTGAGTTCTTGGAAAGAGTGTTTACTTTTCATTCAATTTGCTTATAATAGATATGTGCATTCTTCTACTCATTATTCTCCATTTGAATTGGTTTATGCAATTAATCTTTTGACACCTCTAGATTTGACTTCTTTGGCTTTGAATGAAGTTTATAGCCTAGATGGGAGAAAAAAAAGTTGTAATGATCAAGAAGTTGCATGTCAAGGCAAGGGAGAACATGCAAATGCAAACTCAAAGATATGCCAATCAACACAACAAAGGAAGGAAGGAAATGAAATTCAATGTTGGTGATTGGGTATGAATTCACTTAAGGAGAGATTTTCTCAATCTAGAAAAACAACACTTGAGCCATGGGGAGATGGACCATTTCAAATCATACAGGAGATCAATGATAATGCTTACAAAGTGGATGTCCAAGGTAAGTATAATGTGAGTTCAACTTTTAATGTTAGTGAACTTTATCCTTTTAATTTAGATGAAATCGATTACAAATCCTTTCAAATTTATGGGGGAATGATGGAGATCCAAAATCTATGATACCTTCCGGACCAATTACAAGAGCTAGAGTGTCCAAGTTGAGGCAAGCATTGACCACATTTGTGTAATGGAGAGAAGGAATGCTTGATTTCCCAACAATCTTTGAAGAATAACCATTGGTGAATGAAGAGCAACCAAGGAAGGAATTTAACTTGTGGATGATAGAAGACATCAATGAGGAGTGTACAATCAAAGAACAAGAACTTGGAAGCTTTGGGAATCAAGCTGGAGAGCCTAGGAAAGCTTGGGCAGAAGTTGGCAAGGTGCAAAACGAGCATGGTGCAGATATTGCAAGACTAGTTGACACAGGATGGCAGCACAAGATGGCCACTGGAATTTCCAGTAGCCATCCGACACTCCAACCGGTGTTGGAATCGTTTTGATCTAGTTCCGGATGACCCTTTTCTCAATTTTGTTCTTATGTTCTTAATTCTATCCCGACTATATTTGGATGATTCCACTTGATTTGATTGACTTATCTTCGTCTTTAAAGCTATTTTAGAGGGTTATCCAAGTCTTTAATCACTCTTAGGGCTTCTTAGTGTTGATACTATAAATAGTTCTCTATATCTATTTTGTAAAACAACTTATTCTACAAACACTTTTACATCAAATTGAGAGAATCCTTTTGGATAAAACTCCTCTTTTCTTCAGTTTTCATTTAGGATTCATAGTGAGACTCTTGAATTCTTCAATACTTGGCTAGGGTAATTGAATTGGGTTGATGAAATCTGAACTAATAGATCATATTGGAAAACAATCATGGTCATTGGTAATCTAGCTTGAACCTTTTAATGATGTCTTAGATTGATCTGAAATGGAGGTTTTTGATTGAATTTGAATGAAGTATCTATGTCAATCTTGAGATCACAACAAAGTTGGCGCGAGAATTTTGTTCGGAATAGACCAATGCGGATTTAGGCTTAGCAACGGGGATCCAGCGAGCCATTCGGCGCCCGAGCAGCAACACCAATCGTGCATCTAGAGCCGGACAGCTAGCTGGATGTAGCATCGGATCATCACTGGAAGGTAGGAGAAAAATTGAAAGAACCATCTGGCGACGGAGGTAGTTGACCATGGGCATTGACCAGCTGCGACAATTTCTTTTATTAATTAGAATTTGATTATTTTCCTAAACTGCTTCTTTTTGTATTAGGTTTCTATTTTATAATTATTTTTTTATTAGGTAATTACTTATTTGTAAGGGGTCTCTATTCCTATAAATAGGTTCTTTTTCCTAGTCTTAGAAACAAAACTCTAGATTGATTTTTCGAGGATTCCAAAAGACAAAGGGCAGAATTCTCTCGCTTTTCTTATGTATTCCTTGGTTTTATTTATCATGTCTTGTGAGTAGTTCTCTTTTTTTAACAAGAGCATGAATTAAGTTATTTTGATATTTGGTGATGAGATTTGGTTTGTTTATCTATTAAAGATTTGATCTTTATTATTAACTATTTGTGCAGTTCTTGTTTTCAACTTATTAGTTGTGTCTATTAATTTAGCCCTGATCACCTAGATTAATTTGCATGATTAAACTGCTATGGTTTAAATATTATCGCTAAAATTGATAAATCCACAAGTAGCAACTGTTGTTTAAATTTGGTTTGGATAACAACTTTATTTGACAATAGAGAGTTGTATGAATCAAATTACATGAATTAAAGCTTCTTTGTTTATGTGATTTGACCTTGGTGATACCTTCATGCTTATGCAATTTAATTGATTAAATTTATTGTTCTCTACGACCTAGGTTCAATTGATTAAATTATGAATTTTATATATCGCTACACGAAGTAAGATCTATTTAAAGAATAGGAATATGAGCATTAAGACAAATTCTAAAACCAATTACTTAATTATGTTATTTGATCAATGATTGGCCCCATAGCAATTGACCTATGTATTTTTTCTTGTTAACAACTTTCTCATCTATATTCTCCTTTTTAAATTAACTCTCTTTGTTTGATTTTATTTTATAAACTCTTCCAAAAATTTCCACTTTTTGTAAGTTATTAATTGGTTCTTAGTAAACTTAAATTCAATTCCCTGTGGGTTCAACCCTACTTGCCCTAATTGCATTTGTTTTGGTAGATAGGTTTAATCTGTTTGTGTTACGATGCACGATCGGGGTGTGTTTGAAAGTTGATTCAAAAATCAACATTGAGATTACATCATCTTTAGGTATCAAATAATAGGTTTACTATCATTAAGGTTTGACAATCTTAATTGCTTTTTCTGTGTTATGTTTTTTAAGATCATACTTTTTTGTTGAGATCTATGATCTTATGTTTCCTTTGTGATTTGTTTCTTCTAATATCTTCTTTGTTATCTTTCGTGATACTAGTATTGTCACAATTGTGCCGAAGGAAAAAAACAAATGCAAATTCTATTATGTTTGGTGAATTGTTCTTTTATATAAATAAATATA
>JAOXNR010000013.1:4177431-4216375 GCA_028571225.1 Parsonsia alboflavescens
GTCTTATTCAGAACATCTCTAGATATCTCATTCTTCCGAGTATTTGGTTGTGCAGTCTATCCATATCTCTAGCCTTACCCTCCTGGGCAAAGGCTTTGTTGGACTTTATGACATATATCAAGAACAATTACAAAATTATACAACTAAAAATTCCAATTGGATGAAATTAAGCAAATTCTGTACCATATTGTTAAAATCATAAAAGGAGAAAATATTGAGATCCAGCGCCTCTAATCCAAAATTTCAAGGTTGGATATCCTCAGCCAAAATGGAACTCAGCAACTAATCCATTCGTTTTTCTCCATGATTCCTCATTGAAAAGCAAGGAAAAAAAATGGATTTGGAGTATGAGATATAAATCCTAGAGAAATAAATCTATTGTTTATTTGCAAAAAGAAAAGGAAAGAAGAGAAGATTTTTTCAAATCCCAAGATTGAAAATAAATAAAAGGAAGGAAACAGTAACAACCTCTTAAGATAAAAGAAAAATTGAAACTAAACAGACAAACAATTGTTTACCAATTCCAAACCCTAATTCGAAGTGCAAAATTGAATAACTAATCAATTACAATCAGAATTGAGTCCTGATTCACAAACAGTTTCAGAATAAATAAATAAACCCAATTCAAGAATTAGTTTGTTTTGTTACCTTCGTGTTGCACGGACTGGCGTTGGCCGGGTTGGGTCCGTTTTGCAACAGTACGACTGACGAAGACAATGAATTCTTTGACGCTAGATCTCTGAAAATACCCAAAATGGCTAACGTCCGATGCATTGCATAATATCACCGGATCTTTTGACCCATCCGGGCTCACCTTCAACACCAACAACGCCGTGATCTTCATCCTGTACCCCCCTTTCTCCCTTTCTCTCTCGATCCACCACCACGAAAAAAAAAAAAACAAAATAAATATCTTCGAAATAATCTACTGCAGGTTTCCGAACAAAATTTTGGGAAGTTCGATGTTTTCGCTATGCGTTCGAAGAAGTGAATAATTCAATTGATTGCTTTCAGTATTTACGTACAAAGTTTACCTTCCTTCTCTCGTATATGTTCTTTATCTTTAAATAGCAATAATAACAATTTAGAAAATTCCATGTGTACCTGTTGTTATTCGGATCTTGCCGAGAGGGCATTTTCTTATCAATTTAATTTAAATAGAAAGATTTTTATTTTATCTAAATTTCATAATTTATTTAATTTTAAAATTAATTTTTCAGATGACTTTTTATTAAAAGGAAAAAACAAAACTAATCCTATACTATGTAGTCAAAGGGATTACAGGTGATTCAAATTAGATTAACCTAGTATCAATGTAGATTAGATATTCGATAAAAAATTGATTTATCCATTTAAATACAATTGAAATAATTTTTCAAATTTCATATAATTGAAATGTCCAAATTCAATTTATGTAATTTTGGGAATTTCTTGGATCGGATCGCGCTGGGTCTTACAACTGGCCGATACCTTACCGACACGTTGAGTAAATAAGGGTAAGTGGAGGACTGTGATTACGTGTCAAAACCCAATTGGCAAGTAGATGAAGCGGGTGTATGAGAAAGTAAGAATATAAATAGAAAATTTTCCTTTCATGGAGTCTGCATTTGTTTTGATGGACCGAGTCTTACAAAATTAGTCACCATATTATTAAATTCTTTTACCAGAATTTGTTTTTATAAATTTTAAATTAAAAATTAATGAAATTCCTGTTTTTAAAAAATTTGTGAATATCAAGTGTGCCGCTGCCGACAACCACAAACAAGAAAAGTTTATTCGCATTCCCCTCCCCACTCTTTGATGGTTCCTTCCCCTTCGCCACTACCAAAAGGAGAAGATTTTATCTTTTAATTTCTTCATTTAAAATTTATTTAATTCATGATTTAAATAATTATTAATGAAAGTAGGGACGAAAAATAATAAATTTAAATTTCTTAAACTTATATATATATATATATATTAGTGAAATAGTTAATTTAATTTATTTTGAAAACTAAAATTAATTACAAAATATTGTAAAAAATGAATATTTATTTCTTTATCCGGAAAGTTTTTTTTTTCCTTGAAATATCACCATCTGAAAGTTTACTTTATACTTTTGCGCTGCACGTTTTTTGTCTTCTGCCTAGTTTTAATATTGGATGTAATGTAATTATTTTCTAAATTTTTGTGGCCTCCTCCTTTTTCAAAAAAATTTAAGGGGAAGATAAAGGTTTTAAATCTTATTACATCAATAACATAAAATATTAATAAAAATCTTATCCATATTCTTTAATTTTTATTTTTTATATATTAAATTATAAAAATATAAACTAAATTCTATAGATATTCCATCTTTAAAAATACATGTTAAATTTTTATTAATATAATAGAAACTGATTATATAAATATGTAATGGGATATATGAAGCGTAATGAAATTCTTACTACAGTGCTCATGCAGCCAATCAAGTAAAGTAAGAATTCCGTTACGGTAACGATTGAAGCATGCATTTTGGAGCGCGCTTTAGCAAAACCGTATTCCCTTATTACTAGTACCAGCATTAAACTTGAAATATGGATAAAATTTGGTTCAAACTAGGCCAAAATGCGATGAGATTGCCATGTTTCAATTTTTTTTCGTGAAAAAAAAAAAACATAAAAACAGAATTCAGTGTTGTGGCGCTAAATCAATTTCAACACTAATTAAAAAGCACTCCAAAGTCGCACCCTCCCGCGCAAAATCTGAAGATGCTTAAATAGTAATAAGAAAAAGGTAAAACCAATAATATCCACGCTGGCAATCCACGAGAATCCCGGCAGGTCCAATCAATAAACATTCCGCCCCCTATATAAGTAGAAGAGTCGAAAGAAGGAAGGGACAGTCCGAGGCTCGAATTAGGTTTCTCTGAAAAAACTCCCCGAATTACATTCATTATTTTGATTTCAGTTGAAAGAAAGGAAAAAGAAAATGAGTACTAAAGAAGGCGGCGCTTCGAAGGGTGGTAGAGGGAAGCCGAAAGCAACTAAATCTGTCTCTCGATCTCAAAAGGCTGGTCTTCAGTTTCCGGTGGGTAGAATCGCTCGATTTCTCAAAGCCGGGAAGTATGCTGAGCGTATTGGATCCGGAGCGCCTGTTTATCTTTCCGCTGTGCTTGAATATCTTGCTGCCGAGGTATGAAAATTGACTAGTTTCCCACCTTTTCTCATTTTTTATTTATGGTTTTGTTTTTGTTTGGTGGAATGTTGTTGCAAACTGGAATTTGAGTGTTTGATAAAATCTTGTTCTTGATAGGTGTTGGAGTTGGCTGGAAATGCTGCTAGGGATAACAAGAAGAATAGGATTGTGCCCAGGCACATCCAGTTGGCTGTCCGGAATGATGAGGAGTTGAGCAAGCTTTTGGGGTCGGTCACCATTGCTAATGGTGGTGTTTTGCCTAATATTCATCAGAATCTCTTGCCAAAGAAGGTTGGCAAAGGCGGAAAAGGAGAGATTGGGTCTCTTTCTCAGGAGTTTTAGATTCATGCTCTTTTGTGCGTCAGGGTTAGGGTTTTGGTTTTAGAGGAAAAGAAAAATGCAATGTAATATACATCAATGCTTTCCTTTTTTCTCCCGTTCTTGCCGGTGGTTTCGTATGGCATATGAAGTTTTGTTTAATACTGATATCATTTTACGGTGATCTGTTACCTGGCATCTTCAGTGTCTCTTGCATTGTTCTTGAATACCATTGATTCAACTTCTAAGTTCTGGTTTTGGAAGAGTGGAAAAATATGTCAGAATTTGCTAATAATTGAGGGTACTCTCTAATGCATCAATGCAAAAGCCAATAGATTTTCCTGAAGACATGGCTTGTGCTAGCCATGAAGTAGCTTCTCTTTGATCTATGAGTAGTAAAACTGTGTTAATTATAGCCCATTTTATTTGGAAATTGGCATCATCGTCTGTAAAGCCTGACCATTTAAGTACTCTGTCCAACTGCTCCAAAACTAAGAAGCATTCAGTAAATTATCTCAATGAATTTTGGACGGATACTGGGAATGTATGTATGTATGTATGTTTGAAGTTTACCTTCTGAACATCAGAATGAAGTAGTTCTGAGTAGCCGAATGCAAAATGCTCTGCTACCAATCCTCCAAGTATCACACACAAAAATTTGTTCAGAATCTGCAGAGAAACTTCATCATTAGGCGCTAAGTGGTTATGAGACTCACAAACTATAGTACTATTTCTTATGATAACGGTCACAAATAGGTCAGAATCCTTGATTTAGAGTTTCACCTGGAGTGCCTGTCAGAAGTAAAATAAAACCCTGCTGAGAATAGAAAGTGGCTAACCTTCGATGAGACTGAAATTCTTCTGGTCGCCTGCATACAATTTTATCATAAGTTAGTAGCTGGTGGGCTCAGAATGTGGAGTTATTGCAAGTTTTTGCAGGCTGCGGTGGTTCAGAATGTATGGTGAGATTTTGACTTGAAAGTAAGCAACATACTTGTAATCATCAGCTCATGTTTATTCTGAACCTCCAGCCATCTATTCCATTCCACTTTCAGAATTTTTAACTTTGTAACTTGCTGAGTTGGATCGTCTTACTCAAAATAGTGATTTTTCTATTCTTCTAGTAAAATGTGATTTCTGAAAAAGTGAACCATCTTAAACAGCTAACTATATGTTGTTGGCCAATGGTTAGAGTTTCTGAGCTAATATATTAACAAGGAAAAGGACAAGCTTACCTGGTTCTTTTGCTTCACTTTGATAGAGCTTATGCTTGGATTAGATGAAAAACCAACCTGAAAATTATTTCAGATCTTTGAATTAGCTTAGAAGCATCATTCCTATCGGAGTCTTCTCAATTATGAAAGACAGCGCTTACGACAGTTAAAATGGTATCTACATTATTCATTCATTGTCTGACTAAAATAGATAGGAGTTCATGTGGCAACAATGGAGTTATCACTGGACCAAGCAAGATGGAACATCAAGTAGGAGAAAAATATGAATCTCTAGAGAATTTAAGGCTCACAGCCACAGTTCTATACCTACTCTCAAATCTCAAATTTTCAGGGTTTCTGAAATTAAACACGGTTCCATTATTTGATCTCCTTCTACTTGCTTTTGCATCAAGAATGTGTAGGTGTAATAAGAAAAGGCAAACTCACTTCTTTTAGAAACTCAAAACCAAGAAACTCGATTTTTCCTCCTGCATAGTTGTCTCTCATCAAGTCTTCCATGGTAGGTATTTTGTACCTTCTTGGTAAAACCCCAAGTAAGTAACCAACAAGAAAATGCCCAGCTTCATGCTGCAAGATATTTTCCATTTAAGTTTGAAGAATATAAAAAATATTTCTTAATGATAATGATACAACAATAGAAACAAGCACTTAGCATTTCCTATGATCCAGTGTCACATGCGACAGCATCCACACATTTGATACTCAAGCTAATTTCTACTTCAGTTTATGATCCATTTGCCATCACATCCTCAAATGTTTAAACAAGAACAAAGACAAAAAGGTCATAGAAGAATCAAATAATTTATAATGGTAACGGTGTGATCCCTGCTACATGACAGATTAAACCAATTTTAGGACCAGGTATATTTATAAAGAAAACGAGACCAGTTGAATCTAGGGGAGCTATAGCATTCAAGATGTTTTTCTTATCTTAGTTCTAACATTTCAATCTATGTGTTAGCATTTCATGAGGTGGACAAACCAATATGAAGAGTTAATATCTCTATTATCAGATGCATGTGAGAGCATGCTTTCTCCAGCATTATGTGGTTTCCTAGTCCGGTCTGGTTAGTGAGAGATCTTTAAGTTTAATATTGACATCACTATACAACTTCTTGGAAGAGTCAACCTTATTTTTCTTGGTACCCTTAAGACAGTAACTTACCTTCAGACATATCATTCGATCATTAGAAAGCGAACTGCAATATTCACTTGATGCCAAGCTTTCCTGTCCTAACACTGGTCCTGGAAAAAGAAGAGTGCTTTAAAAACCTTCTGATAATAGATTCTTAATAAAATGGATAACCTGAAGAACTAACGGAATCTATAACATGCCTGCATCACTGTCAGCTATGGAACCTACACTTCTCTGTGCATCCTGAAATTTAACAAGGTTGGTGTTTTCAAAAAAAAAAAAACTTTCGGATTTCATATCTTCTCCATTCCTCCTTTATGCCTTTCTGGAGAAGATATATTCTACTCTTCCAAGTTTCCTGAAGTACACATGATAATGTAATCTAAAGTACTAATAAAGAAAAGTTAAGATGCCGACTCATGAGGAGTTGTTCTAAGAAGGCTACAAGAATACTTTCTTTTACCTCTTGTTCCTCCAAAGCAAACTGCAGGGAGCATTTGATAGACCTCTGGATGGAATCAACTAATAATTGTACCGACGTGTTATCAGCTCCATCCAGTTTTGGGAAATCCACTTTTGACGTTCTTTTTGGAATCTTCAAAGCAAATCCAAAATTTAATAGGCAAAAGAAAAACTCAAACAGTTGATTAATATAGTTCAAATACTAAATTAATACTCTCTCCATCCGAAATTGAATGTCCCATTTTAATCGATATAAATTTCATTCTATACTTATCAATGGACATTCATTTACCAATAATCCAAAATAGAAATATAAATATTCAATTAAAAAGGGTACAGCTGGAAGTGGGAGTGAGTATAACAAAACAATTTTAAGGAGAAAAGGAGAAAAAACAGACTGTTTCTTTTACCAATTTGGCAGAGCCAAACCCGAGAAGTCCACCAGGCTTGCCCCGCAACTGCTCTACTAGAGTCAGTGCAGCCTTGAAATTCCCCTTCTCCAGCTCTTTGTCCACTCTTCCCAGCGCTTTGCGACGTCTCATCAATTCATCTGCCTTCATCACTCTCACCCCAACTTGGGTTCCACCTCTCACAGAAATCTTCGTGATTGAAATATTCATTCCACTGCTGTAATGAGAACCAGTATGCGGCACCGTTTTTGGTGATCAGGCTTCTATATTTTATCCTTTCTGATATGTGTGGCTGAGACAAAAGGTACCATTTTATCTATTTTTTTGGTAAATCAGAAAAATAAATTTCTTCGTTTTGATTTAATTAAATTTACATTTTTTTAAAATCGTTTTGAAAGAAACTGGGATTATGAATTGAAACTGTTGGCCCTTTTCTTGTGGGAATCTGGAAGGCTCTTGAATTGCTTTGATGATAAGTTTGGGTTTTGGGTGCAGGGGTCTGTTGTCCTATTCCAGGGTGGGATGGGGAAATTGCAGAATTATGTGCTTATCGGAAGCTGGGAGTGGAATAAGATGGAAAGCACTGGAGAAAATGGATAAGGAGTTGATCACGGGGAATGAGAGGGCCGCCTTGGCCCTGGTCAAGGATTTGCAGGGTAAACCTGGAGGTCTTCGGTGCTTTGGTGCTGCTAGGCAGGTTCATGGCGCAACTCTATTCTGCTCCTTTTTCTTCATGTAGTGTAAATATTTTATTCTTGATCTCATAAGTATTGTTATACCTATCTTTCTCTTTCCATGGATAAGTAATAAATGATTGTTTTTTTGTTCAATGGCCACGCTTTAGATTCTATGCATTTTTGCAGAAATGAAAGTGCTTTGTCAAGCATGTAATCTATGTTGTGTGTAATCAAATAAGTTTTTAAGTATTGTGGTTATCTTTCTTATGTTTGGTTTCGTGTTCTTGATATACCCTCTTTGACAAATAATCATTTCGAGCTCTCTGCCGAAGTCCTCTAGTTAATTATTGCAGATTCCTCAGAGACTCTATACCTTGGATGAACTAAGGTTGAATGGAATTACCACCACATCTCTTCTTTCACCAGTGGATACAACACTCGGTTCTATAGAAAGAAATTTGCAGATTGCTGCTCTTTGCGGAGGACTTGCAGCATGGAATGTGTTTGAATTAAACCCTCAACAACTCCTACTTTTCTCTGTGGGACTGTTGTTTTTGTGGACTGTGGATGCAGTAAGCTCCTAATAAATTTATTTATTGCATTTTTCATCACTGTTGAGAATCCCACATCGGGTTTATGTAAGGGCATATTGTAGTATATAAGGTCTTAGGCAATCATTCCCCTTTGAGCTAGTTTTTGGGATTGAGTTAGGCCCAAATCCATATTTTAACATGGTATCAGGCCTATAAAAAGCCAATGTTTGTGTTGGGCGAAAGGCCCGTGTTTGTTTGCCAACATTGAGCCCCCATGTTGATTCACCCTCTAGAGGAGGGAGTTAGGCAGAAGCCCATATTTTAACATTCACCCATTCCATTCCATTAGGATTAGTATTGCTTCTTTGTGAGGTGAAGACCCAAAAATGTTTAGTTTATTTTGCATTTCTTCGAAAGGTATGGTTGTTTTGCCATCTTATGAGTCCCTTATCAGGACATACTGCAAATAAACCTGTCTTTCTTTTCCTTTTCCTTAATTGGGTTAAATAAGAGTACTAGATTGGAGAGTTACAAAATTCCATACACTTTGTTTTTCCTTTGAGGTAATTCTCTTTGAAGAATTTGTTATAGCTGCATAAGCAAATGACTTCATAATTGGCATAGAGTTAGAGAGAATTTAAGTGAGATCAACCATCCAATGGTACCTGAGACATAGGTCTTGTTGAGGACTTGATTGATGATATCCCATGGTGATCTAGGTTTCTTCTCTAGAAGTATTACATTCTTTTAGTGTGTCTGACAAGGAGTGATACATATGGACTTCCACACAGTTTCATTATATAATTTCCTAGATATATAGCTGTTGCTTTTGCAGTGGAAGTGTCTCTGACAAGATGTCCCTTACTGTAGTTATTCTCAGGTCTCATTTGGTGGAGGATTCAGTGGCTTGGTTCTTGATACCGTTGGGCATATCTTCAGCCAAAAGTACCACAATAGGGTTATACAGGTTAGATTCTCTATCTTTCTCCCACTTCCCTGATTCTTAATCTCACATCCACGTAGGGTTATATGTCTCCATCAACCAATTCATTATAGTAACAAATTTTTCATTACCCAAATTTCACATAGCACGAAGCTGGGCATTTCTTGATTGCCTACTTGCTGGGAATTCTTCCCAAGGGATATACAGTAACCAGTTTGGAAGCCTGGAAGAAGGAAGGATCACGTAATGTTCAAGCAGGAACTGCATTTGTAGATTTTGAATTTATGGAGGAAGTAGGTTTTTCTTCTATCATTTACAGCAAATTCTTTCATTCAATGTTCTTACCACTATTTACTTGTTCTCGCAAACATATACATATGTGCAAATTTGATACCAACATCACTTAAAACTTGCCGCAAAGAAATTTTCTTTGTCCGAATGGCTTCCAATGTATGGAGAACCAAATGTAATTTCTTAGAAGAACTCCTATATTTTCTTGGTAAACCGTCATATAACCAGTGTTTGGTGCTTTCACTTACGATTTATCCAGGAAATTTGACATGAGGCTCCTTCCTTCCCCTGCAGGTAACTAGTGGAAAAGTGTCTGCCAGCGTACGTTCTCCTCTTGTTATATATGTTACCTTGGTTTCAAGTTAAATACCTGGTCTTAACAGTTCTTAATTCTTCACTACTATTGTCATACCAACTTTCCTGGTGTTTGTTTGTCTATGGGAACTCTGTGATTTGATTGACATGGTTTTGCAATTCAATAATTAATTAATGATTTATTATGTTCAGACGGTGAACAGGTTTTCATGTATTGCACTTGCCGGTGTGGCAACAGAGTATCTGATCTTTGGTTGTGCTGAGGGAGGTCTTGGAGACATTAATCAGGTTTTGTGCATTCTATTTATGCTTTCCCAGGATCATCTGTTCGTTATAAACATTGGCAACATAAATTGATTGTAGCTGAACATTTTCCCCTAAAAATTATACTCAAGAAAAACCAGAAGAAGCTTTCAAAGCAGTATCCTTTTTCCCATATACTACATTTGTATGCTCATAATTAATTTTGCCAGGAAAAAGAATGTCTAAATACTGATCTCATGTTGGCCTTAAGGTTGCTGAGAGTTCAAGAGAGCTAGTATTGTATTGTATGGTTGACGATGGAACCTTACACACATTTTTTTTTTCCCCTTTCCGTTGACAGTTGGATGTATTATTGAAAAGCCTGGGATTTACACAGAAGAAAGCTGATTCTCAAGTTAGATGGGCTGTGCTGAATACTGTCCTGATTCTGCGTCGACATGAGAAAGCTCGAGGGAAGCTTGCAGAGGCCATGTCTGAGGGAAGATCTGTAGGACTCTGTATTGATATCATTGAGAAAAACATAGATGAAACTCACATTTAGCTCCTGAGTACCATATCTAAATTTATATTTATATACTCTCTCACCCTATAACTTTCCATTTATAGACTCATTCTCATCATTCAGACAGTTATTCCATAAAACACTGACGGCTTCTTGTTTTTCCTTAAAATCTTGCCACTTTTAAATCTCGTACCCCTTTCTTCTCAGTTCCCTTTCCGGTTGTTGCTTTACCTTTAGAATTTGGAATTAGAAATAAAAGAGAGGTTATTATACATACACTCTCAAGTGTAAAAATGCTGTAATCCAAAAATGGAAGACCTATATTTTTTAAAATAAACATAATTTTCAATTCATAATGAAACAGAACTAAAGAATGAATTCTTATTCAAAAGAATTAGTCTTGAATTAATTTCCTTTTCTTATCTATCAGAACAGCTCATCTGAATCTAAAATTTTCTATGATGATCTTTATGTAGTGTGTGTATATGATATATATAGTGCAATTAATTAAAGGGAATTCATTTGTTTCTTTTTAATTACATTCCTTATATATTAGTAATTAATACCATTTCCTTTCAAAATAGTACGAGTCATTTTGTAAAAGAAAATTGTAATTATAGATGTGAGATGTAATTAAGCTTTAAAGGTATTTTTTAAAATATAATTATGTTTACTTATTTTTAAATTGTCTAAATATAGCGATTGACTATTCTATATCTGATTGAAAAGAAGATGAGAAATGACCCTCTCTTCTTTCTTGTATTTCTTTATTATTTATCATTATGATGTCGAAAGTTGAATATCATAATTTTTAAATTAGTTTATACATGTTGATATTATTATTCAAACCTTTATTTAGATGTGTTTGAATATAAATAGAACATTCATTATTTGAAACTGAGATTAGAGTAATTCTATTCTATTATTATTATTAATAGAAACAAGTCATTGATCATTCCCTTTCAACAGCGTCAAAGTCATAAAAATTCTTATCAATTTAAAACATGATTAATGCTTTGACAAGACATTATTAAGTGCTATTCTTCTTAATCATTATTTCTTTCGTTTGAAATTAAATATTTCATTGTTACTTGTTATTCTTCTTAATTATTATTTCTTTCGTTTGAAATTAAATGTTCATTTTTACTTACATCAATTTTAAGAAAATGAACAGACTTAATTAATTTTAGATTTTACAATATTAATTTCTTAAGAAAATTTCAATTAATTTAGGAAATGAATCAATGTGGATATTTAATTTTAACGGTGGGAGTGTTAATTATCAATACCACTAATAGTTCTCTTCTCCTCACTTGAATCTTGAGTTTTACCCTCATGGCTGTACAGTGGGCGCTTGTCTGCCATGGTCTGATTACACTGCTCGTCCTTGTATCGTTTCTGTGTGGCAATTGGCCTATTTTTGAGGGTACCTTCATTCAGCGCATACATTTCTTCCTCACTTTCGGTGCTTACGAGTATTTCAGGTACTTTCTCTCGTTTCTTTCATTGTAAACATCACTTCCTGCTCTACAGATTTCTGGGTTTTCGTCTTTCTTTTTCGGGGGGGATTGTGTTCCTCAGTTTACGCTTGAATTCAATTCAAATGGGCACAGGCGATTTGTTGATTATGTATTTGGGCCCAAAGGTACCGGGGCACTTGCAACCGTGGAGTACTATTGTTGTGATCGGCCTAATCCAACCCTACAGGTTTTTTTTCTTTCTTCTGTTCTTAAGATTTTCAGAATTCAAGGTTTTTGTTTTTTGACTTCAGTAAGAGTTTCTCGTTTTATCAATTTTTGTGATGAATGTCACCTCAAAAATGTCTCTTTTATTCTTTGCTTTGTCTGGGACGTTCTTTTTTATATATTGCTAGTTTCTAGCATTTGCATTTCTAGTGTTGTTAGTTAATTTTAGAGGGATAGTAAGAGAATAAATTTGATTTAGTCAAAGAAATAGTGGTTTTTTATCATGATGTTGCATTATTATGTTACTGACTTAGTTGGCACCAGGAGTACATTTAGTGTGCCCTTTTGTCACAAGCCATAATAAATGAAATTGGAAGACTGAAACTCCATCTAGGCCACAACGGACAGTTACACTCACCAGAATAATCTCCTCTCAAGAGAGGGAAACCCAAGTATGGAGACTAATGGAGAGACATAAATGATAAGGAAAGCAAAAGGTGTGACACAGGGAAATCAAAGAAATAAAGATATCTCTATATATTCTAATACTCTAGTAAAGGTCAGGAAAGTTCTCAAGGAATCATCCCAATCATCTTTTTGGATTCACTGCTGCAAAAGAGTGACAAGGAGTGATGCAAAAATGAGGTGAGAAGCAGGGAAAGCTGATTAAACTAACCATCGCACACATCCACCAATCTATGGCTGGTTGAAATGTATCCAAATTTGAATATTAAAGGTGAAAGGAGTTAGTGGGACCATGTTGTTTCCACTTCAAGCTGTGCCATTCCACTTAATCAATTTATTAACACATGCCACATTGCATAACCTGAACCCCCGTTCCACTGAATTAAAGGATTCCGCTCCTGTTCTACCAATCACAATTCCCAGAAAGCAAGAAAATGCTGACACCCTTCTACAAACCACATTGATTTTTCAGTTTTTTTCTCCTTTGGTGTCACCATCAATTGACAAGGATCAATATGCATCTACTCATGACTCTTGCTTACATTTGTGGTGGGAGAGGGTATCATGACCCTGGCATATATATGTATGAATTTAAATCCATATATTTCTGTTTTAGGCTCAGTTATTATGAATTTAAATTTTTATTAGCAGTGTTTTTATTCTTAATTCATATCGTAAGCATCTTCATCTTTTTATGCAGATTATATATCTTGGAATGATTGGAGCTACTTATTACTTTATTGTGAAATCATTGTTCATATATCTTCCTGGATGTTATCTTAGTGATATACACAGGTATTATAGAGATGAATCTCAATGTTTATACATTTTGCTTATGGAATTCTCAATATTCTAGCTACTATCTATTTTCATTTTTGGGAAACTTTTACATGCCCTTTTAGGTACACAAGCTTGTTGGGAATTGGTGTGGGTATCATATTGTTTCTGTTGACTAGTTTTTCCGATCCGGGAACTGTGAATAATGAGAATGTATCTCAATATCTTTCTGCTTACCCCTACGACAATATAATATTCTTTGAGAAAGATTGTTCAACTTGCAAGATCCCAAGGTTATCTTGCCACTTTAATCATCAGAGATTTTTAACCCCCTTCTTTTGTAATAGAAACTGATTGGTTTTCATCTACGTCTTTATTTAGACCTGCAAGGTCCAAGCATTGTAGTATTTGTGGTCGCTGTGTGGCTCGCTTTGATCATCATTGTGGATGGATGGTATGCTTACTTTCCTATTTTCCTTTTTTCTTCCTCTGAAAATTTTCAATTTGATGGGCAGGTAATATTATCAGCTACAATTTACATGAATTGCAGGGTTTTATGTTTTTCTTCTGACTGCTGCAGAATAATTGCATAGGAGAAAGAAACAACAGATACTTTATGGCTTTTCTTCTGTGGTGAGCAAATAGACCTGCAAACCTGTTTCTGGCACGTGCAGTAAACACAAACAAATTTGTGTAAAGGGAGAACTTGATTCAGTTTCTCTCTTTCGTTATGATATCATGAATTATTGGAAATGCTTGATGAAAATTTGAATATATGGTGACAAATACCTGAGAATTCACACATAATTATAACACAGCTAAAGTGGATCGAATGTCCTTCTATGTTGCCCTGAATTTTTCTTCATTACTTCTGCAGGCATTTACTTCTTTGTGTATATGGAGTTGTGGCTATTGGATTGGTTCTTGCAGGCCGCCTGAAAGAACAAAGGATTATAGATATATTGACAAGTTAACTTAAATCCCCTTATTGATGATTTAGTTTCTTATCACTCTGAAACTATTTATTTATCTTTTAAAAAAATTGTTTTGGCTTTGCAGTATATTATGGTATTGAAAATTCTTACAGAAGTTTGGCTCCACATGTTGTTCAGGTAAATCAATATTATTTTTTCCTCTCTTAAATTATATGTTCAATCCTAAAAATTGAATTTAGGAATTTCTGCTGGTTCCATATCTGTAAATGTGTTAGGTTCCAAGCTTATATACTTAATGACATCATTGTTCTAGACTTTCTAGATGTTGTAAAGTTCTCAGTCGACTAAACTTTTTATGGATAGAAATAACTGAAGTTATCTTTTTAATATTCACACACAGTATAGATCGATCATAAGCAGGCCTAACATCTTTTAGGTGATTTTACAGAACATTATTGACCAATCAGAGGGTCTATCCATTTTCTGTTACGATGAATCCAAAGTTTTTGGGTTGTGCAACTGCAATTTGAGATTTGAACAAAGAATAGACAAACTGTAGTTTCAAGAGTTTGGTACCTGTTATTGGGCTTAATGCTAAGACCTTCCTTGAAAAGAATAGACCCAAATTGGTTCAAAGAATAGATATTTGGAATCTTTTATTGCATAAAATTTCAGAATTGAAAACGAAACAAGCCTCTTTAAGATCTATGGCTTACCATCGACCAACTCAACAGTTAAGGGTTGAAAGTCATTATTTTATCCTTTTCTGAACCTGGATTAGAGATGATGAATAGACATTTTCTTTGTTATGAATTTGTTGGGATATGGAATGGAGTGGTGTTATGTGGGTAGAAGCCAACTGATGCCCATTGTAACTAATATCTTGGACTTTGATGGAAGGTATGGTCAGACCATTGGCTGTTGTGTTAACTATCTCTGTTTTTGTGTAATCCCAATTAGGAGCCAGTGATGCTTTTTTAATGAATCGTTTCATGCTCTCATAGTTTCTTAATTGTTTAGTATCTATTGTGAGTAATGTTTCCATTTTGCTCGTTGCAGTGGTTGTTGAACTCTTTCAATACTCAAATACTTACGATGGTGTTTCTGGCCATAATTTCCCTACTACTTGGTGGTTTCTTTGCATATCATGCTAAATTATGTATCACGAACACAACAACAAATGAGGTCTGTTCTTTCCTTTCTCTGCTCATCCTCCTATATTTTGCCTGAAGGCTTTTCCTGAAGAATTTTTATATGGTTGTGGTGCCTCTTAATATTATGTCATGCTTCTTGTCTACACTGCTTCACACTTGACTTTGCAAGGAATACGAACAATAAACATGATCAGCAAAGCATGGGATTCATTCACAAAAAAGATTGAAGAATGAATTTGTGAACGAAGAAAATGGGATACTCAGGAAAGAGGTTTTAGTTTCTCAGAATTCTGGAAGTTTAATTTTTGGAGACAAATACCTTGAAAGATTCGTTTTAGATTCTCCCTTGTACAGGCAGCAACTGGGAGTTCCAATTTATTATATCAGTTTTATACATAGATTCGGGAATAATCTTGTCATTAACTTCTTGGCGTATTGAAGTTGCTTATCATTTATGAGGCTGCCTGCTGGCTGTCAACTTTCAAACTAGAGCACATATGGTGATGGTGGCTTTTGAGAGAGAGCCACATTGCCAGGAGACTTTTGAAACTCTAAAAAAGTCTTTCCCTTGTGCATGCAGAGCTTCAAATGGCAAGAATACATGAGCTTGCAAAGGAAGATAAATGAGGCAAAGGCATGCGAGGCAGCCCTGAATGCAAGTTTAGGTGAGTTGAACAACAGGAAACAACCTGAGAGTAAGTGGAAGGCCATCTTTAGAAGATCTCCTCTAGAAGAAGTGAGTGTTGTAAGGAACAACGTTTACGATAAAGGCTTGTTCCCGAACATCTGGGAGATTATCTTTCCATTTTCGTCAAGAAGGTCCTTTTCTCAAGGGAAATCAAAATCGAGCTAGAAGTGGCAAGATGTGATTCCTTTTGCTGCTATTCATTTGTATGAGAGGCTAAATGTGTTAAGCCCATTGATCCATACTATAAATTCTTGTTGTACTCTAGTTCTGTTACCAGAAAAAAAGAAAGTGTCATCTGTTACTCTTGTCTGTCTGGTGATGCTGTAACTTTGATTGCTCATCAAGGTGTAAAAATGAGTTTCTGTTGATAGACCACACATTTATAAGGTTCAAGCTCTTGCGCTGAATTTCTTTCATCCCTCATCACCAAATCTCATTAGTCATGATTTGTGATGGAGTTGTTACTTGCATCTATTATTATATTAATCTCTTATCATTTCTTTTACGGTTCTAGATGTTCTAACCTTTCTTCTAATCATATGTTTTGCATATATATTTTATTAATAAAATTTTAAAATGATATATTGAATTTTAGAGATATTTTATATTAATTAGATAATATATATTATTTTATTTAATAGTATAAAATAAAGATTAGAATATCTAAAATCATTTTTATTTTATTTTTTGAATTTTTTTTATTTATTTCATCAAACGCACAAAGTTTAACCTATATTATTTTATTTATTGATGATATTATTGTTGTTATTATTATTATTATTATGCAACGGAAAAATAATTAAATCAAAATTACTTTTTATAAAAATAATTAAAATCTTATTACACAAAAATACTTTATCAAATTCATAACCTGATGACCAGCGCGTTTTAACCTCAGCGCTTGTTATGTGGGTGGTCTAAAAATATGGATCGCAGTCGCTGTTGCGTTGATGTTTGGAGCACTTGCCCGGGCAACGGGCTGGCGCCTTGTCTGTGTCTTAAGAATACATCGCCTTTCACGTTTCTCGTCGCCATCCTCGATTCGATTCATCCCAGTCCGGCGTGAGCTTGTAAGAACACTCGAAAAGCACCAACTATAGAGATCAGATCAATCAGAGAAGTGGTAATTTCCATACTTTCAACTATATATTAATTTAAGTCTTTGTTTATTATCTGCACCGTGGGAAGGAGTGACGTTGTTACTATCTCAAATTTCGAGCACTCTGTTGACGGTTTTGAATTACTTTGGGTGTTTGTTTTTTCTTAGGAAAGATTTCCAAAGGATTAAAGATTTATACGGAAACTAGAGGTTTAATATTAGTTAAGTTTGTCTAGAAAGTTTTGTAGGCTTCATTGACATTCTTAACTAATGAGGTATTCAAAGTGCAGACATTTTTCGATTCAAATTCATGGTTTTAAGTTCATGTAATTAGTACTCTGTATTTATTAAATAATACAAACATGGGCGAAATCGTGGCTTCATTCTTCTTCGACGCTATCTGCCTTTTGAATTGATACAACTTTATTTTAGCCCCAAATCTGCAGACCTCTCTTATCCTCCTAATTTTGGTCTCGTACAAGGTAAGATTAATTACTTTTTAATTAATTTTCTTTGTTTTCTCTCAGATTACCCGATATTTATGTTAGTACAACCCTAGGTTGAATCTTTGTTATAACAGTATAATAAAGCAGCTTTCTCTGCGTAGAATAAATTGCTTCTTGTATCTTGATTTATGTCAGTCAGATTAATTTGATTGCCTTTTTGCTGTTACATGTCGGGAAAGTTCTCTTTTTAAGTTGACTTTTTTTAAGCTGCAGCAGCCCGTCTTGAGAAACGATAATTTTGCTTCTGCGTTGAGGGGTTTTCCTCCTTTTGGGAACTTATATATATTGCTTTTAAATTTGTCCATATGTTACTATAACCTGTGTTGGAATTTGTGGTTTATTCATGGATGTGGTGAGTTGGTTGAATGAGCATGCACTGTGAGGGGAACTTAAGGTCTCTGTCGATTTTCCTGTGGCAGATAATTGAGGCATCTTGAATGATTATCTGTCAGCAATGATTTATACAGCCATTGACACATTTTACCTGACGGATGAGCAGCTTGAAAACTCACCTTCTAGAAAAGATGGGATTGAAAAAGCCACAGAAACCACCCTCAGAATCTATGGTTGTGATCTTATCCAAGAGAGCGGCATTTTACTTAGATTGTATCCTTGAATCTTTTTTCTACTTCCTAAATTTTATCATTAGAGTTGTCCTTTTTATATTTGGTATTTATCATAGCACTTGCCTTTGGTGTGTCCTTAATATGATTTATTTCAGACCTCAAGCTGTCATGGCAACTGGACAAGTCCTATTCCACCGTTTTTATTGTAAAAAATCATTTGCTCGGTTCAATGTGAAGGTGCCTTTATATTCAATTTCTTTCTTCTTTCTGTTACTCATTTCTGCTGTACCTGTATGCTATATACATGTGCACAAGTGCTTCTATTTCTACAGTTCTGGTGATGTAGTTGCTAATTCTTTGGACTGTCAGCGGGTAGCGGCAAGTTGTGTTTGGCTTGCATCAAAGCTTGAAGAAAGTCCTAGGAAGGCTAGACAAGTCCTCATTGTTTTTCATCGCATGGAATGTAGAAGGGAGAACTTGCCATTGGAGTTTTTGGATACATCATCTAAGGTGAGAGGTTGGCTGTGCATGCCTATTCATCAATGAAAGATCATACCTGCTCATTCATTCTCTTATCTCATGTGAATCGTTAAATGTTCCTCCTTACCTTCGACAAATCTGTTAACTTTTTATTTGTTTAGTATCTTTAATTAAAAGAGAGAGAGAATCATTCTGTCAAATACTCAAGGTGATAAAAACTTAAGTTATTATCATTGTTCTTATGCTGCCATTTTATTTTCCACCCAGAGATACGTCGATTTGAAGCAAGATTTGATAAGAACAGAAAGACATCTTCTGAAAGAGATGGGTTTCATTTGCCATGTGGAGCATCCGCATAAGTTTATTTCAAATTATCTTGCCACGCTTGAAGCACCTTCCGAGCTGAGGCAGGAAGCATGGAATCTTGCCAATGATAGGTATTCTACATAGCATAAGACTGTCAGACCTATTATGCATTTTCCCATCTGTACATGGTGCTTTTGCATATCTGCATCATTAATATATTGAGAAAATCTGAACCTATTAGTTGGTGTTGGTCATTTAATCTTATTCTTTAAGAATGGAACCATTTTCAGTTGTGGTTCTCTAGTTAGAGAAAATATCAGTAAAAAGTAACTAGTTTGTTATGAATAATGGCTAGGGTATTCTAAGGGACAAATATCATATGATATTTTGGTATTTTAGTTTCTTCATTATTATGAGTGATGGGCTTGAAGCTTTTGCAGTGGTAGTATAAAGAGGTTTGCAAAGTTGTTGGGGGTTACAACCTTGACATGATTATGTGCTCATTTTTAGAATTATGTGCTTCTTGTTGATTGCTTTGTGCAATTATCTTAAGATTTTTTGCTATTCAGATAATCAGATTGCTTTTGTTAGTTCGTTCTTTGTGGTCCCATTGCCTTGCTGTCTAGGTATATTCATACTCAATGTATGCACTTTATTATCAGATTCAGAATGATTGTTTGACACCTTTAAAATAAGAAATTCATTTGAATAAAATTGTTACTTATGTTTTATAGAAATGATGTGCTATGGTCTACCCCACATATGAGGTAGTATATGATAGTAGTGAGAATATATAGACGATAAAACAATACAATGGACCCACTTAAATTGGCCCAGTGATGGAATTTTGTTGTAGCTCAATATTCCTCCTCTGAGAGTTTAATAGGGATGGTATCCGCCTTGGCTGATGTTGGCCAATATAAGAATATATAAATTTAAAATACAGAAAAAACATGTGATCATAATAAAACTAAAACATAATTCATATTGAGTAAATAACAATAGACATAATTATGAAGGTTTCAAGTGAAATAACTTATTAAATAAAGCATTTGAACACATAAAACTGTAAAAAAACTCGCCACGACTAAATGCCTACATATCCTGGTTACATGTATAATCTTTTATTGACACCTTTTGACTTACTTGGTCCTCTTGTCTTTGTCGTCTTCTTTGTAAATTGACCATGTATCAACGGTTTTGTGCAGCTTGCGCACAACTTTGTGTGTGAGATTCAAGAGTGAGGTTGTGGCTTGTGGAGTCGTCTATGCAGCAGCTCGTAGATTTCAAGTGCCTCTCCCTGAGAATCCTCCTTGGTGGAAAGCTTTTGACGCTGATAAATCTGGTATAGATGAAATTTGCAGGGTACTTGCCCATCTGTATACTCTTCCCAAGGCACGCTATATACCTGTTTGCAAGGAAGGAGGATCATTTGCCACATCTAATAAAGTATGGGATTCATCATCTCAATCGGTTGCGAAGGTGAATATTCTTCCTCTTACCTCCTTGTTTATAATCTGCTAAGTTTTTCTAGACTTCTGACACACGTGAGCCTGAAGTGAAGAATTGAGATCTGGAAGTGTAGTACTCTTATCTTGTGTATTTTTGTTTTGTTCAGGAAGGTTACTTGAATGATTCGACAGTGAATGAGGATACTAGCTCTCCCAAGGGTACATCTACTGAAGCAAATCAGGAATCTGGGAAAGATTCAAGCGTTAAATTGGTGGTTGACAAGTTAAAGGAGTTTAAAAAAAGTGATGATGAATTGAAAAGCGTGGCTGTTGACGGAGAATCAAGAGAAGAGCTTGCTTCACAAGCAACAACTGAGCACAGAACAGAGGCCGGTAGTGAAAGGAACAAGGACAGGGAAAGGGATAGGGATAGGGATAGGGATAGGGACAGGGATAGAGAGAGGGAGAAAGAGAAAGAGAAGGATAGAGTAAAAGCACGTGACCGTGATAGGGGCAGAGAATCTGACCGGGAGCGGGAAAGAGAGGATATTGAAAGAGATAGAGATAAAATCAAGGACAGGGTTCATCGTTCCAGGGACAAGGCAAAGGATTCAAGTTAGTGGTTTTATTATTTCTTGCTGCTATACATCTCGTCACTTTTTAAGTCTACTTTGCAATTTGGTTTGATATCCTCTGAATATGTTGTTTTCACATTTTAGGATATGCAGAGAAATCAAAACATCACTTGTCTCGAGGTAACAAATTTAATATATTCTTTTTTTTCGTCTTCTTCTTTCTTTTTTTTCTTCATCAAATTATAGATTCTTGCTATAACTGACTTAACCCCTTTTTTTTCCCCTCCAGATCGTGATTACCACTACTCATCAAGGGAGAAAGATCGCAGAAGGCACTGATATGCTTGCATTGGATATTGGATGGTTGGTTGCTGGAGCCTGTTTCATAGTATTCGGAGCTGGTAATTGGGTAGTAACCTTAAATCTTAGTATAGAAAAAAGAACGCAACAATGAGATCATTTTGTTCCGTTAAGATGGATCATTGGGAGTAATCATATATGTATTCCAACAGAGAAGCATGGGCAAGAATTATATTTTTAAAAAGTCTGTTCAAATGTTTCTGTAAATTTTGACATAAAAAAAGATTGCCAGGGTCATTTGCTAAGAATGAAGAATAGTTACTTAAATTCCCTTTCCTAAAGCCACTGCACTTAGGTGTGTGTATTTCCCTTCGCGCATATTCAATGACAGGAATCACAGAATTCAGTCAGGCCCTTGATCTTGATATTTACATTGAAGATGATTGATTCATCATCAGGAGGAGCCAACTCGAATCTTCAAGGTGGGTATATAGAAGCAGAAGCATGGGGTGGCACATAGGTAAGAGGTTTGATATCCCTGGACCGCATGTAACCTAAGAACTGTCCTGGTAATTCTTCCAAGAGAGACTGAACAACCAATATTTCTCCAGCTGCACAAAGGTAGTAGGAGATGAGATCACATAATGTACACAGCGAACTAGATATGGATCGGAATCAATACTTTACCATGCACTACTTCTCGCATGGGAACAAACTGAACAATGTCCCTTGTAGCTATCCTTCCAGTAGAACTCTCCAATCTCTTCCCATTATCAGCATCAAGGATCTTTCAAACAGAGAAAGGACGGTACATTAGAGAAATCTAATTTCAAAACTTGAGAGCAAAAATTATTAATTAGGAGAATGAAAGAAGGTAGGTACGTAGGTACCTCCATTTGTCTGAAATCTGCTCCACCAACTCCTACTATGAGTATTGAAAGTGGAAGGTCAGATGCCCTCACCAAGGCATCCGTAGTTTCCTGGATATCAGTCACCACCCCATCCTACAAAAAGCTACTTATTAGCTCTCTTTACATCACAAAATCAAAAGTAAAATGATGGAAAGTGAAATTCTTCTATACCGTTATAATAAGCAAGACAAAATACTTGTTCTGTTTAAGAGAGAGGGAAAGACGAGCAATATCTGCAGCTTTATTTATCACAGGGCCAAAGAGTGTAGGTCCAGAAAGGGAGACACTATAGAGAGCACTTGAATAAGCAGCCATGATGCCTTCTGTGCCAGTAACCTGTATTAGTTATGAGCCAAATTATAAAATGCAGGACCAATATTCAGCTCCATTTTGTTTAACTCATTGAGAAACTTTCAAAATGCCCAGAAAATAAGTATTGTCACCTCGCAATCGTCAGAACTTCCATTCAAGTTGAAACAATGCGAGACTGAGCCGCCAAAAACTTTTCCCCCAAAGCCCCAAACCGGAAATTGTCTATCAGAGTCATAGAACTGTAAGACCTCCCCAACCTCCATTATGGCCTACAATCAGTATCACCGAACATTATAAATCAAATGTTTTTGATATTTAAAAGAAACAAACATGTACATTTTTATAACACTTGCATGAGTTAAAAAGTATAGCATCGTACTGTACATTGCAAGAAATGGTTAATCTATCAAAGTCAAATCTTTGTTTTCATCCACTAACTTAAACAATATGAAACGTCAAGTATAAGAGATTGATAATTTCTTCAAAGCAACTTCAATGGGAGGAACATCTGTCACCTGCTGATAAGCATTCAGTCTCCCCGAAGGATCAATGTAATGCAAAGAGTCCATGTTTCGAGGATTTCCATTTGAAGCTGGCAAAGAGAGAGCAATTGAATAAATGAACCAGAAACTCTAATTAATGATGATTAAACAAAAGAAAAAATGCCAGCAGACTCCCCAAGGAGAAAGACTGTGAAATACGACATACCGGTAAAATCAACTGCAACCATGAAATTGAGTTCAAATCCACTAGAGATATAATCAATGAAACTGAAAAGTTCCTTCTCAACAAATCCTTCTACAAAAAGCTTGCCTTTTGTGACCTACAAAAAAGATCAGGACCCACATTAGATGTGATGAATAAAGGATCACACGCATTGATAAAGTCCTTGAATGGAACACTTATCTAAATATTTTGTAGGAAGAGAAACACAAAACCTTTTCAACTCCTCGAAAATGAGAAGGGGGAGATATAAGGTTTACACCAGCCCTAGTTTTCTGAAGGTTTTCCAGGTCTGCCACTGTTTTTTGCAATTTTCTGCTGAACAAAATGCTTGCGCTATTAATATCTGCACTCAATAATGTCCATACACAAAAGGAAGAGGAACATGTTGATGGAAAAAGAAAAAAGCGGACAGCTACAAACATTCAGCAACCTTAAGGAATGAATGTTGAACAAAATTAAGAACCAAATTGAAGCAATGCAAACACAAAACCAAAATAGCCGATAAGAGATACAGCATGAGAAAGCTAAGACATGTAAATTCAGCAGATACCCGATAAGCACATGATTTCCACTTGTATTGAAATCGAAACACTCAATTAGTAGTGGGTTGTCCTGTATTGACGAAAAAGAAAAAATTAGATATGAACATGGAAAGATAAATAAACAATTTGACTATGTCAACATCCCTCTCCCCTGCCCCAATTTTGCAGAAACAGGGAAAAAAAGACTAACAGAAGAAGATAATAACCTTGCTGATATACTGCTGCATGGTTAGACACAATGGTTTAAAGGTTGGATTCAAGTTGTTGTCCACAACTTCTGTCTTGCAAATTGGAATAGTTCTTCCATTCTCAGAGATTCGAGAGATTCTGAGGAAAGGATCCTGATATTGGTTGAAACAAGAAAAAAGTTAATAAAACTTGTGCGAGGTCTGAAACTAAATGTAGATAATGTTAGATTTGTACACTCTTGGAAAACAAATCCTTGTTGTCCAGATTATAGCAACAGAGAGTCATCTCCACAGCACTTCTTGAAGAAGTTGTCTCCTCAGCTTGGACAGTAAGGGTTCCAAGGTTTTTTGAGCCTCCTCCGCATCGACTGTGAAGATTCAGAGTCAAACTTCTGTTTGTCTTAGTGACAATCTAGCAAGAAGAAAAAAAAATCCACTTTTAGACTAGCTTTGACTAATGACCAAGTTGTCATCACCTCTTAAAATTTGCTAATATCATTAGAGGTCATGGGTGAAATTTACAAAACATGATTGCAATGAATACTCAATTTACAAGGGATTTCAAAGTAGCTTCCACCTAACCTAATCTTTGCACCTCAAAATGCTAAAAGCCAATTTCCAGCAGGAAGCTCGCTCAGAACCATAGCTTTGTTAAATCAAATAGAACATAGCATTATGAATAAAAAATGCACATAGAATCAAATCTTGAAGGTGAAACCATGAATTGCAGCTTTTCTACTTTCCTAAATCAAATTTTTTATCTTTATCTTTGAATAATTTATTCCATACTTCAAGATAGGCCATACATCTCATATCTGTAAGCACACAGTTCAGCATTAAAAAGTAAGAGAAAGCAAAAGATTGGTTAGTGCTCAACCTCAGCATAGTTGATCTTCTACTCTCCACCACCCTTGTTTCCTCTGCATGATAGGGCTCTACTTGCCCCCAACTTTGTGGTAGAATATTGAATTTTTAGACCTAATATTATATTTTAAGCTTTGAAAGATTTTCCAGGACTATCAGCTAGAGCCATAGTACTGCATTACTTATTTGATTTCTATTTCACCTTCTACAACTTATCATTGAGGGCTTTCCTCTATAAGTATCAATTTGGATCTTGTGATGTTTTCATGACTCTTTTAATTCACATTTAGTGGTTCATTATGAATATAAGAGTTACTTTGTGGAAATACTGTATCATGAAACATGTTGAGATGTATTTATTGCAGTAAATTGTGAAATATTTTGATTTACACAAGTGTACACTTCTCTTAGAAAAACGTATGCTCAGCCCCTTCGCACTTCAAACTTTAAGCTGTAAAGGATCATAATTCTTTGCCATGATTGTTAACCACTATGAGGCAACCACCACAAGTTATAAACAACAACCAACAATTCCAATTCCTATCCACCCCAGCGCAATACAGATATATGAGGGAATTGTTGACATTAGGTCAGTTATAAACAATATCAACAGACATTCTATGAATTCCCTTAATTAGTTAAAGCAACATACCTCAGCAAGAGAACAATTAGCTTCACCAAGGAAATCTTGATCTTTCAACTTCAGTGACTGCAAGGTTTCCAAATTGACAATTGAATAAACCTTACAAAACAAGAATGATATAAAACAACAAAAAAAGCAATGCATGTAGCAGGAGTACTGTGCATAAGTGATGTAAGATACTATTTACAGCAAGTTACATCATACCCTTTTATAGTTTCAAGTATACCAATCTATTTTTTGTTTTTGAGTAGGCATGCAGCTCTAGAAAGTTTGGCTGTAGTTGTTAACCCTCTCAATTTTATTTTTCTGTTTTTTTTTTTTTTTTAAATTTCCCATACAAAAATTTCTCAAAATACTTCTTAGCACCAAAATTTCTATAAATAGAGAGGTAGGATTTGCACTCATGGATAGGGCCAAACTTTTTTAACAATCATTTTTTTTTAAATAGAGTTTGACAATTTGTTGACGAATTTAATTATTAGAATGTATGCCCTTTATTTATTTCTTTGTAATAATGTTTATATTTTAGAAATTATAAAGTAACAAACTCAAAAATAACAATCATAATATAATAATTATTTTTAAAATTGAAATAAATATATATATATATTTATATTTATGGGGGTTCTATGGTTGAACCTTGATAATATAGGTCCTTGAGGAACCGGACTTTATGCCTTGCCCTAGTTTATGGGCTTAAGTGAGCTAGGCCAGTTGAACTGATCAATTTTTTTACGGGAATATCTATGGCATTTAAATTTCAAATTTTCTGCCATCCTTACCTTGGGGTTCCACACATTCACATTAAATATACTTTACAAATACTTTTCTATAGAAACTATATTTTTAATTTTTAAATAATATTCTAACTATTTTATAATAATATTACACAAGAGACCCACCATACATGACATCTAACATTGAAATACAAAAGTCAAAATCTTTAACCAAATATAATCTCTAAATTTCATGATTAGAAACTCGGAAAATTATACCCAAAAAATTAACAAGCACAGCCTTATTTCTCCAAAAAAAAAACAACAGATTCAATTCCCAATGATAAAAAAAGGCATTATCTGATTCACAATTCACATTGTCAATGCTATTATATTTGGTTTCTACTCTGCTGAAGTTTTAATCCATGCTTAATGTAGAGTCTCCGAAGAAAAGAAAGCAGTGAACTTGGAAAACAATCTAGTCATATATATTGAGGGGATTGTATGGCATACCTTGACAGGTAAATTATGATACTTGGTGTCAACATCATAAACATGAAAGCTACACAGAAAATGTAGAGATGTTAGAGACATCATCGAATTAAAGGGGGCTAAATAGAAGTGGGCAAAGCTTACACCAAAGGTTGAACAATCTCAAACTGAAAGGTAATAATGATTTTTTGGATCCAAGTAGGTTCCAAATTGTTCATAATTACTTCAGTACGGCCAAGTTCTTCAAGGGTTCCATTCCTTTTCTTTGCATAAACTACTGCCATAGGATCACTCTGCATCAATGGAGAAAATGAGCCACCTTTACAAAATTCGATCCTAGTATTTTATGATGAGACTAGAATCAGGTCTTTAATACAACATGTAACACTGGAAACAGTTAAATTGGCTAAGATGCTGTGAGCTTACTACAGGGATCCATTCACCATAGATCACTGCATTAAAAACTTTTATTATATGAATTATATAATATATCTTCTGAAAGAGTAAAAGTTTATAAAGAATGAACTTCAGAAAGACTTGGTCTATGAAGGTATTTTCCAAGATGTTATCTCAAGTTTGACTCCGAAATCCAAGGCACAAGTTTGCAGCATTAAGGAAGTTCCTGAACTACATAGATCTAGCTGCTGCTTTCTATAGTTGTTCAATTCCATTTTATCTGAGCTATCCTTCATGCATTCTTAACCTCTCCTTGAAGGGAATCTACTTGGTGTCTAAAGAAGTACTTTAAGCAGAAAGAGATAACCTTTCAGGAGAAGAAAATTGAACACTCCCAATGAATTATCATCCTTATTTAACTCTTTGTTCTCTAAATCAAGCAGACTGGAGAGGCAAGATACATGCAAAATATTTGACCATAAAATTTGGAATGCTAAATGTGGGAAAGAAATCAAATTTTCTAGAATTATGATTAACTTATCTAAAGAGGGTTGTTACAGATATGCCGAAGGGGTTTCCAAGGGCACTTCTGGTCTCAATAATTCTTGGCTTGTGATCCCATGGAAAATCTTTCTCAAGGCACCACAACAATAACAGTGATAATGTTCATTGCATGTTAAGATGCTAGGAGAGAAAACATTATGGATGAATTCGTGAAATAACTTGGGTATAAAGAAAATAACATGTATGGGTTGTACCAGAGAGTTTTCAGAGTCAACAGCAATGTTACAATTGCCAAAGATATCAGCAATTCTCTCCACAGGTTTGCGAAGAGTCATCAGTGGGACCAACTTTTAGTAACAAGCATAAGGTGACAAGCCAAAGAGTGCACCTTTTGGGGGTGAGAGCATGGGCTCTCTAGCTTATGTCTCAAAAAGTAGATAGCAAAATAAAATTTATTGTATTGTTCAAAACTTTATGTGCAATATGCAAGGTATAACGAACCAAAAGCAATGAAAGAAAGAGTGACACTTTCTAGAAACTGAACTCATTATAAATTCTGTACCTTTGATGCGATGTCACAATCCCTCAACTTAGAAGCTGACAAAGTTAACTGCATGTCAAAATGGAAACCAATTACTTTATCATGGCAATAAAAGCCCCTTTTTTCTTTCCTTTTTTTTTTTTTTTTGGCGCAGCACAGTAAAATCAAATAAATTTTCTTTCAATTTGAAGCCAGTACGTGTTCCCATGCAAGCTATCATATGTATCGCCAAGTGACTTTTTCCACATTAACTACCTCGGAAGTTATGTTTTCCATTATAGTGTTGACTCTCACAGGCCATATATCTCAAGAAAATCCTCAAAACTTCAAAGTAAATATAGTTCTAAAAACCTATCAACCATATACTTGGAGTGCATGAGTTTTCTTGGTGGCACAAGTTATTCATGATAAAGAACGTTTTAACACAAGACAGAAAGTTGAAATATCCATACTTTCTGCTGAAAAGTCATTTGAGGTTCAATTATGTAGTAGAAAAATGTCTAATCAGAACCCCACATTTGGGGATAAAATTATGCTGCAAGTATACATCATAAACATATTAGTGGTCCCAAAATGCCAGGTGAACCATCATGTATTCTCAAATGATTAATTAAATCCTAACTTCTATTTCAATCCTACCAAAGAAGCTGAAAAAGGAGAAAAAAAAATCCCTTTCAGGTCCTTAAGTAATTCATCATGGATTACCAGTTGGGAAAAATTATAATTCAAGAATTTTAAAATTCTTCACATACTGGTATCCTATATAAGATAACTCAGGGACATCGCAAATCTAGGAATCTTTTTTCTCTAAAGTTCTTTGCTTTTGCAAACTGATTATTCGAGAAACATCATGGAACAAAGCTCGGTTATGACAAAAACAGATTCAATGACCCAAAACGTGTGGAAAAGGTATCCTATATAAGATAGGGTCATATCTTTAATCAATGACACATTTGAAATAAAAAGGATATTCACAGGGTGAACCGCACTTGGAAAGCAGATACTATATTGTTTTCAATTATGGACAATAGATCATGTACATAAGTGGGATCAGCAGATATCACCTTCAATATCTATCAATAGTTTGACACAATTATCGGAAATTATGGTTGTGATACATTTTCATACCTTTGTAATCAGCAATTATGTTTCAAAGGAATTATGTATATACTTAGGTTCCAAATCAATCATATCCCATACTTAAAAAACATTTTTAGTACACAAAAATACCAGACAATCTGATCAATCTTTTCAGAAAATCTTGAGAATATTGTTATAAACCAGAAAACCACAAGTTCACAAACAAATTCACCTATAATGTAGTGTGAATCTTTAGTTATCTTAAGATGCTTAGACGTTGACAATATTCATATTCAAAGAATCACCAGAACAAAAGCATTCCTGTTGATGCGATGTGTGGTTGAATATCAACTAAAAATTCCACCGTTTTACAACTTTTTTAAAAAACTTAACCTTATCTGGGACAACATAGCATAAATTACGAGTGCTGCTGTCCCCCAAATTATCTATCGTCCTAAAGCCACAAACCCTGAAATAAGTGGGAAGAACTTGCGAACAATTCTCTTGATGTATAAATATATTTTTAAAGAGCACACAATTTTCTTGATGTGTAAAGATATTTTTGAAGATTACAAACAAAACAGAAGAAAGATTCAATTATGAAGCCTCGGTCTCATTTCGAAATCTCTTGTCCCCATGCAACTGTGAAGAAACCATAGTCAGTAATATGATACGACAACGTTATGTTAATAAGACAGAGAAAAGGACAACAGGGAACAGAAAATTGAAGGGTACAATCAATGTTCCAAGTACTTGAAAATTGCAAGAGACAATTCACTCATTAGAAGCCAAGTTTCCTTGGTCTTTGGTTGACATCCATACGACCCCGTCAAAACTTTTATACCTCAATCTGGGTGCAAAGGGAGTCCATTCCCTTGGTCCTGAGGAATAACTCAACAGCGTCATTGTGCGTGGTGGTGCCACCGGCACCGGCACCGGCACCATTCTGGGCCCCGGGGTGGAACCCACCAGCGCCGCTACCAACTCCAACAGCCTGTTTTCCACCCTTCACGTCAGAAACACAATTCCCCATTTTTCTTTTTTGTTTGTGTCTAAAAGATAAAAATCAAACTCTTCTCTTACTTCTCGCTCAAAGAACCCTTCTTGCTCACCCAAAAATCTTAGAAACCCAATTCGGTGCTGAATCAAGATCTCCCAAACAATATATATATATGCATATATATGACACAACTTCCTTAGAAAAAGAATTCAGCGGAATGTTACAGAAATTTCGAATGGTTAATCAAAAGAACACTCAAATTGAATTTAAGTATCCGAGGCAACTTTCAACTATTATTATCCAAAACTAAGGACCTGGACAAGTTTTTTTAAAAAAACTAACTCTGAGAAATTTGATGTAGCTTTCTGTGAAACTTCTTGGACATACATTAAATGGTACGATTTTTCTTCTTTTTTTTTTTTTTTTCCCTTCTTTCCAAATGGAATAAAATTCCATATTTTGTTTTGCCAAACCGAGTGGACGAGAATTCGGAGTTTGATGTCGTTTTCGTTCTTCAATAGAGAGAAGAAGTAGTAATTGTTGGGTTACTTTAACAAAATAATTTTTTTATTATTATTATTTTGGGGGGGTAAGAAAAGAAAATAGAAGGTCTATGTCTCGTTCATAATTCATAAGTTTTAAATTTGAATTCCATTAATGTTCTTCTGAATAAATGAAATGTCGAGATGGATGAAAACTGATATGAATATAGCTTAAAAATAAATAAATAGAATAGAAGATTTTTTATGACACTAATAATAATAAGTTCTAAACATTTTTATTTATATATATATTTTTTTTATTGTAGATAGAAGTGAATATTTTTGTTTTTAAAAATTTATTAAAATATTAATAAAATAAATATTGTGATATTAAAAGAAATAAATTAAATTATTTATTAAAGGTCATTAGAAAATTAAAGTAAAATAATCAAGAGGACCAATCTTTGGTTGTGGTGTCAAGGTTACCATGTCATCTCGCTTAGCTCATCGTTATTATCGATCTCTTGCGTAAAAGTTGAAGTTGAATATAATTAGTCAGAAAACTGGTTCCTTGCAGTGCACGTAAATGTAATAATTGGAGTGCATGGCATTATGGATGAGTCAACCGGTAAACTTCCAAGTAGTACCAATTGTTGCCCTTTCTTGAAACGGATTATGTATGGCCCAACAAACCCAATATGCCAATATCAATAATCACACCAACAAATCCATATGTTTGTCATCTTCATTAATAACTTATCCAATTTTTTATGAGTTGACCAGAAAGACCAAACACTTTAGCAGTTTTGATGGGGTTGTTGATTCAACTTTCAAGTATCGTTTGTCCTACCCGGCTACTTGGAAACATTACACAAAACAGTTTCGTGCACAAGTTACTGAAGAAATTCTCATGAACTCACTTTCCTTCTTCGGAACGACCTGAAGACGTCTTGTGCCCCTAATTTTTTTTTTTTTTTTTCATCACATACTCAGCATCCAGACACTAGAAACTATTGACAATAAATGGGAAAACAGAGACTAAGAATCAATCAAGATATACTTTGATATCAATGCCATTATCAATGAGGGACTGAACAACTGCTCTAATCTTGCCTTCAAACTGGTCTCTGTCCCTGGGAGTGTAAGAAGCTGTGTAAACGTCCGCTTCTCTTGCCCTCTCAGATAAGATTCGGCCTATGGCTATACATGCAGGTATATCAGAACGAGATTTGAGTATGGCCTTGATATCTTTCGAATTGGTACCAGCCACTGCAACTTGTTTGCTCGTTACTCTATGGGTAATTGAGGCCGAAACAAAGCGCTTTGAAATGAAAACATCGAGTGTGAACGGCTCCATGTAAGCTATAGTACGTTGCTTGAAAGATACATGCTTGTTTGGATCCTTAGACTTCTTCTCCTTTTGATACGTATATGGCCTGCTATTATCATCATCAAGGAAATCTTCTACCCCAAAAAAGCTTCGAGGTGCAAAAGATGACTGTAAATTGAAAAAGGAACAGATATAAGGACATATAAAGATAAGTTTTTGCGTTATCAAACAACTATCAGAAATCTGCAGTAGAACGTGTACATATATATATATGAATATAATATATAGATCGGCCATGTGCCAACTTTCAATTAATATGCAAAAGTCGGTATACTTTTAAAAGTGTGATACAATCAGTCAACTTATAAACTCTGGGTAGCAACAGGTAGTTTCTGATCTAAACTGCACCCACATAGCACGACCTCAACTAATAAAAATTGTAATTTGAGCAAAAATTTACAGGGGAAAAACAAACAATGAAAGGTTGGGAATCAAATATGCATAACGGAAAGTAACAGAAACATGCAACAAAACCATTTTATTTCAGGGGTATCAGAGACAGGTGCATGACCAAGACCACCAAATCCAAAAGTGATTACCTTGAAACCTCTTTGTTAGCTAAAAAATAAACAAGCAAACAAGAAAAGGTTCAGTTTGATTATCTCTTTACAACTATGATACATGCATTACTACAAGATAACTTATCTTCCACCAATTTGCTAACTCTTCTTGATACATTAGGGGGGAGATGATTTCCTGTTAACTAGCTTGGTCAAAGAATAGCAAAAATCAAGTCCCTGTTCTGAAGATATTATAATGACTTTGACAAAGAATCATTCTATGTATTATTCTATAAATAGTATACAAACTAAGTTCCCAGCAAATCAATGATGATTAATCAAATATTATAGCCTGAAACTAATCACAACTGAAGAATTAATCCAAAGGAAAGAAATTACAAATTACATAATGTAGATGAACTCCAGAGCAGAAATAGTTGAAATTCATAAGCACCAGAACAAAATTGAAGGAATTCTATCCGTTGCCTACCATTTGAGGGGTCAAATGGTCGAATGATCCATCAGTCACCCTTAGATGCATGAGAAGGTTGATAGCTAAAGTCCACTTAACATGGTTGGTTCAAAGGAATTACGGGGAGAGACCCCCTAAAAGAAAGGGAATAGGAATGTGCCTGGTTTCCAACACATTCTTTTGAAAGGAAGGAGGAGTTAAATATTCCACTGCTCAATCTTTTAGGGATTCCCTATCTTAACAGGAATTAAACTATGGAGCTTTATCAAATAACTAAATACATGGCTCAGAGAATAAAAGGAAAGTAGGAGATCAGGACTCGGGGAATGTTATTAAATTTGGGAATGTTGAACGAATCCTAAGGAATAAGAACAAACTGCTACTAGTGAGAGCACTGGAAGGGATGATAGGAGAAAATCTCGGTTATACAAATTTTACATTCAGGAGCTTATCTGTCTAGAACAATACTATAATCAGCATTAATAGTTCAAAGCAAAAGCATACAAATTCATCAAGTTGAGGCAAGCACCCCAGTAAAAATAACACACATTAGGGAAGGGGGGGGGGGGGGTGAAGAAGAAGGAAGCAACTTACCCGCCCACCGTGAAGACTAGATGTTTGGGTACAAAGTAAAGGAATGATTTTATCAACTCGGAGAACAGCTAATTTATCATACACTTGCTTCAGCATGCTCCTGCAAGCCCGTGTTTCAATGAAAGAAAAAGGAGTCGTCAGTTGCGCGGTAACCTAAAAACTAAATACGGTGGAGAAATGAAAAGGAGCTGCAGTTCAGGCATTTTGTCGAACGACAAACATGCAATGGACAAGATTGCATTAAATCCTAACTTCCATAGTATGCTTCAATCCACAAGTGATTCCTTTGCTATCTTAAGCAAATTGAGATTATCCAACTTAAAGAAATGCACACAGAAATGGCACATTTTAGGGCAAGCACCCAAATTTCCTCAGTAAAGTAAAGAAAAATGAAAACCAAGCTGCACATATCTTAACCTTGTTCCAAGTTGGTATCTTGGTTGACTTCCTCTTCCTCTTGCAGATGAATCAGACAGCGGGAGAATGGCTGGAAGGACTTGCGTTGCTCTGACAGGCCTTGCCAAGGCAAATGAATTTTTTTAAAATAAATAAATAAAATCAAAATCGAAGGGCAATCGGCTTTTTCCTTCTTCTTTTTTTAATTAAAACCTTTTACAAAATAGTAGTGAATAGTGCATACTATTACTGGTTAAGGATTTTCATGCCTCTTTTTAACTTCATAATAATATATATGCAATTCGCTTACTTTTCTTTTTTTTTTTTCCCTCCAATTTCCATTCTCTTATAATTTTCCAAACAAATTTAGAGATTTATTCTACTTTGTTTTATTTGTATTTTAAAATAAAAGACTATAGTCTGTTCATCAACAGATTCAAAAAAAAAAAAAAAAGTAAAGTAAAAAGATTACTCATGTGATATAACATATGGAATTACTAAATACATTACTTACACGCATTTAGAAAAGAAAAAAAAAATCATTCTAAATATATTTATAACTTCTCAATCCAAATGCATCACAGTTTTTCATTTCTGGAAACATATTATCCATAATTTTAATATAGCCGTAAAATATAAATTCTTTACATTAAAAATATATTTATTGTAGAAAATAAATATTTAATTTTGACATTTAAATATAGAAATAAACACATCCAAGCATGAGCATTAACTAGTATTTCATAATTATGTGATTGTGACCTGCGAAATAAATTTCGAAATTTTTAGTACAGGAAAAAATCATTCTATCATCAACATGTGATGTCATAACTTCTTATTATCATACCAAAAGGAAAACAAAATTTTAATGTGCTTTTTATGCACCAAACAGGTTAATATGAGTATGACTGTCCCAGCAAACACAACACACAGAAAACGAAGAGAACAGAACTTGATGGAATACCCGACCGAGTCAAATCAAATCAAATGGCATTTCAGTTAATCAGCAAAAAGGAGATAGCGCCCACAAAGAACAAAAGTATACCTAAAAACCTCCGAAGTGCTCCTCATCAAGAGATGACACCATATAATAATAATAAATAACTAAGACCATCTAGTTTTCTTTCTAAAAAAAAAAAAAAAACACTTCATTCATTCTGCTTACATTATCACCAAAAAGAACTGCCCTCCATCTGTCTTCTTCCTTGAAACTTCAACTTCATTTCCCTGGAAGCATGTTACAAGGTACTGCAGCAGGATCAAGCTCCCAACACCCAGCCAAACAGCCTCCTTTCTCTGTGGTGAGCTGAAAAGCAGGTATCTGATGAGAAAATCTGCCTAACTCAGACTCTGCTATATCAATGGATCCACTACTTGATCTACTTCTAGGTGATCTAAAAACTGACTTGTACCCCTTAAGAGGAACCAAATAGGAAACCTTTATGCGTCCGTTACTACTACCACCAATGATTTCCACTACATTACATTCAAGATTCTCTGAGTCCAAAGATGACACTCCAGCATTCCAGTTCTTGTACACTGCCCATACTTGTCCCTCCCTGGGGTACACCTCGAACCTGTTCTTATTTAAAACTTTTGCATCCAACAAATGCGAGAAGCTACTTGGTTCAAAGGTTCTGGGTTTACCATTTTGCGCTTTAAAAGATCCACACACAGGCTTCCTACCTTTTTTGGTAGCCAAACATTCTTCAAAAACTGTAACATGGAGCGTGAAGGGGGCAGATCCAACCTTCCTTATCTGACCATACACCTTAGGTAATTTGTCTTCTGGTTTGTAGATTGCCCATATTTGACCCTCTGCAAACTTCCAACTTGATCTATCACTCGTGAAGTCATGCAGAATATCTTGTGGGACCTTGCAACTTGGAGACGTGGAAAAACTAGTGCTACTATTACCTCTCCTTGGACTTGACTCCGGTATTTGCTGATGTAATTCCTCAGCTTGAGGAGACAAAACTTCCGCCTTGCAACTTCTATCTTCCCTACTACTCAAAATATCAGCAGTTACGCCTTGACCAGCATTAACCTCCTTATTCTCTTTATTTGCACAACTCAACCCCCTAGGAGACCTCCTAAGAACAGAATTCTCTCTGTCAGAACCCCTTTTACCATTACAGTCATCAGATTTCTTCGGCGTTCTCAAAGTCTCGGATGTTTTCAACTCTTTTTTGACAGCAGTTGAGTCCTGACAGGCAGAATTCCCCTGAGCACCCTGACTTTTATCATCCGCATCAAGCATGGAAGGATAACATACACCATCAGGATCTGCAGGAAGAGATTTAGGATCAAGTTCAAAACTCCCTTCAGGGACACCTTCTCTTTCAGCACCAGTCATTTTAATAGAAGGTATCATATGAGAGAATCTAAGAATCTCCTTTGGCGGTATAACAAATTCTCCAGTTCCATTCTCACTTCTACGATGAACCAGGCTTACAAACCCTCTCACTTTATCCAGGAGAGCAACTTTAATTCCAACATTCTCAGCAAAGTCTGAGAGGACCTCCACAATTTCAAATTTACAACTCTCATGCTTTTCACATTCAGTTGTCCATTTGATATCCCAGTCCTTAAAGAGGGCCCAAATCTGACCTTTCCTTGGATATATAAAAAATGAACCTCTCTTGCTACCCTTTCCAAAACTAACTTGATGAGAGAATGTAAGACAATCTGTAGTATCTTGAATTTCCCCACGTTTATATTTGCCACATCCGACAGGTAACTTTGAGTCCACCCAAATGATTGCATTCTCATCATCAGGATCAGGCTCTAGCCACATAATGCGAAGTCTGAATCCAGTGGCATATACCCTTCTGATCTGGGCATAATATCTTGGCATACCATCTGCATCACCATAACAAGCCCAGAATTGATCAGCAGCAAAACAGTTATCTCCTCTATCCTTGTCAAAATCATAAAATTCAGGATCAGGACAATCAAAGAATAATGGAATTTCTTCATCCTCAGAACTAGCATCTGATTCGGTATCATCAATGATTTCAACCCTTTTCACACCATTTTCCGGTGCACCAGCTGCCTGCTCTGTTGTCTGATTCTGGCCATGAGGATTATTTCCTTCATGTGAGCTTCCTTTTGAAGGATCACCTTTTTTCTCTTTAAAAGGATTATCAGGATCTGAAACAGTATCATTTGTACTTTCTTGCTTTCCTTTTGCAGCAAAAGATTTCCCTTCCCGGGACCTTTTGTGAGGACTCTCAAGGTCATAATCTTCACACTCACTCTCCTTGTAAGAGACCTGATGCTTTTGACGAGAGGATCTTCTACGCTCATAAAAGTCATTCCCTCCAGAATTCTGGCGAGACGCAGGGTCTGAAACAGTCTCCTCAATGATCATTTCTTCTGACTCAGAGTTACTTGAAGCATCGGAACTTTCACTCAATTCTGCTACCATTTTCTTCCCTCTCTTCCTTTTTTTTTCTTTAAGGTTTGATTCTGCTTTTGCATCATTAACCTTCGAAGCTACAATACCTTCAGTTTTACCACCCACTGAATTTGTACGGTTCTGAGTCCCAAAACGTGAACCATCTCCAGTAGTGCTTCTCATCTGTGTCCCTGAGTCAGACCCCACTTTTCTACAGCTAGCATTACTCTGGGATCCTGAACTAGAGGCCGGAAAACCTGCAGTTTCCTTTGTAACAGATTCATGAGATTTCTGAACTGGAATCTCTTTTTCTTTAAAGAATGAAGGATGCCTCCAGTTTGCTCTTGGGGGCACATCTTGTGCAGCAGCTTGACTCTGATTGGTGCTTTGGGGCACTCCCCGTTGAGTAGTTTGGCTCTGATTCATTCTTGGGGGGACTCCCTGTGCAGCTATATCATAAGCAATAAAGGGCTTTGTGCATTTTTGGCAGCGCAGAGCCCTGTTCACATAATTCCTGTAGTACTGGTATTTGATGTTACAAAATGGGCAGCATGTCCAAAAACATTCTTGACTAAATGAGGGATTAGATTGTGTTGTTTGATTCAAACCATTGACCGGGTTACTAAAACAAGTTGGAATATGGTTCTGAACCCCATGTTGTTTCCTAGCTACAGAATTCTTATTCACTTGCCGAGTTGGTGGTTTTGCCTGAGAAGATCTAATCAAACTCGCAAGTTTACTGTCATACAGAGACCTTCTACCACGATCCGAAAGAACCATGTGTGCTTCCCCAATCAGCTTAAAAGCAGCTTCGGCACCAGGAAAGTTGTTCTTATCTGGATGGAGCATAAGTGCAAGTTTCCTGTATTGTTTCTTGATTGTAGCATCATCAGCCAATCTTTCCACCTGAAGGATGCTGTACCAGTCTTTCTCGGACCCCAGCACCTTGCATTGGGCTGAACAGTGAACATTACACACAGCTAGCAGATGGGAAATATTCTCGAGATCAGGGAAAAGTTGTTGTGCCTTCAATGCAGTTTTCCGAGCACCATCAAAGTCATTATTTTGCATCTTCTTCTGAGCTAATTCCCTGGCCCTGATGGCCTCGTCTTTGTTACACTCCATCATCAGATAAATGCAGTAATGTCAATCAGCCTTACTTTCCAGTAGAATGCAGATTCAACAGCAAAATCTATTCTTTATACTCAACAGAATTCACAGGCAAAGCAAAAAAACCAATCACTTACTATTCGCACTGCAAAAGCAAACCAGTCAAATTCTTGCCAAGGTCAGTCTCCAATTCCAATATGACCAATCAACTTTAGCAGCAGTTAGAAGAAAATAAATTATTTCTTCAGCAAGTTAAAAACTAAGTAATTAACATCAAAGACTTAAGAAGCAAAAGAAATGGACATTGACAACAACTTAAGGAACATTTGAGGACTTCAACGCACTACACACCAACACTAACCTCAGTTTCTGTTCCTTGCCATAAGCAATCCTTCTCCTGTTAGAGCCGGCCACGCTATACAAGGTGCTCATCTGGATCTTGTTTGTTAGGAGATTC